>CM023483.1:126968229-127093335 GCA_013339685.2 Hyalomma asiaticum | reverse complement strand
GGGTCGCATTTTTCTCGAAAATGGCAAGTCTATAGCCTTGGGAAATAATTAAAATCGAGTAAAATACGATATCACGGTATGTCGTCCCGTTTGGTTCGATTCGAACGGGTCGCTTTTTCTCGAAAAATGGCAAGTCTATAGCCTTGGGAAATTAATTAAAATCGAGTAAAATACGATATCACTGTATGTCGTCCCGTTTGGTTCGATTCGAACGGGGTCGCATTTTTCTCGAAAATGGCAAGTCTATAGCCTTGGGAAATTAATTAAATCGAGTAAAATACGATATCACTGTATGTCGTCCCGTTTGGTTCGATTCGAACGGGGTCGCATTTTTCTCGAAAATGGCAAGTCTATAGCCTTGGGAAATTAATTAAAATCGAGTAAAATACGATATCACCGTATGTCGTCCCGTTTGGTTCGATTCGAACGGGGTCGCATTTTTCTCGAAAATGGCAAGTCTATAGCCTTGGGAAATTAATTAAAATCGAGTAAAATACGATATCACGGTATGTCGTCCCGTTTGGTTCGATTCGAACGGGGTCGCATTTTTCTCGAAAATGGCAAGTCTATAGCCTTGGGAAATTAATTAAAATCGAGTAAAATACGATATCACCGTATGTCGTCCCGTTTGGTTCGATTCGAACGGGGTCGCATTTTTCTCGAAAATGGCAAGTCTTGGGAAATTAATTAAAATCGAGTAATATACGATATCACTGTATGTCGTCCCGTTTGGTTCGATTCGAACGGGGTCGCATTTTTCTCGAAAATGGCAAGTCTATAGCCTTGGGAAATTAATTAAAATCGAGTAAAATACGATATCACTGTATGTCGTCCCGTTTGGTTCGATTCGAACGGGGTCGCATTTTTCTCTAAAATGGCAAGTCTATAGCCTTGGGAAATTAATTAAAATCGAGTAAAATACGATATCACGGTATGTCGTCCCGTTTGGTTCGATTCGAACGGGGTCGCATTTTCTCGAAAATGGCAAGTCTATAGCCTTGGGAAATTAATTAAAATCGAGTAAAATACGATATCACGGTATGTCGTCCCGTTTGGTTCGATTCGAACGGGGTCGCATTTTTCTCGAAAATGGCAAGTCTATAGCCTTGGGAAATTAATTAAAATCGAGTAAAATACGATATCACTGTATGTCGTCCCGTTTGGTTCGATTCGAACGGGGTCGCATTTTTCTCGAAAATGGCAAGTCTATAGCCTTGGGAAATTAATTAAAATCGAGTAAAATACGATATCACGGTATGTCGTCCCGTTTGGTTCGATTCGAACGGGGTCGCATTTTTCTCGAAAATGGCAAGTCTATAGCCTTGGGAAATTAATTAAAATCGAGTAAAATACGATATCACGGTATGTCGTCCCGTTTGGTTCGATTCGAACGGGGTCGCATTTTCTCGAAAATGGCAAGTCTATAGCCTTGGGAAATTAATTAAAATCGAGTAAAATACGATATCACGGTATGTCGTCCCGTTTGGTTCGATTCGAACGGGGTCGCATTTTTCTCGAAAATGGCAAGTCTATAGCCTTGGGAAATTAATTAAAATCGAGTAAAATACGATATCACTGTATGTCGTCCCGTTTGGTTCGATTCGAACGGGGTCGCATTTTTCTCGAAAATGGCAAGTCTATAGCCTTGGGAAATTAATTAAATCGAGTAAAATACGATATCACGGTATGTCGTCCCGTTTGGTTCGATTCGAACGGGGTCGCATTTTTCTCGAAAATGGCAAGTCTATAGCCTTGGGAAATTAATTAAAATCGAGTAAAATACGATATCACGGTATGTCGTCCCGTTTGGTTCGATTCGAACGGGGTCGCATTTTTCTCGAAAATGGCAAGTCTATAGCCTTGGGAAATTAATTAAATCGAGTAAAATACGATATCACGGTATGTCGTCCCGTTTGGTTCGATTCGAACGGGGTCGCATTTTTCTCGAAAATGGCAAGTCTATAGCCTTGGGAAATTAATTAAAATCGAGTAAAATACGATATCACGGTATGTCGTCCCGTTTGGTTCGATTCGAACGGGGTCGCATTTTTCTCGAAAATGGCAAGTCTATAGCCTTGGGAAATTAATTAAAATCGAGTAAAATACGATATCACGGTATGTCGTCCCGTTTGGTTCGATTCGAACGGGGGTCGCATTTTTCTCGAAAATGGCAAGTCTATAGCCTTGGGAAATTAATTAAAATCGAGTAAAATACGATATCACGGTATGTCGTCCCGTTTGGTTCGATTCGAACGGGGTCGCATTTTTCTCGAAAATGGCAAGTCTATAGCCTTGGGAAATTAATTAAATCGAGTAAAATACGATATCACGTATGTCGTCCCGTTTGGTTCGATTCGAACGGGGTCGCATTTTTCTCGAAAATGGCAAGTCTATAGCCTTGGGAAATTAATTAAAATCGAGTAAAATACGATATCACGTATGTCGTCCCGTTTGGTTCGATTCGAACGGGGTCGCGTTTTTCTCGAAAATGGCAAGTCTATAGCCTTGGGAAATTAATTAAAATCGAGTAAAATACGATATCACGGTATGTCGTCCCGTTTGGTTCGATTCGAACGGGGTCGCATTTTTCTCGAAAATGGCAAGTCTATAGCCTTGGGAAATTAATTAAAATCGAGTAAAATACGATATCACTGTATGTCGTCCCGTTTGGTTCGATTCGAACGGGGTCGCATTTTTCTCTAAATGGCAAGTCTATAGCCTTGGGAAATTAATTAAAATCGAGTAAAATACGATATCACTGTATGTCGTCCCGTTTGGTTCGATTCGAACGGGGTCGCATTTTTCTCGAAAATGGCAAGTCTATAGCCTTGGGAAATTAATTTATAATCGAGTAAAATACGATATCACTGTATGTCGTCCCGTTTGGTTCGATTCGAACGGGGTCGCATTTTTCTCGAAAATGGCAAGTCTATAGCCTTGAGAAATTAATTATAATGGAGTAATATACGATATCACTGTATGTCATCCCGTTTGGTTCGATTCGAACGGGGTCGCATTTTTCTCTAAAATGGCAAGTCTATAGCCTTGGGAAATAATTAAAATCGAGTAATATACGATATCACTGTATGTCGTCCCGTTTGGTTCGATTCGAACGGGGTCGCATTTCTCTCTAAAATGGCAAGTCTATAGCCTTGGGAAATTAATTAAAATCGAGTAAAATACGATATCACTGTATGTCGGCTTCACCAGCTGTTTTTTTTTTTTTTCGCCTTTTGTAGCCTACAGAGGGCCTTCTCGCAAGAGTGGTATTTTTGGTACTGTGAGCTGGTAACCTGCTCATACGAGAAAAATTGTTTTCACTTTAGTGTCCCTTCAATTTCACAGAGCTTTTGGTGCAAAGATCATACGTCTATGACTAGTCAAAGTGGTTAGTTTACAATTGTACATGCACATTCAATTTATTCAATACTGTGAGCGAGCACAAGGAAAATAAGGTGCAACTATGCCACACAGCAATGACAGAAGATACATTTATTGGTAAGCTCTGCATAACAACAAGCAGCTATTACAACCGACAGGTGAACTCGTGCACTATACAACAAACAGTTTTCGGCTACACTTATGTTCGGACAGTTACATCCAACAGAGTGCTAACAAATCAGTCAAAACACTTATTCCCAGGTACATTGTTGACATGGATGTGAAGGCTGATTCAGGGAGCTTGCCACCAGAAACAGTGACATGGTGGCAATTACAGAGATGAAAATTAAAAAGAACCTAACACAATGGCATAACAAAAGGAATTCATATCTGGCATGAATTAAATTAGGCTGATTATGCAGAAGCGAAGCACAGGTAGTTTTGGCCAGAGGTAGTGATGACAGATACTATTCACTTATTCAATACAATGATAGTGGGCTAACAACTGACAATGTGCGTTGTGATAGTCAGCAACAAAATAGTGATAGTGAACAAGTGACAATATACATTGTGGTGATTACACAAAGCAAAGGTATGCAGTAATTTTACTACAGCAAATCAGGATATCTAATATTCTGAACTGAGTATAGACTGAGCTAATATTGGCAAATGGAAGGAGCTTCATGTGGGAAAAATGAACAACCATGCACTGTTAACTCCTACCACTTTAGACATCTTTGCTTCAATAATGTGTTGCATCCAGTGATCTTTGAGCCCACTTGGAAAGAAGCACTCACACAAACCACCATAGCTGGATGGTATATTGTGATGTTTGTCACTGCAGTACTGCCTTACAAAACATTTCGAAGATGACAACATGAAACCAGTTGTAGTAGCGGTCTAAGTGTCATGTCTACTCTAAGACCACTGTAAATCAAACATGCCACAAATTACAGTACCTGCTTCCCCACCAAGAAGACAGTCTCACACCATTGAACGGTGGTGAAGGTGAAGTGTATACAAAACAAAATTAACTTTGTGGAACACACAGCCAACGTCTTTTAGATAAGGAATCTCAACAGCTTGCCATGGTAAACACCCAGAAAGGACTCTTCTGCTTTACCCATCTCCTTTTATGGGTTTCCTTAGCACCAATATTATTCCAGTAGCATATAGAATGAATATTCCGAATTGATCTAGGATTCTAAGTGCATTTAGACGACGTCGTTAACATGGAAAAGACTACGATGACACCACTCTCAATACAATATTGCGACGACTCAAGTTGTGGAGTGTGGCTTCAACTTAAAGGGCAACTCCGGCGATTTTCCGATGTCCACTGATCCTAAAAAAATTTTCAGTATATATATTCTCCCCGGTACTGTAATAATATATTCCAAGTAAGGCGCCGCTGCTCTAGACAGACTTGACAGGCGCCCTTTGTCCGAGCAACGAGTCTTGGGACACTGGCCATGTCCATCGTCAGCACGGAAAGCGCTCAACGCGTTGTTGCGATTTTTACGGACGAGTGGTCTAAGGGACAGACTGAATTTCAAAATTTTTTTTAGCGGGTTCCCACGCGGGCCACCTTATGTTTTTGACGTCGTCACCTTCGCGTGGCCTGCCCAAGCCAGCGGGCCTTCAAAAGCAAAACGGCGATACTTCAGTGCTCAAATCGTCGCTGTCAAGTTCAGAAAAGATGGCATAACTCAAAGTATCGTCGGCTGACCTTGCTAAGGACATTTCTTTGAGGCCAGTTCCATATTTCTGGTGACGGGAAGGTTGTGACG
Source organism: Hyalomma asiaticum (assembly GCA_013339685.2). Classification (NCBI taxonomy): domain Eukaryota; kingdom Metazoa; phylum Arthropoda; class Arachnida; order Ixodida; family Ixodidae; genus Hyalomma; species Hyalomma asiaticum. Next base: position 127,088,164 of record CM023483.1, on the reverse strand, counting down.
TCACCGCACACGTTCCACGAAGCATCTACCCGTTTCGGTTTGAAGACAACTTTCAGTTACTTATTTAAAATTATTGGTGCGTTTCTGAGCAAACTGAACCACCCTGGCGGTTACAGGACTATGTACCATTTGAAAACGTTGATATCAGAACATGGCGAAAAAACCGACGGAGTTGCCCTTTAAGAAAGCAAAAATTCAACAGAAAGAAATTAATTTTTTAGGCCACTGAGTTAGCGTGGGAAAGGCCTTCATTTGATAATAAAAAAAAAACCTGAATGCCATCTTCAAAGTACCAACACTCAAGAGCATGCTAAAAGTCGTTCCTGAGTCGGAAACAAAAGTCTATAGTGAAGCCTCTTGCACACCCACGTAACCGCCAGCCACTCTTCTCCTCGGGGCTGCAAATAGCTCGCGCTTTGAACTTTCCACGTCAGCGAAATAAAGTGATAAATGCAGGAGTAAAATTATGAGCCAAAATGACCGACGATGCCATTTTGAAGAACTTGTGTGATGTCGATTTTGTTTGCTTCTGTGATTGGATGGCGGAGTAATACCAACCCAAGCGGTCCGCCTGCCTTTATTAACAAACGACTCTTACCACAGCCATCGATACAGTCGCCCGAGCAAGGACACTCATAGCATATCTGCACTGTTCCTTCCTCGCCATCCCTGTCTTGCCCTTCTGCCCTTGGAAATTTGTTCCTAACTGCAGCCAAGCTGAATTAATCACAGCTGGAATGGAGAGCTCTTGCATTAGTTCTTGGTGTGCCCAAATTCTGTACCAACATATTACACTGACCGTTATTACGACTGGGGTTTGCACTTCCAAAACAGTTGCGCGAACCCCTCTTCGAGAGCCCACCATGCTTCGGCTGCGCGGCAGAGGGTCCCCCTGCAGTTAGATTTATTACCTGGCGACCGGCGACCTTCGGACAAGACGCCGCCGGCTACTGGACCGGGTGTGACACCACACAGGCGCGTGCGCGACTCTCTGACGCCTCGGTATTGCCTGTGGTCCTAGCAGTGAACTGTCGTTGTGCGCAACCGCGTAAACGAGGACATTAAGCGCTTCCGTGCGAACTCTTTCAAGTCACCGGTGTTCGAGAAGAGCGGTCCATATGTGTGTGCAGTGCATCACGACTTGACAGCTTCCAGATGGCCACCCCTCATAACGGACACTGGGAGAGTGCGGAGTTGACGCCCATTTGAGGGTGGTGACCAAGAAGGACGCTTTCTTCAACGTGTGTTGCGATTGGACAATGATAATTAAGGCTAATTCCCCAGCTAGGGATCTGGGGATGTCGAGCGATGAAGAAAAACGAGCTGCCGAGCTCTCTCTCGGCGCAACTCTCCAATATCTCCCATGAAATAAACGTCATTTGAGTTTTCCTCTGCCCCGGTCTCCTGATCTGCCTCGGCTCGCTTCTCCGGGAGTTTCAGAGCCCGCGGTACGATTCCGTCTCCGAAAGGCCCACGCTACTAACTGGGTCGGGTCCGTGGAGCGGCAAGCCGGTCCCAACAAAACTGGATGGCAACGGAGGGATGAGATCGAGCTCACCGACTTTGGGAATCGACCGAACAGCACCTCTGAGATGAACTAAGCTGGACACATGACTGCGAGTTTGGTGAGTGCTGACTTTCTCTGTTGAATTTTGCCAGGCATTTGCTCTTTGTGATTAGCAAAAGCTGGTAGTGTGTTAGCTGCCATTGTCGTCTGGGTTAAGAGCGACAAGGCAGAGTCCTGTGTGGAAGCTTTGTGGAGCAAAGAAAGCAGTACTGGAAGCAGTCATGAATTTGAAAACCCTGCGAAAACCTACCTTGTTGCAGATGGCGAAGGAGTTGCGTCTAGATGTGTCGGACTCTCTAAGGAAGCCAGAGCTGATAGAGGCGATTCTTGCACTGGGGGCGGATGATGATGAGCTTTCAGAGTGTGTCGAGCTGATTCGGGAGAGGGAAGAGGCGGAAGGAAAGGCAGAAGCCAAAAGAAAGGAGGAAGAAGAAAGGAAACGAAGGCATGACGTTGAGATGAGGCACCTAGAACTCGAGATAATTCGAGGTAGAGCGGAAGGTAGCAAGGCATCCGGTGCAGCAGAGCGTGTTGTGTTCAAAATGACGGACTTAATGCGGTCACATATGCTGGGAGAAGACATTGGCCTGTTCCTCGTAAACTTTCAGAGAACTTGCTAAAGGCAAGGGTTTTCTCAGGAAACATGGTCACAACGTCTGTTGTCGCTACTTCCGGGTAAGGCATCGGAAGTGATTGCGCGCCTCGCGAAAGAGGAAGCCGCGGATTACAGCAAGGTCGAGCCTTTTAAAGTATAGGCTATCAGCTGAAGGATTCCGGCTAAAGTTCAGAGATGCCGTGAAAGAGAAGAGCGAGTCATACCCGGAGTTTGCCTGCAAGTTAATGGCCAACATGGGCGAATGGCTGAAGGAGGCGAAGGCATTTGGGAGTCATGAAAGGGTGATTCAGTGTATTGGCCAAGAGCAATTTTACCGCAGATTACCGGAAAGTGTGAGGTACTGGGTACAGGAGAGACCAGACGTGAACACAGTAGAAAGAGCCGCTGAACTCGCGGAAGAGTTTATTACACGCCGTGCTCTCGGAGCAAGTGCAGAGCCCAGGAAAGAACCGAAGGGGAAGTTTGAAAGGCTGAAGGCGGCGGTGTTTAGAAGAGAGATGCCAAGAGTTGCACCACCTCCAAGCAACAGTGAAGTTGACAGGGCGCAGTACAGTGAGACGTTGGCTGAGACCCAAAAAGAGGTTTGAAACGAAGAAACCTCGGTCGGTGTTTCAAGTGCCATCAAACAGGGCACTTCACGGCGGAATGTGCGAAGCCAAAGGTAGTGTTCCTGTCTATGAATGAAAGCGACGACAACATGAAGTTGCTAGAGCCGTATATGTACGACTTAGTTGTAAACGGCAAACAGGGTCGCGTATTTAGGGACTCCGCAGCCACCATGGACATGGTTCACTCGTCATTCGTCCAATCCGGACAGTTTTCCGGCGACTGTGCTTGGATAAGGCAGGCCGTAGAGGCAAACAGTCAGTGCCTTCCCGTAGCTAAAGTTAGCATTACCGGTGCATTTGGCACTTTAGAGACAGAAGCTGCGGTGTCGCCCCATCTCTCGCAGCAGTACCCTTACCTGTTCTCAAATAAATCGGATCAAATGCTTAGAGAGAGAGGCCTCACATTGGGAGAGGGCGTGGTACAGGCGCTAACGAGATCAAAGGCGCGGGAACTGGCTGCAAAGGCCACAGTCGACGAAGCAAGAGCGCGTCAGACAAAGAATCAGCGAAGACCCGAGTTGAAGGTGGAGGGCGCTGTCCCTGGGACGAAGCAATCGGAAGTCCTTTTTGCGAAGAAAGTCCCTGATAGGGTGGAGGATGACTCGTACGGGCTGGAAGAAACGGCAAAGGAGCTTCTCGTCACCCCAATATCAGAAAACCTAAATCGATTGCTCAGTGTTGGCACTTCTTTAACAGCCGAACAAAAGGCGGACCAAACTTTCAAGAAGTTGCAATATATTTCGAGCGAAGGTGTCGCAAAACGAAACGTGAACTTCAAGGAGAGAGGCGGAATACTTTATCGGACCTATCTAGACGGGAAGGGAATAGAGTTCGACCAGTTGGTCGTGCCTCAGGCGTATCGACAGGACCTACTTCAGTTAGTGCATGGAAGCTCATGGTCAGGCCACCTAGGCGTAAGGAAAACGAAAGATCGTCTCCTATAGGAGTACTATTGGTCCGAGTGTTGTCGTGATGTAGAGAGGTTTGTGCAAACTTGCGACGTTTGTCAGCGGGTAGGTAAGCCGGGAGATAAGGCGAAATTTCCAATGAAGCTGGTGCCAATAATCACGGAGCCCTTTCGTCGGTTGGTTATTGACACTGTGGGTCTCCTGCCAAAGACAACCTCGGGCTACCGTCACATTCTGACAGTGCTCTGTCCAGCTACAAAATTTCCGGAGGCAGTTCCGCTAAGAGAGCTAAGTTCTGTGGAGATAGTGAACGCTCTTTTGTCCGTGCTCGCCCGTGTAGGATTTCCTGCTGAGATACAGGCGGACCAGGGCACCGTTTTCACTAGTGCTTTAACAGCAACCTTCCTTGAAAAGTGTGGCATAAAGTTAATTCACAGTTCTGTCTATCATCCGCAGTCAAACTCGGTGGAGAAGCTTCACTCCGTGATGGAACGAGTGTTGAGGGCTTTGTGTTTTGAGCGAGAAACGGACTGGGAGATGTGCTTACCTGCGATGATGTTTGCACTGGGAACTGCGCCGCATGATACAACAGGCTTCACACCAGCGGAGCTTGTCTACGGCCGGAGATTGCGATCTCCCCTTCGCATGCTCAGAGAGCCGTGGGAAAGTCAGGGCGATGACCCCGTAGTAGTAGAATACGTTCTCACGTTATTGGATCGGTTAACAAAAGATCAAAAGCTGACCGATAGTGCGATGACCAAAGCCCAGCCGTAGGCCAAGATTTACTATGACCGAACAGCCTAAGCCCGGCAGTTCACCGTACACTCTTAAAAAGGTAGTAGAAAAGCTAGTAACGGGACCAGTTACTATCATTTTGGCTCCATTACTACATTTTTTTGTCGGATACTACCTTCAAAGCACATGAGAGGTCGTAACTGATCCCGTTACTACCAAATGTGACTGGGGTAGTAAATGTTACTACCTCTGTAGGTCGCATGGTAGTAACCGTTACTGCTTGCGTACGTGCACAGAGACGTCCAGTTCTGACGTGGAAAGTACCGTTCTAGAGTAGCATGTCTTGCAGGGTTCGAAGGAGATGCGAAGGGGGCGAGGCGAGGTCTCAAGTTTGTCACCGCACATTTTTAATCCTTTTTTTTTATTGCTGGACATGTTTTGCTGTATTGCTGGACTAGGTGCTGGAGTCCGGAGTCCGGTGTGCAGGTGCAATGCCAAGTGTCTATTTTAGCGGACTCCGGCACCTGGTTCAACACTAGCATGACCCCCCTCGGTCTGAAGAACCGGAAAAAGAGAAAGTGAGAAAGGAAGGGAGAGAGAAGAAAAAAAGAAAGAAACAAGAAAAAGAAGGCCTTATAAGCACTGCTGCTGTCTGGTGCCCTGCCAGTCACCCCTGAAGAAGGGTCCGAGTGGGACCCGAAACGTCGGGTTTTTTCATCGTTTTTTCATCTTTAGGAGTAAATTTTACTTTTGATGATTATAATTTGGTTGGCTGTCCCCTTGTTTTCACCTTTAATTTCGTCCCAACCAGACAGATCTCTGTCAAATGTTCACCTTTAAGTCTAGAATCTGCATTGACGGCAGGTCAGTCGGCTTTATAAGTTTCTGCTCTGTCGTCCTGCACACCTTGAAAGACCAGCGGTGTCGACTAAAGGCCACAGTATGAAACATATTTAGAAGAATGAAAACGCAGCCACAGTAGAGGTACAGCTTCGATATCTGCCCAAAGACAGGTAGCTGGCGTTTCACCACAATCACCACATCCGAGATTTTGAATGACAAGTGTTCCACGATAGCAGACTGCACTTCCCATAGAGGAACGCCTCGTGAGAAGACTTCATGTAGCCATGGGGCAACATCTGCATACTGTAGTGCCTTGGCTTTTGTTGTGCGAATGTCACAGCTCAAGTCAAAGTCTGACAACTCAAAGCTGTGCAATAGCTGGTGTCGTTCTGCAAGTGACTTGCAGATGTTTTTGAAATTCTTGTTGCGTGAAGCAATTGACTTAAAGTATTGGTGTTTTGCTTCAAAGCGCATACACCAGTACTGCTTTAGTGGGACCAACTCAGAGATCAGTCTGGGATAGCGCACAAGAAAGTGAAGCTTTGGGATCATTTTGTTTGGGTACAGGGAAGCAAATGCAGACAAAAAGTAGCGTATATCATCTTGCAGACAGGCCAGATGATCAGCATAAATTTCATCTGCAAACACCATGTCGACAACTTTCCTCATGAGCAGGTAAACCTCCCAGTGCTCATTGCTCTCTGGAACAACATCACCTAACATGAGCGAAAGAAATCTGAAGAAGCACCACTTCTGAGAAGCAGTGCCTTTGTGAGCACTCTCTCCATTTATGAAGCGCATGTCCAGAGCATCAGGCTTGCTTTCTTTTGTCATGTGGTCCAAAAGTAAATGTTCTTATTATGTCTAGGTCTGTAGAACTCAAGACGTTACAAGCAATAAGCCCTTGCAGCACCTGCCTGAGAACATGAGGCATGGCCCTTTCCAACAAATCATGCATCAGGTCCGGAGGCATCTGTAGTGTTACATCAAAATAGCCAATGCAGGCAGGCATCTGTAGTGTTACATCAAAATAGCCAATGCCTAAAAGTGGTGACTGAGCTTTCACACCATACAGTGCCGTACTTAGTGGCTGGTTCACTATGGCACTTTCAACATGACATTTGTGCAAACTTTCAGTGCGGATTTGCACATCCTTCTCATGAAAAACAGAACCAATTGTTCTGTAAGGCACAGTACAAAATCGACAAGGATGTCCCCTGTTAAAGCAACAGGTGAATCCACCCAGCATGTTCATTGAAAGATTGCCACCACTGAAAGCAACGAGGACGCCAGTGATCTTTAGAATGGCATTATTGCAGTTCACAGTAATACCCACAGTATGAAGAGACTTCACATCATCAAGAAGAGGCTTTAGCACAGGTTCAATGCCATGCTTGGTCACAAGTTGATAGGGTGCAACAAGTGCTAGATGAATAGCGCTGAGCTTTGATCTATATCGTGCATGAATGTTCAGTACACTAAAATACACAAACATAATCTTGTGAACTCCCCGCTTTGCTCCTAGAGGGTTAACTATTTCTACTTCATCGCCATAGAGAACTAAAAACAAAGTGTACTGTGCGCCATTCTGCAAAATCGCAGACAATTTTTCCTGGTACACCAAACCATCCCGAAAAGTGCGCAGAACTGACTGTACCTTCTCAGCTGATAAATCATTATTCACATAATTCCAAAAGTTCTCTGATGAAGCTAGTTTCTGCAGGACACGAGGGATGGGGATGTACTGGTATGTTTCTCCAACTTGTAGCGTGTGTTCTTCTGGCTTCACATAAGCCAAGTCCTGCCTTGCGAATTTCTCCCTTTGATGCTTGCTCTCTACAGTTTCGAAGATGTCACTGAAAAACTCCGGCGCAAGCAGCCTGTTAAGTTGTTCTTTGATTGTTGCAGGCGGGGTGTTTTCAATCTGCTTTGCAAGCATGTCAGTGAAATCCAGGAATGTCGTCTTGAAGTCGCTAAAGAGCACTGCATGGTAGAATGCGGTAACCTGTACACTTCTGCCATACGAAAGAAAAGCAGACACAGCTGTCTTCTGAACTGCTTAGAGAAGCCGACTACTGCATCCACGATGTCATTGCTGTGATTACTAGAAGGCTCCCGGTAAATCCCACCAGTCTCATTCTGTGCGGAGCGAGAACAACATGCATCATCATCGATGAAAACACTGTCTTGAGCTGCAAACTCGTCCGCTGAACTCTGTGGATGTAGTGGCACAGTATCGGACCCTTGCCCGTCGTTTAATTCCTCAGACATGTCAAGATCCATGAAACTTCTGTGCGCTCGGTACATGTGTCTTCGATACGACTCAAACTCGACGTAAGTTCTTGCGCAACCCTTGCACACCGCACATGATGGAAAAATTGTGATCATGCCGATGGTCCTTGATGTGTGAAATGACTTTCTGAAACTTACTGGACGAAAACGGACAGCGCGGACACGTATGCACCATATTCCGTCAACCAAAAACACGGTGGAAGACATAAAATCACGCGCACCATAGAAAGCCCTCAACGTGGTGGAACCGGATGTCTAGTACTCGCACCTCTCGCGCCACTCGCGTACACTGCGGGCTGAAAAGCTCACGCGTGCCGAGGCGCGCCGCCCCAGTCAGTAGCGAGGCCGCCGCGGAGAAGAAGAAGAAGAAGAAAAAAAGTGCCGCTTGAACATCAACGCGTTGGTCCACAGAACGTTGGTGACGTTAGAGTTTATTCCGCATGTTCGTTGACTGGGAGTAGGCGTTAATCCCAAGGAAAGTGCTATCTAACAGTGTATTCACTATGCTGCGAAACGACCGCTTGTATTTGATATAGATGCCGGAATTTACTCGTCGCCGTCGATAGAAAACATGACCGATCCAGAAGTAGAGTGCAGAGCAGTCTAGGGTAACAATTAGGTGTTAGCTGACGCTGCAGGTTGTGCACTGTTGTCATCATCAAATCTCAACTGGATCGAGTTGCCTTACGAATGTGAAACCTGATCAAATTTGGAAAGCACTCGAGAGACAATAAAGCGCGATAGATGAGAGTGAGGATGTTGAATTAATTCTTTCAGAAATAAACGATGCATTATTGGTGACATGCAAGCGAATTTTTGAGATCGTCAGGTAATTATGGGCTTTGGAAACAAACCTCAACGAATTGCCTTGGAAGTCTTAATTATCAAGTTAGACATAACTGCGATGTTTACCCATATGTAATGGAAGTACGTACATAAAGGTGAAAGCAGGGGGACACCAACCAAATTATAATCATTTAAAAGTAAAATTTACTTCTAAAGATGAAAAAACCCGACGTTTCGGGTCCCACTCGGACCCTTCTTCAGGGGTGACTGGAGGGCACCAGACAGCAGCAGTGCTTATAAGGCCTTCTTTCTTCTCTCTTCCTTCCTTTCTCACTTTCTCTTTTTCCGGTTCTTCAAGCCGAGGGGGGTCATGCTAGTGTTGAACCAGGTGCCGGAGTCCGCTAAAATAGACACTTGGCATTGCACCTGCAGACCGGTTCACGTTTCCAGGTGTCACCTGAATGTGCCATGATTCCACAAAGAGCCGCTTGTGAAAACTGGTTTCCAAGTCGACTTGGAAACCAGTTTCACAGGTTCACAGGTTTCAAAGTCGACTTCAACATATTGTGATGCTTATAGCATCACTGCAGTGGTGTTCCATTTTGAATCATTGTTTGACCAGTCTTCCTGAGAAGCCAGTCAACCTTTTGCAGCATGTTGTGTTGGCCACACAAGTTAAGATCCATAGTTTTCTTTATGTGAGAAAGAGTGTTTGCAATACACACTTGCCTCATTGGGTGTAGGGTGAGCACAAAGTGTCAACGAGATTAAGCACAGGAGGATTTGTGTCAACTGTTTTGACTGTCAGCACGCTTATAGTAGATATGTATTGGGTCTTACTGCATATACATTGGTGGTGTAACAGCGATGGCTGCGGTGTCTGCTGTAGAGAAGAATATAGTACTTCTCATACATAACCATCACTATGGACCACAGGTCTCTTTTAGCAGTGCCTTAACTTGATGAGTCTGTACTAGTGGAACCAGTTCGAGATGAAGACCATGGCCAACATTTTCTTCTCTATTTATGCGCATCGAACTTGGATCGTGTCATTGCCTTTGAAGGGGACTGGCGATCGTCTTCGAGAATAGCTGCTCCAAGTCTGGGATCGCTTGCATCGCAATGGATTTCTAGCCCTATTCGAGTTGAAGTAGGTCTGAACTAGAGTCCTTGTCATGGCCGCTGTGGCCTTTAGGGATGCTTACTATGGATTTCTCAATGCCATGGCGCATCTTTAATAGTGAGTTTCCTCAATGCCCTAACACATTTGAGATATTAAGTAGGATCCTGGAAAGGTGCGCCATCATACCATGTAAGTGCTGTGCTTGTTGGGAATCAGTTAGCTTTGGTTTCTGCCTAGTTGAATTGATGTTATTGGTATGAATTCAAGTCCATATTTAACTCGTACATGTCCTCGGAAGACTGTTGATGGGGTTTGTAGCCAGTGTACTTTCTTTGTTTCACTTTCATTTTGTCGGCGGAGCATGCAGAGAAATTGGTGGAGAGGGCAGAAGAGTACTTTCTTACGCTATAACATAGTGATGTGTCTCTTGTTTTTGTTTTGTTCTTCTGCTTATGAGGCTTGCAAATTGTTTGTAGTATCGGTCGTCATTACCAATGTATAGTTTGATTTATTGTACAATGTACTTGTACATGTACCTCCAGATCCACACCCTGTGATGGCCTGTGGTTATCAATTTAAATAATTGAAAGACATAGATGTAGGTGCATCTTTGAAGGAGTACTGACACAAACATTTTGCACCTTGTTTTTCAGGTTGCAATAAGTTGCTAATGACCCTTTTCTCATGGGTAGAAACATCCTTTGCTCGAGTGCACGACAGTTATTTGATTAGAGATATTTTTGTGGTGGATGGTGGCCTGCAAGAAAGGCCAGAGTAAGGGTAAACACGACTGGCCAAGCGACCGCACGAGGTGGTAACGCACTCGAGGCGGTAATGCACTCGCTGTGCTTGGCAACACGTGGGTGCACCCAAACTTGTAGGCAGAAGCAACGTGTCTCAGACATATGGGCTGTAGTGTCTGACAAACAGAGGAAGGTGGGGAGACAACAGAAGAACACAAGAATCCCGGTCCCCTTCTAGCTACCCTTCTCTTGGGGCCCCCAACAGTAACTCTTTGACAGGAATATCACATGCGTCAGTGGGACAGCCTCACAGATCAGCAGCAGTGGCCAACAAAACTGGTGACATTGTTGGTTGTTGTTTCTTTACACTTATTTTCTTGTTGTCAATGTCGCAAGGTCCTCCACTGACTGCTCAGTTGTGCTACACGCACTTTAAAGTTGATTTTAAATACGTTCTAGAAATACGTTCTAGGCTGTATTTGCCGTTGACATTTTGCACATGATTATGTATATCCACCCAACCTATTTATCAAATGATCTTTCCATCGAAATTTTGTCAGTGCTTCTTTAAATGACTACATGGGGTCAAAATTAATCTGGAGTGCCCACTGTGGTGGGCTTTGTAATCAAATATTTATTTTCGCACATAAACCCCGGAGTTTATTTATTTTATTATGGAAGAAAGGCGGGGAGTTTAACTAGATTGGAGTATTCTGTTTACTGCCAGATGCTGACATCTCCCATTTGCTTATTTTGCTTTTTACTTGTTTTCATTGCAGAACAAGTACCCTACACTTAACCTTGGAGGCAAGAAGCCACACGAAGCCATTGAAATTGTGGCTATGTTTGAAGGGTTTGCGGTCGAGGTTGTGGACACAATTGCCGGAATGACAGTACTAATCCAAGTATACTACGCATTTAATGTGCAATATTCACCCCAGAATAAGAATACGTTTGCTGTACTAGAGCATTTCTGTGGCTTGTCTTGTACCACAGAATCGCCACTGGTTAAGCGCCTCGTTTCGGAAATTGAACAAGGCCCTAAACAGGCCATTCCAAATTGGCATGTTCAATGTATTCAGATGTGCAATAAATAAGCATGTATTTTACCCAAGAACTGCATTTTTGTTTTCCTATTACCATGCTAAGCGTTAATTAATGTTTACTTGATATTAAATGAGATACTGTGGTAACTGTTCATATCTTTGCCGGCACACTTTGCTCTGCAAAATTTAGCCAGTGCATGCTCCTTTGATTTGCTCCAGGTTAGGTGAAGTTCATGAGCTTTATAGTTCATGAAGCAAAACTTCATGAACTATAAAGTTCATGAAGTAGCAGTTTTCGATGAATGCTTGCTGCAAACAGTAATTAGTCACATGTAGTAAGTTTACTAACTTTCTAATACTACCTTCCTGAATGTAGTAACTGCAAGTAGTAACTGTCATGGTAGTAAAGTTACTAGCTTGGCTTACTACCTTGCAGTAGGTAGTAACTGGAACTAGTAACTGTATGGTAGTAAAATTACTACATTTTTTACTACTTTCTGATAGGTAGTAACTGCAGGTAGTAAATGACATGGTAGTAATTTTACTACCTTGCCTTTTACTACCTGCAGTTACTACTTATGTAGTCAATGTTGTGACAGCCATTTACTACGTCAAAGTTAGTAAGTAGCACTACCTTTTTTTTAAGAGTGTAGGGGATAAGGTCATGATATTGAGACCATCCCCAACGAATAAGCTGGAAGTACAATGGGTTGGCCCAGCCGAGGTTACCCAGAAGTTATCAGACACGAACATGTTGTGGTCTGCCAGGCAAACGTAAGGCGCTCCAAGTATATCATTGTAACTTGCTCAAGCCGTATAAGCAGCGTGAGGCAATTGTAAGCATGCTGTTGAATGCCCCAGAAGAAGTTCCCATAGAGCGTCCTGAATTAGCACGGGAAGCTGCTGAGGTCACAGTCGAGCAAAAGATCGAAAACTTAGTGGGGAAGTCGGAGCTGATGGCGGACCAAAAACAAGATTTGCATGCTCTCCTAACGGTGTTTCAGGATAGATTTGTGAGCGATCCAGGACGGACATCCGTCCTTACTCATGACATCGAACTCATCTCATCGGAGCCGGTACCATCTAAGGCGTACCGTGTCACCCCGCCAGCTTGAACTGATGAGGGAGGAGATCAACACGATGCTGAAATTGGGAGTGATTGAGCCATGCGAGAGTGATTACATAATTCCCCGTTAATTCTCGTTGAGGTACCTGGCAAGGATCCGCGTCCTTGCATAGATTATCGCAAACTAAACCTTATCACGAAGACCACACGTACCCGATACCTCATATTGAGGAGTGCATCGAGAAGATAAGCAGCGCGAAGTTCATTTCGACGATAGACCTCGTGAGTGGTTACTGAAAAGGCAAGCCGGTATGCTGCCTTTATTTCACCGCTAGGGATGTTCCGGCCTAAAGTTTTGAGTTTCGGCTTAAAGAACGCGCCGTATTGTTTCTCAAGCCTAATGGATAAGGTATTACGAGGTCAAGAGGAGTTGCACGTTACCATACCTGGATGACACTGCCGTACTTTCGGCGTCCTGGCCAAAGCACATAGAGCACTTGAGGGCAGTGCTGACACGCCTGCGCGAAGTGGGCCTAACCGTCAAGGCATCTAAATGCCAATTAGCTCGGGCTGAAGCGACTTATTTCAGGCATGTAATCGGTCAAGGGCATCGCCGCCCCTCTGAAATGAAAGTGGTGGCTATCCAGGACTTTCCTCAGCCCCGAACGAAAACCGATATTCGGGCTTTTCCTGGGATAGCCAGCTACTACCGTACGTACATCCCTAAGTACTCCGACATTGCCAGCCCCCTTACTGACTTGCTGCGCAAAAATGAGCCCCAACAGGTTGACTAGGGATGAGAAAAAGGAAAATGCGTGCAGGGTTTTCAAAGCTGCCCAGTCGAACCAACCGGTGCCTCTAATATCCAGTGTACCATATATGATACACGATATATGAAGTGTGAAAACGTCGGCGGTTTTTGCAATAGACCCGTGAAATAGCATTCAAATGTTCGCGCCACACTTCGCGTACATTTTCCCGTTTGTGTAGTACAGAAAGTGTGCAGCAGGTGGCAGTGAAGTGTCTGAAAATTATGCGCTGCATTTCAGAGGATGTGAACCGATGGGCAGGGGCAAAGGAAGTAATTTTGGGAGACTTTAATGGGCATATTCAGAGCATTGATGGGTATGAAGACAGCAACGGAAGCCTCTTGCTAGAGACTACCCGGGCCTTATCCCTTGAGGTACTCAGCCTGCGCCCAGACTGTGAAGGAGAGTTCACCTGGTGCGCGAGAACAAGCCGCTCTTCTATAGACTATGCATTGGCATCACCACGGTTGGCGCAACACGTACGGCACATCCATATAGACGAGGAGGGAAGATTTAGCATTGGTAGCGACCATAATCGTATCAAGCTGACCATATCCTCGTCGGCATGGCGTCCGAATATGAATGAGCGTCGGGCGCCAGCAGTCCGGTACCTGCCGAAAGCTGCATATGAGGCTGTAGCTGAGGATTTGGAGCTTCACCTCACCGGATCAAAACCAGTCAGCTATGACAAGTTTGTATGCCAACTACGACATGCAATGCAAAAACACTGAAATACGCATGAACTCCCGTGGAGGACGGAAGCGCAAACCTTGGTGGGACGCAGAGGTGCGCGCCGCTTTGGAGGCACGATGAGCAGCAAATCGCCGACATAGAAAGGCGGTCAAAACCCTTCCCACTCAGGTATGCCAGCAGACATGGCAAGAATACATAGCTTGCAAGAGACAAATGCAAGGACTTGCGCTAGCACAAGATTGCTGAATACGACAGCGTGCAGATTAGAGCACTCGCTGCAAGTGGACGGAATGGTGCAAAGAAGTTTTGGACATACGTGTCCTCGCTAGATCGAACACCTCCGCAGCCAACACTTCGACACGAGTCCAATGGCCAACCAGTGACTGACCTGCAGAAACATATCAGAGACCACCTGCAGGCATTGTATGACTCCACACATGACAGCCATAAAACAGTGGATGTTGAACCCGCCGGCCAACCTAGCCAAAGTGAGGACAGCAACATTTGGCAAGTGACCAGGGTGGCCATAGACAGGGCCCGCATTAGTGCACACACAGCACAAGGGCCTGATGGCATCCCCGCCGGCCTCGTTAAGTGCCTTGGTGACAATGCTCGAGAACACCTTGCTGTCATCTTCTCGGGAATTGTGGCCGGCGACGAGGTTCCAGCAGACTGGCTGTGTGGCAGAGTGACACTCCTGTGTAAGCGAGGTGGGGACCGGGGCCTCCTTCGTGACTATCGCCCACTGACAGTAACAAGTGTTCTCTATCGACTGTTTGCACAGGTGTTGAAGAGATGGCTGAGTGGATGGGCTGAACATGAGGGAGTCCTCACGCAACTACAAAATGGTTTCGACCTAACAGGCGGCTGGAGGACAACCTCTTCACACTCACGCAGCTGACTGAGATAGCACAGAAGGTGTCGCGCGGCCTTGTCGCGTGCTTTCTCGATGTTGCGAAGGCCTATGACAGCGTGCCACAGGACCTCCTACTCCAGCGCATGACAAATTTGGAAATGCCACGGGTGTGGACGGACCTCCTGCGTCGGGTATACTGGGACAACACAGTAGTTGCACGTGTTCTGTGGAGTCATGACAGAACCAATGGCTGTCAAGTGTGGCCTCAAGCAAGGGTGCCCTCTCTCCCCCCTGCTGTACATGTATGCATCCGGGTTAGAGCAACGCCTTCTAGAATGTGGTAAAGGATTCGCACTCCACCATCAGCTGGAAGGAGTGCCGATCACATGGACACTGCCCGGGCTTGTGTTTGCGGATGACATTGTCCTTGTAGCACAGCGGCATGAGGACCTACAGCATCTAGTCACGCAAGCTGCGTCTCACCTGTCCAGCCTAGGCCTGAAGTTTAATGCCAAAAAATCGGCGGTCCTCCACTTTGTGTGATCAGAACCCAACATACCAGTGGTGCTTCCCTGTAGCACACAAATCCCAGGGGCTGATGAGTACAGATACCTGGGCGTCATTTTTACCACAGCCTCAAAAGGTTTTCAGGCACACGAAGACCACATACGTCAAGCCTCACGGAGAGCAGCCAAGGTACTCCGTAGGAGAAGCATGTGGGGCTGCAACAGCTACCTGCTGGTTCGGGAACTATGGACCAGCATTGACCTTTGCGAATGCCGTAATATGCCTGACAGCTGAGACCAGGACATGGCTAGAACGCGGACAACAGGAGGTGGGCAGGTTGGCTCTTAGATGTCACGGACAGGCGGCTGTGGAGGCCATAACAAGGAGATGCCGGCTGGTCGTCATTTGAAGCACGGGGGGCAAAAAGCAAAATTGCCTATGAAGGGCGGCTGCGCTTACCGGGCGACGAGAGATGGGCGCGGCGCGTCTTCTGATATGTGAGCCTAAAGGGCATCAGAACCAAGTGGCTCACACGCCTGCAAACGCTGCGCCGTAAGTTTGGTTTCTTTGCGAACCCCATCAATGAAGATACGGAGCGCAAGTGGAAAGAAGCTGCACAGACGAGGGTACAGGAAGCGGAAACAGCGCAGTGGAATGGTACAATGATGCAGAAATCCACACTGACTATGTACCGATCCCACGAGAAGGCCATTGCTGCCGAGCGGCTATATGACAATGGGATCGGCAGCTCCTTGCTCTTTGAAGCAAGACCTGGTGCCCGAGGACATTAGTATACCGCCGCCGCTATGACACATCCCCAGATGCCACCACGGCGATGTGCAGAATATGTTTGGCCGAAGAGGAGGATGTCGAATACCTCGTCCTGCGCTGCACGGGTCTCTCTCCCCGACATGCCGAGGGCACCGGCCTTTCGACAGCCCTGGGGTTTACCGACTCTGACAGCAGCGCCACCAGTGACATGGTGGATGTAGTGTCAACCTCCAAAGAGAGACTGCGCAAATGGTGGCTCGAAACACGGCGGTAACTACTATGCCAGACACAAAGGGCACTGTGGAAACAGGTTGTGGTGCAAGGGCACAAGATACATTCACAGTGCTGAACTTGTGTGCCTTTCTCGCTGTGGGTATAATTATAATTATTATTTATTTTTATTAGGCTGGGACGCCAATAAGGCGTCCACCCGGTACAAAGGGTAGTTGGCCACACATCATCATCATCATCAAATGTGTCTGACGTGTTTTTCGAGGTCTCCGGAACGACAGCGGCAGAGCTTGCATGCATTGAGCTTGCTTTCCTAGTATAGGTCATTAGCATAAACTATATTTGTGGTTATTAGTTGGTACTGCTTTTTTGGGGGGTCGGTAATTTGCTTTTGGTTTCTTTTTTTGCTTTCCTTTTTCATCCTCCACGTGGCTGAGGTGCACATACACCCACCACGAGTGTTTTGTGGCGTAGGCCATTCATTGAGTTTTGGGGTATATATTGTCTTAGGGAAGTGTTTGTAGTACCGAGTGCCTTGTTCTTTAGATAGTGTGATTCTTGTGCTACGAGCGGTCATGGTCAAAAAGACCGCAAAGTGTTCAGGATGCGGGGCAGCTGTGAAAATGGAGGTTTGTGCGGAAGGAGAAGGCAGAAGAAGCTGACACCAAATGTAGACAGTGCGAGATCGACGCAAAAATGGAAAAAATGGTGGCTGCTCAGAGCGAACTTATGGACAGAACCCTCAGCTTGAAAGTGCGTTGGCAGAAGAGCGTGAGAAAACGAAGGCCATGGGAGAAAGGCGTAGGTCAGCAGAGGAGGGACTAGCCATGGTAGTTAAGGTGAACAAAGAAGCAGGCAACAGCAAGAATAGTACGGCGCCGACCTCCAGCGTGGGGGAGCAGCAAGAACAGGGTGTGAAAAACGCAGGTGCAAAGAGCGCGGGGCACAGCTTTCAGGAAGTAGCTTTGCAGGATGGAGTAAACAATGCAGCAGCTGGGACTCGGGCTAAACACCCAGACAGTAGCCAGGTGCAGGTGACTCCAGCTGGAAAACCTCAGCGGGTTATCATAGCCGCGGATTCCAATTTAATTCGATGCGCCGAGGCACTCAAAGAGAGGGTGAAAGGCGACAAACGAGTATTGGTAGGGACGTTCCCAGGACATAGGCTGGGTACAGTCATGAGGCAAGCAAGAGAAAAGCTCACGTCTGGGGCTCACGGACGCAACCTCGTGATGATTGTGGCAGGGCTAAACGATGTCCTCAACAAAGAATCATCAGGATTAACGACGACCTTGGCAAAAGGCGTCGACTACATGCGCGCCATCTCCCCCCAGGTGCAGATAGTAGTGCGCACGGTACCGGAAATACCAGTGCGTGAGGCAACCTGCAAAGAGCGGTTGTCGATGCAAACAAAGAGATATGGCGTACGAGTCGAGAGAAGGGTTTCGAAGTAGCGGAAATAAAAAGGGAGGTGCATAGGTGGGGGGGTTTCCAAAGAGACAGAATTCACTTCGATAGGAGGCTTGGCCATGAGGTGGATTGGCGCTTGCAGGACGTGCAGTAGCTTTTTTGGGGGGCACGCGGGCCCTTCGGAGTCCGGGGTAGCAAGGAACAAAGGAAACAGCCAGCAGAATTTTCGGGCAGGTAGCACTAGAAATGCCAGAGAAGAGGTAAAAGGAAGAAAAGAGCGAGGGCACGTGTAGCAATTAGTTACATAAACATGCAGGGTAGCAGAAAAAAGGCAAAATGGTTAGAGATTGAGGAACAGTTAAACAAAGAACAGATAGGCATTTATGCGGTTACAGAAGCACACCTTAGAGACCTGGAAGAGGCACCACATATTGACAATTATGTTTGGGAAGGGTGCAACAGGATCATATCAGAAATAAAAGGTGGGGGTGTTGGAATGCTTATTCATAGCGGAGCCAAATGGGAGAGAGTAAAACAAACGTGTTTAGAGCACCTCTGGGTTTCGGGCACGGTAGGTGGAAAGAAAACATGGCTAGGTGTAGCTTACATGTGGACGGGAAATAACTGTAAGGAAAAGAATCTGGAGATAAAGAATTCCATAAGCACCAATATTAAAGAATTTGGTCGTGGGGGCGAAATCATCCTCCTAGGGGACATGAATGCCCACATCCACGACCTTGATGGATATGCAGACACCAATGGGAGGTTATCGCTCGATCTCTGCGAGCAACATAGTCTTGTGATAGTTAACACAGGGCCCAAGTGTGGTGGACAGATCACGTGGGAAGTCAGAAACAGACAATCGAACATTGATTATTGTCTTATGACAGAAGGAATCTATGAAAAACTGAGAGAAATGAGAATAGACGAGGGCGGGATAAACAGCTTGGGTAGTGATCATAAACGCATAACGTTACAACTGGGATATAAAACTGAAAATAATAACATAGAATCCAAGTTTGGCAGCTCGTATTTAAATGCCAAACAAATAAAAAACATAGCCGCACGAGTAGAGGAAGAAGTAGGCGAAATACCAGGCAAGGACTGGGGATATAGTGAGCTAGTACATGTAATGACGAAAGAAATAAGTAAAGAGAAGAAAACTGTTTGCTGGAAAGGAAAGAGAACGCCAAAAGATGGTGGAACAATGAAATCCGGGAAGCGATTGAAAAGCGATGTAAAGCATCAAGGGAGCACAGATGGGCAAAAAGGGAGAAGCGGCCGCAAGTTGAAGTCAACGAAAGATGGGAAATATATTTAGAGATAAAATCCATTGTACAGAAATTAGTCAAGGCAAAAATTAAAGGTGAAAGCGAACGCTGGGTGACAGAAATTCATGACAAAAAGAAGGCCACGCCTAGGATATTTTGGAGCCACATAAGCGCTAGGTAAAAAGTCTGCCACATTGCAACAACATATTGTTGATGAAAGAGGAAATCAATTGGAAGGGTACGAATCGTTGGGTTACATCCAGAAGGTAACAGCCGATTCGTTTAAAAAGATCGTCCAAGAGATTTCCCCAGTGGGACCAAGACGGAGAGCGAAACTAAGGAAGAGCTGGAACTTGAGAATTTCAGCTGGAAAAAGGCCGAAGGAAAAATTCCAAAGTGCACTGCTCCGGGTTTAGATGGGGTCCCCGTTAGCCTCATTAACGAATTAGGACAGAACACTAAAGGAGCACTAATGAAAGCCGTAGAAAAATGCTTACAGGAGAGGCGAATACCGGACAGTTGGCGAAAAAGCAGAATGAACTTAATCTATAAAGGCAAGGGGGAAAAGAATAACATCCGCTCGTATAGACCGCTAACCATTACATCGGTAATGCAAGCAGTAAAATTAGAAATAGAAGCGTGGGCAGAACGTAACAATATTTTGGGAGAACTTCAGAATGGATTTCGAGTAGAGAGGCGATTAGACGATAACCTATTTTTTCTTACTCAGTGTATAGAAATATCTAAAATAGAAAGCAGACCGTTGTATGTGACTTTTCTAGACATCACTGGGGCGTATGACAATGTTAATCAGGAAATATTGTGGGATATATTGGAAGGAATGGGCATAGGCGACGATTGTGTACAGCTTTTGAGGGAAATATATCGAGAAAATACAGTTTGCATAGAATGGGAAGGAATCAGTAGCATAGAGAACAATGATATTAGCAAGGGGCTGAGACAGGGATGTCCTTTGTCGCCGCTGTTATTCATGCTGTACATGGTTAGAATCGAAAAAGCGCTAGGAGATAGCAACATTGGTTTTAATCTGTCACAAAAACAGGGCGGCGTGATGATTGAGCAGATGCTTCCGGGTTTATTTTATGCTGACGATATTGTCTTATTTGCGGACAATTTGAGATGATATACAACGGCTGGTGAATATATGCGGAAAAGAAGGCGAGGCTCTAGGACTAGTATTTAGTGTAAAAAAATGCGGATTGATGGTATTCAATGATCCCAACGACCAGGCGGTATCCATACAGGGCCAAGAAATACCGAGAGTAAGCGAATACAAGTACCTTGGCGTATGGGTTAATGAGGGTGATATATACATGAAGGTACACAAAAAAGCCTTGGCAGCAAAGGGAAAAAGGAACGCAGCAATAATGAAGCACAGAGCGTTATGGGGACACAATAGGTACGAGGTGCTTAGGGGTCCGTGGAAAGGGGTAATGGTACCGGGGCTTACATTTGGGAACTCAGTGGTGTGCATGAGGCCAGAGATACAATCAGGAATGGATGTGAATCAAAGAACTGTGGGACGCCTCGCGTTGGGTGCCCACGGGAAAACGACAAATGAGGCTGTAAAGGGCGATATGGGATGGCCGAGTTTTGAAGCGCAAGGAAGCCCAGAGCAAACTAAGGTTTGAAGAGAGGCTAAGGAATATGAAAGAAAGTAGGTGAGCAGTGAAGGTACGTGTTCCGCTATTTATATAGAAAGAGCGTTGACACGCAGTGGAGAAAAAGAACTAGGAGGCTTACCAGTAAATATACGGCTCTAAGAGAACTGACAACAAAGAGCGTAAAGGGAAAAGTCAGAGAGGTGGAGAAGATTAACTGGAGGGCAGCGATGGAAAAAAAACCGACTCTGAATAACTACCGAGAGGGCAAAAACGAAATAAAGAGGGAGGCATTTTATGATAATTCGAGAGGAAGCGCTTTATTGTTTGAAGCGAGATCGGGCTGCCTTAGAAGGCGTATTTATAAAGCGAAATTCAGTAATGAAGAGGAAAAATGCACATGCTGTGAGGAAGATAGGGAAACGACGGAGCATGTTCCGATTGAATGCGGAAATATCCACCCAGGTGTACGTTTGGGCACCACCCTACATGAAGCCTTGGGTTTTAGGGCGAACAACGGGAAGCTGAACATACCCGCAATTGAAGTAAGAGACATTTAGAATACTGGTGGCAGAAAACTAGAGAGAACGGACAAAAATAATTATAGGGAAAGTATGGACTTTCTGCCATAAGGGGCAGAGAACTGGGTTATGACTTTCCGTTTTTGCTATATAGTATGATCAATTTGAGTGAAATATATTTAAAAGGCATGAGAACAATTGAAAGATAGAAGAAAAAAAGTTCTTAAATTTTCTTACGAGCCTGGTGGCTCACATGTCACCGCCCCGTTACAAAGGGGACGCTCATAGCATCCATCCATCCATCCATCCAAATGGCGGCGCCCAGCACCAGCGGCATGGCAATCGGAGTGCGGAAGTTTTACGGCTGTTCATGAAAAAACAAAGTTGGGAATAACATCTTTATGTTGCTGTCATTGACAGGAAGCCCTTGTGACCACTTTAGAAGTGCTTAGCATGCTTTGCTGTCACTTTTTTTAAGCACACGTGCTTTCAGCGTATCATATGTGCTACAGTGGGCATTGCTTTGTGTGTCCGGGCATGAGGAAGCTATGTCTCGCATTAGAGCTCGTGCCGTTCTCGAGCACAGTTTTCTTCTTCTACCTCGGTTTTGGATCAGGTTTTGTCATAATGATGGTGTCGCTGCCAAATCATCTAAAATGACCGTATATTTTGCAGCTGAAAAGATCCAGAACCTGCTCGAGGAGATGCCCAACGGAGACGACAGTGACTTTGGTGACCTCACTGATAGTGATGATGAATATTTGCCTGACATCGGTAAAGGAGTCATGGCTGACCCCACTGTGCAGGAAAACAGCGATGACAGCTCAGAAGACGAGGCAGAAGCTACCGATACCAACAGCGACACAGGGTCTGTCGACCGAGGACATTGGAGGAAACGCCTCTTAAAGTGTTCGCTGCCGGTGTTCTCAGAATCAAGTACAGAGCCACTTGCAGTAGAGGCGCCTCTGGCCTATTTTCGCAGGTTTATTAGTTCATCAATGATATCATCGTTCATTGAACAGACAAACCTGTGCAGCAGTGAAGAAACCGGAAGCTCGATTAATTCATGTGAGCAAGAAATTGAAAAATACATTGGTATATATTTGATGATGAGGCTTGTGCACATGCCGAGCGTGAGGTGTTATTGGGAGAATGGAACGAGGTATCCTGTTGTGGCCGATGTGATGCCTTGAAATCGATTTGAGAAGTTGATGAGGTTTCTTCATTTCGAGGACAACATTACAGTTTTGTGGGGTTTAACGTCCCAAAAGCAGCTCTGATTATGAGAGACGCCGTAGTGGAGGTCTCCGGAAATTTCGATTACAGTCTCAGAAGAGGCTAAAGAAGATAAAGTCTGGAAGATAAGAAAGTGGCTGACTTCTCTTCAGGAGAATCTCCGTTCAGTTGAACCTGAAGAATTCAATAGTGTGGACGAGATCATGATTTCATTCACAGGACGTTGTCCAATCAAGCAGTATGTGCCGGCAAAACCTCACCCATGGGGCATCAAGATGTGGGGTCGTGCAGGCACTTCTGGCTTCCTCTACCAGTTTGATGTGTACCAGGGTTAACAGAACAAGCGGTACAAGTTTGGATTGGGTGGTGTGATCAGGATGTGTGAGTTTTTACCCCCACACAAAGGCTACAAAGTAGCAGCAGACAATTACTTCAGTTCTTTGGAACTTGCAGAAGAACTTTTGAAAAATGGCCTAGGTTTTATTGGGACAATTAGGAACAACAGACTCCGAGACTGCCGCCTGAAGACAGAGAATGATTTGAAGAAAGTAGGGCGTGGTGCATTTGATTATTCGGCAGACACTGTGAAAAATGTTGTGGTGGTCAGGTGGTATGACAACAGGTCAGTGACTGTAGTTTCTAATTATGCTTCAAGTGAACCTGTTTACAGCGTGCAGATGGGACAAAAAAGAAAAAAAAGTTTGTTCAAATAGAACAACCAGCAACCATAGCAACCTACAACTCCTTCATGGGGTGTGTAGACCTTTTCAACTACTTGACCGAACTGTACAGATTTGCCCTGAAATCTCACAGCTGGTGTTTGTATCTATTTTACCACAGCATCATGGTTGCAACGGTAAATGCCTGGAATTGACGGAAAAGCACATCAACCTACGCCACTTCCAAGCTAGTGTAGCAGAAGCACCGATAGCCGCAGGTAAACAACCAGTTGGAAGGCCTTCACTTTCACAACAGCCAGCCACAAAAAAGCGCAAAGCTGCTATAAAGCCACCTGAGAACAATGTGCGTTTAGACGGTGTTGGTCACATGCCAATCTGGAGCAGCAGTCGGCTTCGTTGCAAGTCCTGCCCCTGGCAGAAGCACAGTTTCTCATTTGTCTACTGCATCAAGTGCAAAGTTCATCTTTGCTTCAACAAGGATTGCAACTGGTTCACCGCCTACCACCAGTGACTGCTGAGTAGTAGCTGGGGCCCAGTTACGTACTACTGCCCAATGTATCATATATGGTGCATTCTTTTTCATTAGGAAATAAAAGTGCAAAAAAAAAGGAAAAAATGACTTTGATGATCTTTTGTAAGTGTTGTAAGCAGAAATTGAAGCAAAAATAATTTTTACTACTACTACTGAATAATTTCTGGGCATTACAGGGTTAAATCACCAGACTACTCAAAGCCTTTCATAGTCCAATGCAACGCTAGCGATAGAGGCATGGGGGCTGTCCTTTCCCAGAGAGACGAGGCTGATGAGGAGCATCCCATCCTTTATATCAGCCGAAAGCTCACCATTCATGAGCAGGCTCACAGCGCCAGCGAAAAGGAATGAGCGTGCCTAGTGTGGGCAGTTCAGAAGCTAGGTTGCTACATAGCCGGAAGTAAGTTCATTGTCGAGGCCCTCTTACATTGCTGCAGACCATGTCTTCAAAGAACGGTCGCCTGCTGCGTTGGAGTCTCGCCTTGCAACAATATGCGTTTGAGGTAAAATATAAAAGGGGGACACTACATGGCAACGCTGACGTCCCGAGTCGAAGCCCCTAAAGCGAGGCAGCCTCGAGAAGTCTGGCAGCGAGGCAGCCTCGAGAAGGGTAGAGGGCAAAAGCCCTCTACCCTTCGATATATTGAAAGGCAGAAAGTGAACCTTGCCTTGCAAAACCTTGCCTAGCAAATCTTTAATGATTTTCCACCTGCGGCAGTATGTGCTCTTGGAGGAAAACACAACCTATTCTCTTTTGAGGCCACTGCTATATTCGTCGAGGTCATATTGAAGTGGTGGAAAATTGTGAAGCGTGAGAACTCCTGGGAAAGGAAAAAGGCTGGGAGACCCATTCCAACAACCAGTGTTTAATGTCGACATAACAATAAAAAAAATCAACTTCTTGCACATGCTTTTGAAATGGCTGGATGAGTGGAAAAACAAAGGTGTTGACAAGGGTATTCGGACAAAGGAAACCTGTGCTGCTCTCGAACACGCTACCTATGCACTAGTTGAGCTTGCTAGGTACAGCTTCGAACAGCTTGGAATGTCGTATGTCCTTTTTGGGAATATACAGACCGACTGCCTAGAAGATCGGTTTGGAAAGTACAGGCTGGTGCACAGTAACATGTTTCCATCAGGCAGATTTACGAGATTGAAAACAAGCTGCGCATGCAGAGCATCTTGCAGACTATTTCCACTGAGCAGCACTGGGAATGCATACACAAGCAGGCAGAGGCATTACATCCTAGCTGCAACATTGTTGTAAGCAGCGAGACTCTGTCGAAGAAGCAGGACGCCATTCCGATCCTGGTCTAGGTTGCAGGATATGCAGTGTACGGTGAAAGCTAGAACTATACAATGTGCGGCCAGGCAGTCTGGCAATGCGCTCGGGCACTTCCGGTGTCCACCAAATAAACATCAGTCCTTCCCCGGCCACTGCACGTGTCTGTCGTATGAGACATGGTGTCAGAAGTGGCCAGTTCCTTCACCCAAAAATGATGACCTTCCGCCCCCAAAACCGCTGCGGTTTGGAGATAACGTGGCGGATAACTGGATCCACTTCAACCAACGGGTAGAGCTCTATTTGGCTGCCACGGAGTCGCAGGAGGCAGCCACACAACGCAGCAATGCCCAGAAAGCCGCCATTTTGCTTCACCTCGCCGGCAAAGAGGCGATAGACGCTTACAACACCTTCGATCTCAGCGATGAAGAGAAGAAGAGTTACGACAAGCTAGTGCAAGCATTTGAGGCCTACTGCCTACCCCAGAGCAATGAGACGTTTGAGCGCTACATGTTCCAAAGCCGTACGCAAGCCGAAGGTGAGCCATTCGAGCAATTCTACCATGACCTGCAACTGAAATCAAAAAGCTGCAATTTCGACAACCTCCGAGAATCGATGTTGCGCGACTCCTCCGAGAATCGATGTTGCGGGAAGAATTTTGGCTTGGACTCCTGAACTACCGTGCATCTCCACTGGAAGACGGTGTCTCAGCGGCGCAGAATCTCATGGGGCGCAACTGCAGAACACCACTCCCAGACCGGTGCCTGAATTCACCACAACAGCTCTCAAACCCCCGAGAACACAAGCAAGACATGAACAGAGGGCATCAGCTCCCTGAGCTTCAGCCCGGAGACACGGTTCGGATCTGGTCTGGAAATAAGTGAGGCATTGAAGCTAAAGTATTGGACCTCGTGGCCCCCAGGTCGTACACAGTGGTAACAGAAGACGGCAGGGAATTCAGGAGGAGAACCATGTGGACTTGAAGAAACAAAAAGGAGGTCGTCAACACAATATCAAAGCAGAGTAATTCTACAAGCCTTAGAAGGGGCATGGAAAGTCATCCAGTGAGGCAGGAGGCGACCGGAGCTCAGCGAGCCCTCACAGGTGCTGATACTTCGTCAATGAACGGAAGATCTCACGCCGCAGCAAGGGAGCTATGTGCACCGCCTAGGCACCGAGAATCGCCTACAGCATCACTGCCAGTGGTCGGAGAAAGAGAATACGCAGAATGTCTTCGTGCAACACCTCCTAGACCAGCTGGAGTGTTTGATGCGGCTGAGCCTGGTGAGTCTCCACGCAACAAGCAGAGAGCAACCAGATGTGCGCATCCCAGGAGCGGCACAGACTGCTATGGAGCATTGTTATACATCTCCAGGCCAGACTCCAGTGGATGGTGCAGAATCAAGCCGGCGGTCGTCACGGGTCAGAAGACCTCCCCGCCGTCTGAACTACCATAATTAGGAAGCCCCATCCCAGGCGACACTTCAGTGAAGAAGGACTTACTCTATAGCTAGCTTCGCAATTATAAAGAAAAGAGGATGTGTAAAGCTAGGACTATACAATGTACGGCCAGACAGTCTGGCAACGCGCTCGGGCACTTCCGGTGTCCACCCAATATACACCAGTCCTTCCCCAGCCACTGCACGTGTCTGTTGTATGATACATACGGGACCTTGGAAAGGTTGAACTGCATGAAATGCAAGGACGCATGGACTGTGGATAAGACGATCACAGTCTATGCCGCTCATGAACACTATGACCTCATGAAGAAGTTGGACCCGTCAATGTTCGCATTTAATGCTGTTGCCCACAACTACGTTGTCGCGGAACAACTCGCTATGCAGCCAGAACTGCTAATAATGCCCGAGCAGCACCAAGTGACCACTAAGTTGACACTGCAATCGCTGGGCAGTGACGACCAATCCAACTTCGACGCCTGTGAGAATGGTCACACGAGCGAAGCTTTGCTGAAACACATCCTACAGTGCAGCATTTTGCTAAAGAACTTTTGTGGCAAGCTAAACGACAAACTCCTCGACGCTGCTGACAAGTCAAAGAAAAGGAAAGCCACCACTCTCCACAACAAATATCTCAAACACAAAATGAAACTGGATTCACGCAATGCGGTTTCGTTTTGTACTTGACCTATTCGTGTAAATGTATTGCTTCTGAAATTTTCTTGCGGTAAAATTTCTTCTAAAATACCTGCATGCTCATTCCTGCGAAGAAAAGAGAAACATAAAAAGGTTCCCCACTGTGCATCTGGGAGACAACCTCTCTGGAGGCTGTATTTTTACCAACCCGCTCCCTCGTGTGACGTCATGGGGAGAGAGCTAAGGTCTTAAGTATAGTGAACTAGAAGGAGATGTAGTGGCATGACCGGAGGGGCAAGCCTGGTTTCCCGGCGTCCCTTTATGCGCTGGAAAGCCGCTAGGGTTGGTGGGCGCGCTGCTGCTCCTTTTCATAGTGCCCTGCAGGAGGCCATGGGTTTCAGGGATAGCGCGGGAAAGCTGAACGTGTCAGCGATAGAGATAAGTAAAATGCGCTTAGAGCATTGGTGGCGCAAAGGTATGGAGCAAACAGAAACGCAAGATAGTTCAGGTAAGATTGTTACTTCACAGCGGAATGATAATAGATAAAATAGGTAGGCAAGGAGAAAAATTAGTTGTGAATATCTGTGTGACTCAGGAAAACAAACGTTCGTAGAGGAAAACATAAACGTAGAACTTCAAAAGCGGACGCTCCTAACATCCATCCATCCATAGTGCAACCATGGCGCGGTGCATGGATCAGCATTCGTCTGCCTGCCTCTGCTGCGTTTGTAAAGAAATTCCTGGGTGTTGGAAGTGCGCGTTGTGCTTCATGTGAAGCGCATTCTCGTGCAGACTGTGTCCTGTGCATCTTTGCACGTGCAGTCCGCGGCATGGTGAAGAGGCGGACTGATTCACACTGGTTTGCTCCAGGCTGCCACACGGGCTACCCAAATGGACCCAAAGCGTTGCTCTTCGCGGCACTGAAAGACGACGACCTCCGCAAGAAGTGGGAGTGCCACCTTCACAGGAAGGATAAAGTTTTCCCCCTTTCTTTGGCTGTATGCGAACATCACTTTGAACCGCACTTAGTTCTGCGTGACTATGGACACGTTATTAACGGCAACGAAGTGCAGATTCTGAGAGGGAAGCCATCGCTGGCTTTGGACCCAGCTGCCAACGCTGCTTCCAGGCTGCCCATTGTATCTTTCTGCTGCAGCACCACGACAAAGGCTAAAAAAGAAGAGGAAAGCTCTACCAACCACTGAAGCACAGCAGAAAAAAATGTGCCAACGAAGCAGGCCCTGATCCTGTAGCGGCAAGGATGACGCTGGAGCGCCGGAAGATGAAGATTCCCCTGCATCAGACTGTGTTTCATTTTCTCTTGACTCTCTCCGGACCATGGAAGCTCCGTACATGGACTGGTGCAGAATTGACTTTCAGAGTCTCGAGCCCTTAGTGTTCGTCACAACGTATGTGCAAATGAAGAAAAGACTAGAGCTGTGGCATGAAAAAGCTGTGTGTTTTACAGCGTCAGCAGGAAATTTTACTGCGAAGGGTGTATATTCAAGATGTGCTGTGTGCTGAAAAAGCAGTGAATTTTGAGTCTGATGCACGCAATATTTTGCAAGATGAACATGCAAGCCATGCTTGTAAGGTAGCCATGGCCACAGATGATTTCAGTCAGATTTCTCACTCCCTGACAATTAAGCTGCGAGCTGCGACTGCCAGCACTGCACATGCTGTCTCCAGCCTTCAGTGCCTCGGAACAGGATCAGCAGGAGGTATTTCCTTTTTACAACCAGTTCCAGCTAAGGTGAACTGAATATGTAAAAGTAGGCTTTTCAGGTACAGAGCTAGCCTGGTGACAAGTGAGCGGGTTAAAAAAAATTCATAGTTGATTTCTTGACTGAGTGCCTGTTTTATTGGTTCACCTTTGCTGAAACAAATGGATTATTTTTTTTCGTATTTGTGTGCAGTCACACAATCTTTGCTGGCATGTTTGCTAAATTATGCACCTGCCTTTTTCTTAACTTTCAGGACAGATGTTCATAAAATGCAAGACTCTCCAAAAATCCTTGCTGGCTAGAAAATCCTGCGTAAGTGCCGCTGTGCGTAAATGTCAAGTGGAAAACAGCACGCCTTAAAAGCAGTGCAAACTCTTTAAAGGAGCAATTAGATAAACTGATGATCAAGAACAAATCTATTGCAGAGGAGAAGCTGACTGAAAAGATGGCAGCCCTATCCCCACAGCAGCGTGAGGCAGCTCTTCATATATTTAAGGCCTCATCACGTAAAATCGCTAGAGGATTTTCAAATGAGTGGGTGCTTGAATGCTTAATTATGAAGATGAAAAGTGCGCGACTGTATGCACATTTGAGGAAGGAAACAATCCCAGTGCTTCCAAGCAAGTCCACACTTTGTATTTGTAAACACGTGAAGCTGTACAGGACTGGATTTGGATTCAGTAGAAGATTTTTGAAGTGCTCAGCAAGACAACCTCCTCAATGGATAATTTCTTGCGTTACGGTGGTGTCACAGTGGATGAGATGAAACTCTCAGAACACCTTTCTGTGACCACAGCAGGTCATGTGGACGGGTTCGTTGACCTTGGCCCCTTCACTTCAGCAGAGGATAAGCATGTTATCTGTGACCATGGCATGGTCATAATTTTTGTGCCTTTTGTCGGCAAATGGACTCAAATATTGGGAGCGTTTGCCACACACGGAAACGTAAAAGGCAGTCTTCTGGCCAAGATCATGGTCAAAGCTGTGATTCTAGCAGAAAAAGCTGGCCTGCGAGTGGACTTCATTACCTCAGATGGAGCAACCTGGAATCGGAAAATGCAGACCAAAATGGGCATTGCTGCGTCGTTGACCAGCACCAGATGAAGTGCTGTGCATTCTGTGCAGGCCGATCGTCAACTATTCTTCCTCTCGGATTTCCCGCATTTGACCAAATGTCTGCGCAATGGGATGCTCAAATCTGACTGCCAAGTGCCTGAAGGAAAAGGAAGTTTGTAGATCCCTGTACTTTAATGCATATTTAGTTTTCATAAATGGAAAATATGTTGAGTGACTATCGTATTTCATTTATTTCAAGTTTCTATGCAGATGGTTCGGAAGGCTCTCAGGGAGGATGGCACACAGAGTTGCGTCACTTTGCAGGCAATGCCTGGGATCACAAACAGTCACACGAACCCCAACAATTTCGAGAGGATGAGGGTTTCATTAGCATTCCAGCTTTTGGGGGAAAATGTCACTGATGGGATGGAGCTCTACAAGACCACAACTGAAGAACGTTTTGGCGACATCACAGCTGCATTGCACTTTTTTCAGTAGTTTTTTTCAATTAGAGCAAATTTGCTCTAATGTAGTGCCTTTTTGTTGCTTCTTTGTAGCCCTTTCTGCTGTTAATGCAACTTACATGTGTCACTGGCAATGTACAAAGTATAACCTTCTCTCTTTCCCTTTTGCAGAGTCATTAATGACCTCATCGAGATCCTGACATCACGCTTTCCTGCCGAGGCTCTGCGGCCCAACTCTCCTGCTGTACAGAAACTTAATCCATTCCTAGAGTTTCTGAACGGCTGGGGAAATTGTACAAAGGGGCAACAAGGCTTCCTTAGTAAATCTACACCAACAGGGCTACGAGTGACGATAGGAAGTATGCTTGCCCTCTTGAAGTACCTATGTGAAGATCTTCGCTATAACTACCTCATGACATCTAGAGTGAGTCAAACCCTGCCGGGTGCCTTTTTGGAATTGTACACCAATCTTCTGGCTGCAACGCCCACCCAACGCGCCAGCAGTTTATCATCACAGTTAACTGCCTCAATTTCAGCAACCTAGCATGCTCGGTATCTAGAGGAAACTGCGAGGCAGGTGTTCTCAGTGCTCTGCTGCCTGCAGACGCTGGCCTCCAAGCTAGCCCAAGTACTAAGCAACAACTTGTCGACAAACTGCTTGATTCAGGAGACTTGAGTGCAGCAGAACACCTGCTTACAGAATGTGCCCCTGAGCATTCTTCCTGTGTTGTAGCTTCCAGTGACAACAGGCTTATTTCCTACATTGCCGGGTATGTTGCTCGAAAGTGCATCCTGAAGTCAGAGTGTGAGGCATGCCTCACTCTTGATTATTGAAGAGGCTGCAGAACGCTTGAACGTGGCTACATTCACAGGGATGTGAGACAATGGTGGCCTTCTCTGCCCATCAAGTTTGCTGTGCACATTTGTCGCAAATTTGGAACGTGCTTTTACACAATGCCTTTTGCCTTTTGGAATTGCATTCTGACAGTGTACTTGATGTTTTAAGTCACATTAGCCAAAAGAAGAAGATTGAACTTGGGTGTCCAGAACATTGTGAGCAACTCGCAGCTGAGGTTACAGCATTCGATGTAACAACACGCCTCCACTTTTTCACACAACGCCTAAACCAGGCTAGTATTAAGAAGCGTGAACGTGCAAAACATCTTAAACTGAGCAGGTGCTAGACATCACTCACTGCTCCTTAAATAAGTAAGATTTCTGTCCTGCCTTCTTGTCGTTGAATTCTTCAGCAGGCACCTCCCTACCAGTGTGGAATGCTGCAGTTAACCGGAACTACGTGCGAAATAACTGCATGAACAAGAACTTATCTAGATCGTGAAGGTAGGCATGAGTGGGCCTTGAGTGCCAGAGGGAGGATGGGAAACCCCCTAGTTAGGTGCGGCGTGCTACCCTGGGAACAAATCAACACACGCATCGCGTCATTAATGTTTCATTCTCTTTATGTCCACGTCACTAAAAGGGCGCAGTGCAATTTAGTATCGCAAAATCTGGGCCCTTAAGAAGTCATTTTACGTAACGCGAAGTTTTGGTGGAATTGATTTACTAGCACATTCACGACCAGAAATGTACAAATAATGAGTTATCGTACGTGTAAGATTGGTGTGTGTAGATAGCAGTACCGATAACATTGAAATTTGCAATTATTGTGCGAGGAAAAGGCGTGGAAACCATAGGCTGGCGTGCCGTTGTATTAAAAGTTGCAGTGGCGCCATCTGATGGCATCCATGTAAAACTGGGCCGCCTGCGCAAAGCTGTTCATGCTATTACATCTCTTTCTAGTTCACTATACTTTAAGCTTGTTTTTCTAGAGGGTGTTGCTAGTGCACACACGCTGCGTCCTATCAACCCTCGCCTTGTGCCACTCGTCCTCCCCACTGTGCTATGCTCCGCGATGCTATTTTAGCTCGACGCAATGTATGCACGGCGAGCAAGAAATTCAAGCGAGTTTCTAAGAGCTTTGCTCTAAAAATCCTCGGCATGTGCGTGGCCTTATAAAACACATAACCTGAAGGCTCCTTTCAGAGCCATTATTTCAGGAAAAGGAACTTGGCAGCATAAGTGTCATTTTCTCCACAGAATGTGCTCGCAACGCTGCGCCTGAGTGAGCCGTACCTGAAAGGAATTCTGAAGAAGCCGCTAGCTAGGCGCGCCTTCTCTACCTGGTTAGATCCGCCCGCTTCCTGGATTTCGGAGGCCATGCCTGGTGGCCGCGGAGGCAAAGAAATGCAATGAGGCATCTGACGAGGCTGTGTTATCAACACTGCATTTGCTGGCGGCTATGGAAGTTATTTTTATAGAAACAACGAGGTTAGCTTTTTTCAGATTTATGAGCGAGAAGAAGCTGACGAAGAGAGCAGTGCGGATCAGAGCGGTGCCTGAAGCCAGAGCGGTGCCAGAACGGTGCCTGAAACGACAGTTTACCATGGAAACCGAACGAAAAATTGTGTATTGCAGGTGTTCCTTTTTTTTTGTAATGCGACCAATGTCCACTGCATTACCAGATTATACTGCTTATGAAAACAAGCTCTGCGTAATAGAAAATTATTATGCTGGACGTCTCAACAATATCCTGACAGACTTTGTTAATGTTGAACACCGGCCTGCGACGATCGCCGACTGCGCAAGCGACGACGGCGGCAGCGACCACCACCACCTTCAAGGCCCAGCCACATAACACTTACATGCATCACATTTGAACATCCGACTATATGTGCGTGCTGGAATACAGCCATCACCAAAAGGTGTCGATCGATGGTCACAACTGCGAAAAATCAGCTGTCTATCCAGTCCCCGAAAAGGCGAATGTGTTTAAGTCTTTCGCTATGATGTCGACAAAGGCACGCAACAGGAAACGCCTATGAAAAACCATCAGAAAATGAAAAGAAAGCAACAGCGTGTGATTTGTGCCTACAGGCAGCTCCGGTACCGCTTTCTAACCAAGAAGTGTTTCGTGTGCCGCTGGCAAAGGGCACGCACTTTTCTGCAATGTCAATTAGTAGAATTTTTATCCAACAACAACGTTTGGCCGAGGAGCACGACAGATGGCGCCACATCATGTGTTAACGGCTCATGTTCAACAGCACAGTTCGCGGAGCACGCGAACTGAAATAAAGGCAGTTGGTCACCGGAGTCTGTGTTGGCTGGTCGCTCGCTTTCATTCTCCGGTTACACGCAGGAATGCTCGCAAGATATCACAATGGTGACGAGGAAGACGCGTTGAGCTGCGTGGAGGCTGTTCGTCTCTAGTGCCGCTGCTGCCCTGGGCTGCGTTCCTGTGCTTCGGAAACGCCTGGCGTCGGCAAGCTGGAGCCATTCGACGCGCAGACGAGCTGGGAAGAATACTGAGAGCGAACTGTACACTACTTTATTGCCAATAACGTGCCGGATGACAAGCAAAGAGCTGTCTTACTCGCGTGTTGTGGCCCGGCCACATACACCCTGCTTCGGAACCTACTTGCGCCTGTGAAGCCGTGCGACGCAAGTTTGACGACCATTTTCGATGTTCTCGGGAAGCATTTCTCGTCAAAACCATCGGAAGTCATTGCTACTTTCAAGTTCAGCTCTAGAACACGACAGGCGGGTGAAACGGCTGCGGACTACTTTGCGTCTTTGAACGAACTCGCTGACGACTGCGGGTTTGGCACCTTTCGTGACAGGATGCTACGTGACCGCATTGTGGCGGGCATTAACGATGAGGCTGTACAGAGGCGATTGTTAGAGCAACCGGACTTGACGCTAGACATGGCAAAGAAAACAGTCATTGCCATGGAGGCGGCGAGCAAGGATTCGCGCGCGCTCTCGATAGCACCGGTGCCATTCATCGCGCCGACGAACGCCGTGTCACATGGTTCGTCGAAGCCGAGAGGGAAGGAACGGCAATTGTGTGCTTTCGCTGCGGCGGCGAGCATGTGGCGACGCAGTGCCGTCATCTGAACAGTGTGTGCCACAAGTGTGGGATCAAGGGCCATCTCTCTCGTGTGTGTAAGGGGAAGAAAAGTGTAACGAACACCAAAGGACAGGCGCCGCCGGCTGGGAAGAAAAAAAAATCTGTGCACGCCGTGGACGACACCGGGGGTGACGAAAATGAAAAGCGGCTCGATGTGCCGCAAGTGTACGAAATGTGGAAACTGCAAGTAACTGAGGACTCGCAGCCGTTCCGTGTCGAAGTTTCCGTGAATGGAATTTCGCTGCTGATGGAGCTTGACATGGGTGCGAGTGTGCCAGTTGTCTCGGAGGACACCTTTCGCCGCAAGTTCCCATCCGCGCGCCTCGAACTGTTCACCTGGAAAAGCTATTCGGGCGAGCTTGCTCCTGTCAAAGGAACCCTGGCCGTGTCCGTGCGGCTTGGCAGCCACGAGTGCGACGATCTGCTACACGTCGTCTCGGGCCACTGCCCATCCCTCATGGGGCGGGGCTGGATGAAAGGACTGCGAATAGAACTTCGCAGCACGACGGATGTCAATGCAGTGTCGTCTATTCAGGACGTTATTGCGGAGTACCGAAGTGTCTTTGACGACGAACTGGGGACTTTCAAGGGCGTCGCTGCAAAGATCACCCTTCAGGATAGTGCGAAGCCCAGGTTTTTTAAACCTCGCCCTGACCCGTTCGCGATGCTCGATCGCGTAAACGACGAGCTGCTTCGCATGGAACACACAGGCGTGCTGCGACCTGTGGAGACCTCTGAGTGGGCTGCACCGATTGTGCCCCTTTTGAAACGAAACGGGCAGATTCGTATCTGTGGGGATTTCAAGGTCACAGTGAACCGAGTAAGTGTACCAGAGAATTACCCCATACCCCATGTTGAGGACCTGTTCGCCAAGCTAAGTGGTGGGGAGAAATTCACCAAACTTGACCTGAAGGATGTATATTTACAAGTGCCGCTTGCTGAAGAGTTAACTAAGCTGGTGACAATCAACACACAGGGAGGTTTGTGCCAGTACGCCTGTTTATCCTTCGGCGTAACCTCAGTACCTTCGATATTCCAGAGGGAAATGGACAACCTTCTGCAGGGGCTGAGACACGTTGTTGTGTATTTAGATGACGTGTTGGTGACGGGACACAATGACCAGGATCACCTGGAAAACCTGGCCCGAGTGCTAGGCCGCCTGAAGGAGGCTGGACTGAAGCTGAAACTGAACAAGTGCGTTTCTTGCCCCACAGGTCGAATACCTGGGCCATGTCGTTACGTCTACGGGTTTCCACCCAAATCCCGACAAAACGGAGGCTGTGCTAGAGGCACCAAGGCCAAGTGACGTCAAGTCACTGCAGAGCTACCTTGGGCTAGTGAACTTTTATCGGCGTTTCCTGCCAGATTTGTCCAACATGTTGCATCCTCTAAATCAACTCCTTGGAACCAAGGCACCATGGGTGTGGGGAGATGACCAAGAACAAGCTTTTCAACAAAGCAAGGAGCTACTCGCATCGGCAGCTGTTCTCGTACACTACGATCCCAAGAAGCCCTTGGTGATGATTTGCGATGCGTCACCGTATGGTGTAGGTTCTGTGCTGGCCCACTGCGATGAATACGGCAACGAACGGCCGATTGCTTTTGTGTCGATGAGTCTTGCGCCGGCTGAGCGCAACTACAGTCATCTGGACAAAGAGGCTCTCGCCCTTGTGTTCGGAGTGACCAAGTTTCGGCAGTATGTATGGGGCCGAGAGTTCGAAGCGGTCACCGATCACAAGCCTTTGCTTGGCTTGCTCCCCCCTGAAAAACCTGTGCCTGAGACATGCTCACCGCGAGTGCTGCGCTGGTCACTGATGCTGGCAGGCTTACAGCTACAAGCTGAAGTACAGACCTGGATCGAGCATCACGAACGCTGACTGTTTGAGTCGACTGCCGCTGCCTGTATCTGAACACACCGTCGAGCAGCCAGCAGACGTGTTCATGCTCGAGACTGCGTATCCCAAGGTCTTGGTGCCGTCTGTTGTGGCTGAGACGACCTCCAAAGATCCTGTGTTGGCAAAGGTTCGTGAAGCGCTGTGGACTGGAAAAGAGCTGCGGGAACCTGAGCTGGAACTGTATGCCCATCGGAGTACGCAAATGCGCGTGCAAGAAAACTGTATTCTGCTAGGTTCACGCACGGTGGTTCCTACTACCCTGCAACCGCAAGTGCTGCAGGCCATCCCGGCATTTCAAAAATGAAGGCCATCCCGGCATTTCAAAAATGAAAGCAGTGGCTCATAGTCATGTGGGTGGTCTACCCTGGATGATGATATTGCTAATAGAGTGCGTCAGTGCCGCATGTGCCAGGAGAACCAGAGAACCGCGCGGCCAGTAGCAAAGACGCCGTGGCCGTTTCCAGAGAGGCCGTGGTCGCAAATTCACATTGACTTTGCCGGACCTCTCAGGAATCGGTACTTGCTGATTGTGACTGATGCCTATTCAAAATGGATAGAAGTCTTCCTGTGACCACACCATCGACAGATGCCACCATTCCGTGCTTGCGCACCATGTTTAGCACCCATGGGTTGCCGGACGTAATCATGTCGGATAATGGGTCAGCCTTCGTGAGTGCCAGTTTCAAGGAATTCCTCCAGCGAAATGGCATCAAGCATGTGCTGACACCACCTTATCATCCCACTTCGAATGGTCCTGCAGAGCGTGCAGTACAAACAATCAAGGCAAAGCTGAAGAAGGCAGTGGGTGGAAGCTTCGACTACCAGATTGCACGCGT
Organism: Hyalomma asiaticum; assembly: GCA_013339685.2. Classification (NCBI taxonomy): domain Eukaryota; kingdom Metazoa; phylum Arthropoda; class Arachnida; order Ixodida; family Ixodidae; genus Hyalomma; species Hyalomma asiaticum. The sequence goes on along the minus strand of CM023483.1, from coordinate 127,051,375 downwards.
CCTTCTGAACTACAGATCAACGCCGCATGAGACCACGGGATGCTCACCGGCCGAGTTGATGATGGGACGTAAGCTGAAGACAGCTTTGACTCTGTTACATCCCGACATGAGGTCCAGAGTCCTGACAAAGCAGATCAGGCAGAAGGTAGCGCATGAGAAGAACATCCACCCCATGCCAATTGTGCAACCAGGGGACGCTGTCTGTGCGAGGAACTTTCGAGACGGTCCACCCTGGGTTCCTGCGACAGTGACTTCTACGTTGGGCGACCACATCGCTGACGTCACACTGCGAGATGGTCGACTCTGGAGGCGACATCAGGAGCATTTGCGCCCTGATTTCGCTATACCTGACGCGTTTTCGGATGCTGTGGCAGAGGCGCAGACCTGCCCGCGTGACGTGAGTGCACATGACAAACAGAACGACGTCGGACAGCCTCATCTGCACGCCGACGGTCAGGACAAAGCTGTACAGAATGAAGCTCAACCTAGGAAGGGTTCAGCACAAGACGTGCCAGATGCTTCAGCGCTCTCCACGTCTGAACCGCAAACAACACCATTCCAAAGAAGCTCAAGAGCAAGACGTGCCGTGGTGCGCTATTCACCGTGAGCGCCCTAGACCAGTCTTTCCTGTGTGGGTGGGGAGAAGTGTGACGTCTCGCCATGCGTTTGGCTGAGGAGCACGACAGATGGCGCCACATCATGTGTTAACGGCTCACGTTCAACGGCGCAGTTCGCGGAGTGCGTGAACTGAAATAAAGGCAGTTGGTCACCGGAGTCTGTGTTGGCTGGTCGCTGGCTTTCGTTCTCCGGTTACACGCGGGAATGCTCACAAGATATCACAATGGTGACGAGGAAGACGCGTTGAGCTGTGTGGAGGCTGTTCGTTCTAGTGCCGCTGCTGCCCTGGGCTGCGTTCCTGTGCTTCGGAAATGCCTGGCGTCGGCAAGCTGGAGCCGTTCGACGCGCAGACGAGCTGGGAAGAATACTGAGAGCGAACTGTACAGTACTTTATTGCCAACAACGTGCCGGCCGAATGACAAACAAAGAGCTGTCTTACTCACGTGTTGTGCTCCGGCCAAGTACACCCTGCTTCGGAACCTACTGGCACCCGTGAAGCCGTGCGACGCAAGTTTGACGACCATTTTCAATGTTCTCGGGAAGCATTTCTCGTCAAAACCATCGGAAGTCATTGCTACTTTCAAGTTCAGCTCTAGAACACGACAGGCGGGTGAAACGGCTGCGGACTACTTTCCGTCTTTGAACAAACTCGCTGACGACTGCGGGTTTGGCACCTTTCGTGACAGGATGCTGCGTGACCGCATTGTGGCGGGCATTAACGATGAAGCTGTACGGAGACGGTTGATTGTTGGAGCAACTGGACCTGACGCTAGACATGGCAAAGAAAACAGTCATTGCCATGGAGGCGGCGAGCAAGGATTCGCTCTCTATAGCACCGGTGCCATTCATCGCGCCGACGAACGCCGTGTCACGTGGTTCGTCGAAGCCGAGAGGGAACGGCAATTGTGTGCTTTCGCTGCGGCGGCCAGCATGTGGCGACGCAGTGCCGTCATCTGAACAGTGTGTGCCACAAGTGTGGGATCAAGCGCCATCTCTCTCGTGTGTGTAAGGGGAAGAAAAGTGTAACGAACACCAAAGGACAGGCGCTGCCGGCTGGGAAGAAAAAAAAATCTGTGCACGCCGTGGACGACACCGGGGGTGACGAAAATGAAAAGCGGCTCGATGTGCCGCAAGTGTACGAAATGTGGAAACTGCAAGTAACTGAGGACTCGCAGCCGTTCCGTGTCGAAGTTTCCGTGAATGGAATTTCGCTGCTGATGGAGCTTGACATGGGTGCGAGTGTGCCAGTTGTCTCGGAGGACACCTTTCGCCGCAAGTTCCCATCCGCGCGCCTCGAACTGTTCACCTGGAAAAGCTATTCGGGCGAGCTTGCTCCTGTCAAAGGAACCCTGGCCGTGTCCGTGCGGCTTGGCAGCCACGAGTGCGACGATCTGCTACACGCCGTCTCGGGCCACTGCCCATCCCTCATGGGGCGGGGCTGGATGAAAGGACTGCGAATAGAACTTCGCAGCACGACGGATGTCAATGCAGTGTCGTCTATTCAGGACGTTATTGCGGAGTACCGAAGTGTCTTTGACGACGAACTGGGGACTTTCAAGGGCGTCGCTGCAAAGATCACCCTTCAGGATAGTGCGAAGCCCAGGTTTTTTAAACCTCACCCTGTCCCGTTCGCGATGCTCGATCGCGTAAACGACGAGCTGCTTCGTATGGAACGCACAGGCGTGCTGCGACCTGTGGAGACCTCTGAGTGGGCTGCACCGATTGTGCCCCTTTTGAAACGAAACGGGCAGATTCGTATCTGTGGGGATTTCAAGGTCACAGTGAACCGAGTAAGTGTACCAGAGAATTACCCCATACCCCATGTTGAGGACCTGTTCGCCAAGCTAAGTGGTGGGGAGAAATTCACCAAACTTGACCTGAAGGATGTATATTTACAAGTGCCGCTTGCTGAAGAGTTAACTAAGCTGGTGACAATCAACACACAGGGAGGTTTGTACCAGTACGCCCGTTTACCCTTCGGCATAACCTCAGTACCTTCGATATTCCAGAGGGAAATGGACAACCTTCTGCAGGGGCTGAGACACGTTGTTGTGTATTTAGATGACGTGTTGGTGACGGGACACAACGACCAGGATCACCTGGAAAACCTGGCCCGAGTGCTAGGCCGCCTGAAGGAGGCTGGACTGAAGCTGAAACTGAACAAGTGCGTTTCTTGCCCCACAGGTCGAATACCTGGGCCATGTCGTTACGTCTACGGGTTTCCACCCAAATCCCGACAAAACGGAGGCTGTGCTAAAGGCACCAAGACCAAGTGACGTCAAGTCACTGCAGAGCTACCTTGGGCTAGTGAACTTTTATCGGCGTTTCCTACCAGATTTGTCCAACATGTTGCATCCTCTAAATCAACTCCTTGGAACCAAGGCACCATGGGTGTGGGGAGACGACCAAGAACAAGCTTTTCAACAAAGCAAGGAGCTACTCGCATCGGCAGCTGTTCTCGTACACTACGATCCCAAGAAGCCCTTGGTGATGATTTGCGATGCGTCACCGTATGGTGTAGGTTCTGTGCTGGCCCACTGCGATGAATACGGCAACGAACGGCCGATTGCTTTTGTGTCGATGAGTCTTGCGCCGGCTGAGCGCAACTACAGTCATCTGGACAAAGAGGCTCTCGCCTTGTGTTCGGAGTGACCAAGTTTCGGCAGTATGTATGGGGCCGAGAGTTCGAAGCGGTCACCGATCACAAGCCTTTGCTTGGCTTGCTCGCCCCTGAAAAACCTGTGCCTGAGACATGCTCACCGCGAGTGCTGCGCTGGTCACTGATGCTGGCGGCTTACAGCTACAAGCTGAAGTACAGACCTGGATCGAGCATCACGAACGCTGACTGTTTGAGTCGACTGCCACTGCCTGTATCTGAACACACCGTCGAGCAGCCAGCAGACGTGTTCATGCTCGAGACTGCGTATCCCAAGATCTTGGTGCCATCTGTTGTGGCTGAGACGAGCTCCAAAGATCCTGTGTTGGCAAAGGTTCGTGAAGCGCTGTGGACTGGAAAAGAGCTGCGGGAACCTGAGCTGGAACTGTATGCCCATCGGAGTACGCAAATGCGCGTGCAAGAAAACTGTATTCTGCTAGGTTCACGCGTGGTGGTTCCTACTACCCTGCGACCGCAAGTGCTGCACCTGCTGCCCCATGAAGGCCATCCCGGCATTTAAAAAATGAAAGCAGTGGCTCGTAGTCATGTGTGGTGGTCTACCCTGGATGATGATACTGCTAATAGAGTGCGTCAGTGCCGCATGTGCCAGGAGAACCAGAGAACCGCGCGGCCAGTAGCAAAGACGCCGTGGCCGTTTCCAGAGAGGCCGTGGTCGCAAATTCACATTGACTTTGCCGGACCTCTCAGGAATCGGTACTTGCTGATTGTGACTGATGCCTATTCAAAATGGATAGAAGTCTTCCTGTGACCACACCATCGACAGATGCCACCATTCCGTGCTTGCGCACCATGTTTAGCACCCATGGGTTGCCGGACGTAATCATGTCGGATAATGGGTCAGCCTTCGTGAGTGCCAGTTTCAAGGAATTCCTCCAGCGAAATGGCATCAAGCATGTGCTGACACCACCTTATCATCCCACTTCGAATGGTGCTGCAGAGCGTGCAGTACAAACAATCAAGGCAAAGCTGAAGAAGGCAGTGGGTGGAAGCTTCGACTGCCAGATTGCACGCGTCCTTCTGAATTACAGATCAACGCCACATGAGACCACGGGATGCTCACCGGCCGAGTTGATGATGGGACGTAAGCTGAAGACAGCTTTGACTCTGTTACATCCCGACATGAGGTCCAGAGTCCTGACAAAGCAGATCAGGCAGAAGGTAGCGCATGAGAAGAACGTCCACCCCGTGCCAATTGTGCAACCAGGGGACGCTGTCTGTGCGAGGAACTTTCAAGACGGTCCACCCTGGGTTCCTGCGACAGTGACTTCTACGTTGGGCGACCACATCGCCGATGTCACACTGCGAGATGGTCGACTCTGGAGGCGACATCAGGAGCATTTGCGCCCTGATTTCGCTATACCTGACGCGTTTTCGGATGCTGTGGCAGAGGCGCAGACCAACAGAACGACGTCAGACAACCTCATCTGAATGCCAACGGTTAGGACGAAGCTGTACAGAATGAAGCTCAACCTAGGGAGGGTTCAGCAGAAGACGTGCCAGATGCTTCAGCGCTCTCCACGTCTGAACCTCCACGTCTGGTCTGAACCGCTCTCCACGTCTGAACCACGTCTGAACCACGTCTGAACCGCCGTGGTGCGCTATTCGCCGTGAGCGCCCTAGACCAGTCTTTCCTGTGTGGGTGGGGAGAAGTGTGATGTATCGCCATGCGTTTGGCCGAGGAGCACGACAGATGGCGCCACATCATGTGTTAACGGCTCATGTTCAACGGCGCAGTTCGCGGGGCACGCGAACTGAAATAAAGGCAGTTGGTCACCGGAGTCTGTGTTGGCTGGTCGCTCGCTTTCCTTCTACGGCTACACAAGGGAACGTTCGCAGGATATCACAGCCGTTAGTACTGGTGATGAGGACCAATTTTACTCGCTCGAACAAGGGGAACTTATGCACAGCATCAAGTTATTACAGAGTGTAATTACGAAAACGAATTCACACATCGCAGCTGGATAGCTCTGGAATCTTTCCTTGAGTTATTGTGATTTCACCTTAACAACACATTTGTAAAATTTAGCAATGGGTAGTTTGCGCAAAAAACAGGCATATTCATAGGCTCGCGAGTCGCTCCAGTGTTAAGTCGCTCCGTGAGTCGCACCGTGTGAACCGGAGACTCCAAGACGACCTCACAGATTTGGCTGGTTCTGTTTTTCGTTACGTTGACAATTACCTGGTATTCTTTTCATGTAATAACTATGATAGACGGGCAACAGATATCTTGAAGGTGCTCAGGAAATGTGGGTACAGACTTAAGTTTACACATGAGCTGATAGAAGACAGCAAACTGCAGTTCTTAGGTTCGTGCCCATCATTTGAAGGTAATCACATTTGCTGGTGCTATCTTCCAATATCCAAGAAACCGCTCCTCCCGTTTTCTTCGAGAAACTCAAAGGTTGCTAAGAATGGAAGAGCTTAGTCCACCCTTATATCAGCTCAACAATGTTCTGTGAACATGTTGTGGAGCAGTTTCCCAACACAAATCCAATGGTGCAGGTTAGGCGAACTTTGTATATATCTAGTTGCAGCAACGGACTGTCGAAGTGGGTCAAACGTCAGGCTCGCTCTAAAGAATGTGATAGTAACCAAAGATACAAAAGGGTAACAGTGTTACCTTATATTCACAAAACTATCAGAGGTTTGAGCAACGTATGCAATAGGTACGGGGGTTAAAACGGTGTTTTCTGACCCAAATAAACTTCCTAGAATCTGCCCTTTCGTTGGGAGAAAATTAGAACATAACAGCAAGAAAAGTGAAGGTTTCGGAATAACCAGGTGAAGCCGATGTATAGACCTTGTAAATGCAGTGTTGTGTATCAGATCTCACTTACGTGTGGGAATTCGTATGTGGGACAAAGCAACAGATGTATTAACGTGTGTTTAAAGGAGCATAGTCAGTCCCTGAAGGAGTCTGATACTACGCACCTTGTGTCGCATTGCAGCACGTGTGGGTTTTCAGCTGTTTTTGTGTAAGGTCGTTTCAAGACACAGTTGCAAAATAACGCATGAGGTGATATAGGCTTTTCACATCAAAGAATGGGAGACGCACACGCGAGTCAAGCATCGCTGTTACTAAGGGTGTATCCACACGATGGACTAAATCCGTCTTTTCCACGGCGGGCGGCGCATCACGTGACCCCGCGTCACGGTTTTGTGCCGTCCGTGCCGCGTCCGCGGACCTCGCGGACGGAAACTGCCAAGCTCTTTTTCGCATTGGGATTCGCGCGGACTAACACAGCAGATTTAGCCTTGAGTGCCATTGTAGGTCTGGCAACAAGCGCTGCTTTCTTTTTCTCGTTTGGTTTCAACTTAAAACTAACTCTGCCACAAAGACAAAAACAAAAACCTCCGATACCTTTGCTAACAATGAATATGTTATCGGCTTTCATACTGTTCGCGCCATCTATAGAGAAAAGAAACAAACATTTCTACACTATTATGGCCTCTGAGATTTGGTTACACTCGGGCTACCGTAGATCACCGATCTCATGTTCTGCCAATACAGGCACTCGCTAAGCCTACAGCTTTGACAAAACTAGTACGGTTCTCGGAAACGGTGCCAAATCGTCATGAATACGTTGCCGGCGAAGCTTTCGGACACAAACCTAAAGCAAATACAAGCGTCAGTTTGGGACTAACACCCCGCGCAATGCGCGGAGAAGAGCTTAAAGATTCGAAGCGGGCAGCTCTCGCTTCAGACAGTGCCGCCATGTTTATTTTTCTCCGGCGCGTCCGTCTACTCGCCCTGTCCGCCGTGTGGATGCGCTTCGCAGCCGGACGGGCGGCGGAACGATCGTCCGCGGAAGAGATATCCGCAGAGCCGTCCGTCGTGTGGATACACGCTAAGCGGCAAACAGTGTATTTTTACTTAGCGCGTGTTCTGTGTAGTGGTCCTAGGATTACTGAATAGATTACCCCTTTTCGCATTACACTCACTTGTTTTGTTTGCTTTGTTTTCCTTTGTGTTCTTTCAAATAAATATTTTCAGCTGCGAGCGAGCGCTCATCCCGTGTTTTGCGTATTCTTTGTCTCCGTTTTTTGCGCTGCTACAAAAATGCACGCACTCACCCGTTTTTGTCAATCTTAAAACATGGCGTAAACTATGTACAGCTAAACGAGCAAGACCCCAAACGTAAGCAATGTACCCCTGTTGTCATGCAGTCAGATTTATATGTATCTGAAGGGTGCACTTTTCTGTGGTGCTTGATCCGCAGGTAACAATAGGGAACAGGGCGGGGGGGGGGGGGGTGTTAAATTATGGAAAAACTAAGGTAGGCCTACTACCAAGGTAAGCAATCTCAAGGGTGGCCCGACCCACACACAAACTGGAAAAATGGAAGCAAGAATCAATTACAAGGTGCCTCTCGCACGAATATCTTGCAGTGTAGTGACGATGTGCACACCTGCATTCATGCGCTGCCGGAACCTGCCAAGTAGAATGTGTACGTCAATGTCAGCATCAAGGGTGCAGCAATGTCAAGTGAAGGTAGACTGAAGGTTGACATTCTCGCTCATTTACAAAGCCACAGCTAGAAAGATCTAGAGCACTGCACGGGCTCGGGCCTGCCCGAAAACCTGGGCCGGGTAAAGCTGTTTTCACGGCGGGCCCGGGCTGGGCTCGGGCCTGAAGCACCGGGCTTCGGGTCGGGCCCGGGTATGAGGTTACGGGCTCGAGTCGGGCCGGGCCTGCTCTTTGGTGCATTCTTGAGATGGTTCCACATGCTTTGTGTATATATGTACTTTCCACATGTTTTGAACTTCATGGCTTTTATGTGGAATGGACTATGTGAAGGTTTATCTGAAATACTGTATTTCTCTTGCTTCTTCTGGGTACTTGATTTATGAGGATCGAGTGACCTAGAAGCAGAGTTGCCAGTTCCGCTTACAATAAGTGGATTTGGGTTTCTTTTTTCGACGTGCCGCTTGTAGAATTTTCTAGTCACTTGTCGCGTTTTTTTAGGCTTCTTTAGATTTTCCTAGCAAATGTGGTTAATTTGGGGATCATCACGTTAACAAATAGCGCGTTTGTCGATGAATTTGAGTAGTTGAGTGTTGAAGTCAAACATACACTGGGAGGAACGAACAAGCAACGTTAATCATACACTGGCAAACGTGCATTTAGCCAAATGGAGACTACCCTGGAGACAATGTTAAAAAGTAAATATGTGATTTAGTTTATAGTTGCGCATGTTTTTGATGTACAAAATAATTAGCGATTTTTTCAGCTCCCCTTCGTATTTCCCCATGGCATTTATTCTGAAATAAGAATGTTTTCAAAAATGGGAAAACACTTTAAGTTTCCACTTTCCGTGAGCTTTTTCACGGAAGTCACGCCGCTTTTTCGGGCTTATTTTGTGATGATTATTTGCTGTTATCTCGGTATCATCTGGCAACTCTGCCTAGAAGCAAATGGATCAGGTACTTGTATAGATAACATCTCGCGATTAGTTCTGTAATTTTATTTGCATTAGCCAATTATTAATTTTATTTGCATTAGCTAATTATATTCCAAATTTTATCTCATAATTGCAGTAATGAGATTAATAAAATAAAGCTACATTTACAATTCATCCTCGCAAGAGCAATGACAGAACTAACTGCAAAGGGGGGGATGCTGGTGAAAGTCCCAGCCATCCCCAAAAACGAAAGATCTGCACAGAGTCTCAATAAATAGAATTAATACAGGGAAAGAGCTCTTTTTTCCCCGTGGATCAATCACGGCTTCTATTTCTGTAGTGGTGCGAGCTGGACACGTGCGGCTAGCTATCCTGTAGGCCCACAGAAGGAGGAGGAAAGGCAGGAGAGTAAATCAGGTGATTTAGGAATGAGAAGCCAGAAAGGAGTAGTTAGCACACGAAAGATCTGTGAGGAGCTAAACACCACCGTTGTTTCATGCAATTCGAGAAGAAAAAAAAAGATGTTTGCCAACCCATGTGCTGCAGTGTTATTCCGCAATATACTATATGTTGCGAGAGCACCATGTTATCGCCGTAAAAGTGTTGTGACGTTCAGAAATAGTATACTGTTATTAAGATAAGCGTAGGCCAGAGTATATTCCCTTGGTCAGATCTCTGGCTTGAAAAAGGTGGTAACAATTTGCGTGTCATGGAAGGTCCCGTTGCCTCGAACAATGCACACCCAATCGTTAAGTGTAGACGAGCTTTGTGGCGCCGTAATCACCAAACTGGAACAAAGCTGAAAAATAGACCAATATATTTTCGTTCATCCCATGCCAGTCCTTTCCGCATCAATTTAAAGGCTACCCGCTAATAATTACTGGGTTTTTAAGTGCCAAAACTACAATATGACTATAAAGCACGCCATAGTGGGGCATCCAGAATTAATTTCAACCCCTTGGGGTTCTTCCACGTGCACACGTGCACAGGAGTTCTTGTATTTTGCCCGCATCAAAGTATGCGGCGACGAGGCCGTGGAATTGAAATCGTGTCCTCGGGTTTAGCAGCGCGACGGCCTACCTGCTGGGCTACCCGTGTGGATGAATGGCCACCTCCTAGCGATAACCACATTAGGAAGGCACGCACCATTACAGGAGAAAGAAGAGAGCACGGCAAGAAACTGTGCACGGCGTATTAGAAGAGGGTATGGGGGATGGGTGGACCGCATGCGGTAGGTGCTAAATAAACGCGCTGCACCACTTTAGCACTTTCTTGAGAACTAGATGATCATTAGGAGAATGTAAGAGCAACAGGCAATTTTACTTTATGCAGGAGGTAATGATCACAGGCTTGAAAGAGGACATTTCAGCCGGGAAAATGAAGCTTGTGTCAAAGCACTCTCCAAAAACGACGTTTGGAAGAGGTTTCTTTTGGTAGTTGATCCGAACATTTGGTCTCCAGCAGGGCGCGTGCAATGCAAAGAGTGCAAAAGCTTTGATACCGGTGAGACCGGAACGTCTCACCTCAACAGGCACAAGTGCAAGTCAACGGGAGGATCTGCAGTCCTGACTTTCCTGACAGAAAAGAATGAAGTCAGGATCAGTCAGTCCGCGGTTCCATCCTGTTTAAAGGAAAGCTTGACGACTTCGTGCGTCCGATGGTGCGCTAAAGATATGAGGCCCTTCGATGTCGTGCGAGATGAAGGATTTTTGAAAATTGCTGATGAATTTGTCGCCGACGGTGCCCGGTACGGAACACTATCCGCCAAAAGAATTACTTCCACATCCCACGACATTGTCCCGCAAGGCAGCCGAAGTGGCCGGTGCTTTACGAGAAATGCTGAGGCCAGTAATCAAGGCAGCGATGGAGGTTGGCCATTGTTCAATGACAGTCGACATGTGGACTGATGACTATAAAGAAACAGTGTATGTGGACGACGACTGGGAACTGAAAAGTGATTTCCCTCCCGACAAGACAGGCAACAACATTAGAAGAGAGCTTGTGCGAAGTTGTGCAAAGTTGAACTGGATGAAAAACTCCTTGGAAATGTCGTGTTCGTGTCCGACCAAGAAGCCAATGTTATCAGTGCACTTCGCCCGTACAAGAGGGTCAGCTTCACCGCACACGTCCTCAATACGGTCGTACGCCACAATTTTGATGGCACAAAATAAGCACTCGAGAGACGCTGCAAGGGGCTGTTATCTCGGCCATACTATTTAACATCGCCATCATGTATCTACCACACCAGCCGACACGCATAGAGGGCATTCGTCATGCCCTTTATGCAGATGACATCATGGTTTGGACAACACAAGGAAATTTAGGTGCCATTCAGGGCTGCGTACAGCAGGCTGCAAAGATGGTGCACACCTACGCGGTGCGCTGTGGACTCAGTCGCACCCAACAAATCGGAATTATTTCATATCAGGGCCATCCCCAGAAATAATACAGACATCACCATCACACTACCTGAATGTCCAATCAGACAAACGGAGGAGATCAAGATCCTGGGCCTACACATTCACCAAGAGCTCCTGATTGACACAACACTAACCAAACTGAGGAGGACAGGAGACCAGGTGGATCTCATGATCCGCTGTGTCTTCAATAGGCAAATAGACATCAATAGACTTCAATAGACATCAGTGCAAAGAAGCGCTGAGGCTAGCGCATGCTTTTATGACCAGCAGGGTCCTGTAGTCCGTCCCTTACCTCTACCTCCAGAAACACGAGGAAGAAAAAATAGACACAGTCATCAGAAAGACGCTAAAGAGAGCCCTCGACCTACCGAACACTACATCCAACAGCCGTTTTCATTGGGTGTGGTGGACTCCTATCGGGAGCTCAGGGAAGTCCATATTTTCAACCAGTACACACAACTGAGCCAAACGAGCCCAGGTCAAAGTTTGCTAGCGCGACTACACATCAAACATGATTTCCGCCTCCAGGAACGGGTCAAAGTACCAGAACTGTGGCACAGAGCCTCTCTGATCCGACCCCTGCCCACTAAAATGGACAGAGACAAACACACAGGGAGATGGGAAGTGCGTGCTCGGGCGCTAGAGTTGAAATACGGACAAAAGACAGGCGTATACTATGTTGACGTAGATGGCCCGAACCCCGAGGGTTGGTACACGGCAGCCGTTGTTCACGAAGGAACACGGGTGGATGGACTGACCTTCAGGGCCCCGTCCGTAATGCAGGCTGAGGAGGTCGCCATTACCCTTGCGGCCTCTCACAGAAATTCCAGACGCATTACGGATTCGCAAGGCGCGTGCCGTAACTATACATAGCAGGGCACTTCTCATCCCTAGCTGACAGAATATTGCGCAACAGCATAAGGGACATAGACCCTCACTCTAAACGCATAATATGGGCACCGGTCCATCAGGGATTGCGGGGAAATGAGGCTGCAGATGCGGCTGCCCGAGCGCTCGTTTCCGCGTTTCCTACTTCAATCCCATTGGAGACATACGGGGAGGGTTACCCACTCCTCCGATATAGGGAAATTCCAGATTATTATAAGTAAAGCCATCGCCGCTACCATCCCCCTGCAAAGGGGTTGCAGAAAGCCAACACACTGCTATGCCCTGCAATAATTAAACATTTTGACCCTATGGTCACCGGATAGTGCCAGCACTGTGGGGAGGTGGCGGACACCTACTACATGGTGTGGGCCTGTCAGTACAACACAGACCTTACCCCTCGCCCAAACCCTACCCAAGAGGACTGGGAGGCAGCCATGTTCAGCTGCTCAGACCTTCAGGCCCAGCAGGCCTTGGTCCAAAGAGCCAGGGCGGCGGCATCAACCAATGGTGTCCCAGAATAGGGGCTCCACCTAGTTTGTAAGGACCTATAAAGACGACCCGCACCTCTCTTTTCTCAATAAATGTTTTCCACCACCACCACCCGCATCCGCTGCCTCGGTGGCTCCTCCGGCGTATAAACAGAGCTGCGCTGCTCCTCAAGACGAGTTTTCCACGTTCCGTGCTTCGGGGCCTGTGTACAAAGTGGCCATTAAGCCCCTCGCTTGCTTCGATGTTGCATCGTTGTCAGACCGTGCGCTTCATCATGATTTGAATTCCTGCGTAAGGACGAGTAACTTTTAAGAGTTTGCCATCCACATACCATGAACACTGTATCGGTCTGGGTGCGCTCCTTCCAGGATGTAGATCGACTGCGTACGCTACAGGCTGCGGCCACGTCTGAAGAAACAACAGTACCTGTACAAGCCTATACCTGACGTCGGGGACCAACTTTCGCTGCTATGTTGTTACCGGCGTGGATATAGGTTGTGGGGACTGGGTTGTGGGGACGCGATGCCTTGTTTTGCTCGCAATGTCCTTCATTCCCCTGTCCCAGCTGGACGGGGCGTCGGCTCATCACTCCGGAGGGCTGCCCGCTTCGCCCATGTGGTTTTAACTAGTCTGTCATTGCGCAGCTGGTACTTTCTGGCATGTTCGCGCGTTTCGGGTTTTGGAGATGCTGGAGAGAACTCGCTGGGACTTGGAACGGTGCGTACGTGCTTTTGTGACCCTCAGATCGCGCGCACCGTCTCTGGCCCCAGCGACCCACGGCAGCGGCCTGCGATTGTCACCCATCTCTGCATGTTCTTTTCCGTCTATTTTCCTTTTCTGGGGGTGCGCGGTCGCGGGTGCGCTGGCCGGGGGTTAGGTGGCTCTCCTTCTGCATGGTATTTGTGTGGTATTGTGTGTTTGCGTTGTATTGTTTATTGTTCTTTGTTTGTGTTACTGTGTTCGCGTGTTGTTTATGGTTGTTATCCTTTGTTTATATTCTTTAATTCGGCCTTGTTTTTGTTTGTACTATTAACCTTCATTAAATTACCATGCTCGGGGAGTGACGCCTCATGTTCTCCTCCTCCACTGCGTGCGCCGGTTCGTGCTGACTCGCCTCGAGACGGGCCGCGGGCTGACGCACGCGGAAGCGCGGCGATGCATGGCTGAGACGAGCGAGCGCGCGGACGCGAAGGCATCATTCTCTGCTCGTAGAGTGCTCGAACCCACAGCACGGGGCTGCTAGCGGCGATTCCGCCGCTAGTAGTAGTAGAACCCCCCCCCCAAGGTGAAAGCCCGGCGGAAGCTGGTAAAGTGTCTAACACGTGCCTCGCACCAAGTGATCAGTGCACGTTACCTGGGCAAAGATCGTATGTGTCTTGTCACTCTGAGGGGTCCCCCGACTGCCCCCAAGCTCATTATTTACTATGGCTGCATACTGCAATTTCGTCCCTACCGGCCATCAGTGGTTCGTTGTTACAGCTTTTTCCGCAATGAACATATGCAATCCTCGTGTCCGTATGGAGTTGACGCCAACACAGCAGCAGGGGACACTCATGCATATAAGTGTGGCTTGTGTAAGTCAAATGACCATGACATGATGCCCCACCAACGAACGAGCCACGAAAGCGAAGCGCAAAGCTCACTACAAAAACTCCCAAGACTACATACAAATCCACCCGCTACTAGTATACAGTGCTCACAACCAATCGCTTCGCTTTACTTGAAGAAGACGACGAGGATAACACTCAAACGGAAACTTCGTTTATGCCTCCTAATCCCTTGACCTAGTGCGAGGCAACAAAACAGAGGCGTTCCAAAAACAAACGAGATATGGCCATGCCATCTTCAAATGAAGGAGATGACTGGGATCCCGCCTTGACTGAGTTGAAACACTTGGCTTTGTTACATCAAGAAATCCATCGTCTGACGTGGCTTCGCGACGCAATACGTCAACACACCACCCGACCACCATTCGAATACACAAGCGCGTGTGCACGAGCGCATTCCATGTCACCAGTATTAGCCTGCGCATATCTCTCCTGGTGCCTTGTCTGCAAAAGAGCTGCTGCGGTTTGTAGCCGAACAGCTGCAAAACATATTGGCGGTGCTAGCAGCGAATCTTCCCAAATGAAAACCAGTCTCTTCCTCGCTTTCTACAACGGAATTGCCGCAGCTTGAAAACAGAAGCTTACAAGATTCATCAGCGCATGCGCATGAACAAGCTGTCTTTGTGGGCGCTGCTTCTACAAGAGACAACACATTGCCAAGCCTCTACTGTTTTAAACGCATACGCTAACCCCTCTATAGACCCTTTTCATAAACTGCAAGCTAGCTTTCCTGCAATGCAGCTTGCCCTACTAATGGCGGCATTGGCAATCCAGCAAACAACGTGTGCAAGCGCAATGTGCTTGCGATAGGGCGTGTAAAATGTCGACCCAGCCCTTCTGATACAAACAACCCCAAAAAACGGGCCGCAGCATGTGCAACTTGAATTTTGACAGCATTTAAAGAAAGGCAGCTGTCGCCACTAGTAGGGCAAGTTGCATTGCAGGGAAGCTAGCTTTACAGTTTATGAAAAGGGTCTATTGTGGGCCAGCACTGCCCTGCTCCCCACTGTACCCTCGGAAAAGTGGGTGTCGTCACCAACAAATTTCCACAGTCACCCATCCAGCTGTCATAATGGTGCAATCGATCGCAGGAAGTGGTTGCCATGTTGGTTCGACTACAATGCACCGACGTGATTTTGGTGTCCTGTTATGTGCGACCGTACAGTGGCCAGACTCGCACATTAATCTTGGGTGGCAGCGATGTCTGCGTCATGAGTACTCTAGTCGACCAATTTTGGTAGCAGGGGACTTGAATGCACCGCATATCGCCTGGGGTTACCTTACTACAAGCCAAAGGGGTCAAGTTGTGATGGAAACGTTTGTGGGAACACAGTTCGAGTTGCTGAATAAGCCAGACACTTCAACTTGGCGCTGCAAACATGTGGGTGTCCCTTCTTACTCCCCCGACTTCACTTGGTAGGCTGGGTCATGCATCGCTCAGCTGGAAACAAGAGCCAGATTGTAGGCGTAGTGACCATTACCCCATACAGGCAGGATTGCACACGGATAGACCACAAGGCTTGTGCCATAAGTGCCGTGTCACAAATTGGGATCTCTTCCGCTGCAAGCTAAATGAGCGGATATCAGCAGCTACGGTGACCGAATGTGTGGATCCATTAGATGTCATTCAAACTACAGTTTCCAAAGCTACCATGCGCTCATGGCTTGACGATTGCTGCCCCACACCTGATCTACAACTGCCCACGCTTGTGGGCAGAGCATAGTCGTACAGAGAAAGCTCTTTCTCGCTCCCCAGATTCTTTCGTGGATTGCTACAACCTCAGTCCACTGACTGCAGTGGCTCGCAAACATGAAAAGTGCCTTTCTAAAAGTAACTGGATGCAATGGTGTGCGTCGCTTTGACCTTCGTCTACAACCTATTCGATTTGGCGTGCACTTCGGGCGATGGAGCAAGGCGCACGAGTACCAGATTCATATAATACAGTGCATGCCTCGCGTCCTGGGAAAGAAACTGCTCTATTTGCCCCAGACGTTGCAAGGTCCCTTATCCAAGCTTCGAAAGTTCCCCCACCGCTTTCCTATATACACCTATTCTTCATTTCAAATCAGGCGGGAACAGTCCCAAGCAACAAAGTTCTGCAACACATGCCGTATCTGTGCACAAACTTTCTCAATGCCCAAGGCATATTTTGAACACTTCACGTTCCACAGTAGCTTAGTAGATGGTGCCCTACGCCTCATCAAGGAGTGCAACAATATCTCAAAAACCTATGGCAGCTACAGGCAGCATATTTCCAGACATCACAGGAGCCAGTTGGAGCAGCGTCGGCTGCCCTGCACCAGATATCAGTGCCCTGTGTCGCCATGCGGGAAATTGGAAACCACTCACAAGGGCGATATTTCTCATATTGTCAATGACCATTTTAAAAGCGGCTTGCTTTTTGTTCCATGTCCGTTTGAATGTTGCCATAGTATGCTGCACTCTGGTGCTTCGTTCCGGACGCATGTTTCTAGATGCACAATGTGAAGGATGCTTTACAGCACACACAGGTGCCAGAGGTAGGTGCTGAATTAAAGCAGCAATTGGATGTTGATGATGTATACTAATGGAGCCTTGACCCGAGGATCTCAGGGGCAATGAAGTGCCCAGTACACGGAAGTCTCAAGATGACCTTTAGAGAGACTATTTTGCCTTGTTTGTTCTGAACCTCCACTGCGCACACCATGTTTCCGCCAGTAATCTGCATTATATACAGCATGATGTCAAAAATCTCCATAGCTTGCGCCAGCATGCAGCTTTGCAGAACGTGGCCACAGTAGTTCCACAGGAGACATTTGATTCAGAGAAGTCGCAACTTGCTAATGACAGCCTCGCCTCAGCATCGGAAGCGTTGAAGCCAGGTTATCATCAGTGCAAGTATTACAACGATAATTTTTCTTTAGTGCACCTCAGAGATTAACCTGGGCCTCAATAAGCAAAACAGTGTTTCTGTGTGCCACTATGTGCCTGTAGCAGGTTACACACAATTTCTGATGCACTCGCTGCCCTGAAGTAGTCTGTTGCCTAGAGGCCACGCTGAAGTTGACAATTGCTTTAAAGGGGCCCTAAAACCACATTTACTCGCTCAGTTTTGCATTGAAACGGGTTCTTTGTATTGTCCTGAGGTAAATGCAAAAAGCATTTTTGAGATCGATGCAGGCAAACGCAAGTTATTGAACTTAAAAATTCAAAATAAAAGCAGACGACAGGTATCGGCATCCCAAGATATGCACGCTGCTTCCAATCAAAAAGCGGCTTACATCTTGCAGAACCGGAACCGTGCTGCCCTCTGTGGGGCCCATGTGGCCACGACCACCACATGGGCCCCACAGCGCTCCTTGTGTCGGTTACAAGCAAAATGAAATTGTAATGCACAAATTTATACCTTTTAGTAGCTTAAGCAAGTATAAAACACGTTCTCAATTTGAAGTTTCTTATGTTCGATGTATTGTAAGCATGTGTGATGCATATTTTTATTTCTACTGTTCCCGGCCAATCAGAACCTGCAGCAAAGCCAGCACAGTGATGTCATATCCGCTCGGAAAAACTGTTGCTGCAGTCAGTGCGGAAACCGATTTCAGGTACAAATTAAAATATAATACGGTTCGATTTCGCCGCTTTCATTGGTGTTTCGGTCATCCTCAAGTCCCACACAAAGCAAAGGTACAATAAAATCAATGTGCGTAAAATGCGTTTCAGGGCCCCTTTAATGACATTTTGTCCCATCATTTCGGAGAGCACAAGAAGGCAATAGAAACCATACTGCACCAGGATGAATTTGAGATTGTAAAGCCATTGGGATCTGAAAAAGGAAATTTCAAGTTGCTGGGAGTTTAAATGACTCTAGGCAATTTGCCCGAGCACTGTAGATCTCGATGCTTTGATGAAACAAAGATGTTAAAGTGTTAGGGCTACATCTGGCTTGGCGACTTTTGATAAAGGATTTAGTAGGTCTAGAAAGCTCAGGTTTGTTAGTTAATAATGTTCGCTATGCAGTGCACCTCAGTTTTATTGCAGGTGATCACCTTGGGAGGCATATGATAGGAGGATTTACTCAGAGCTTTAGCACACCCATCTACTTTTGTAGATTTTGTCTTGTTACCTGTGCAGAATTTGAGGAAGTGCCTTATGTAGTTAGCTGTAAGGGTCGTCGAAATGAGACGGAGAATATGGTACGTCGAGGACGTCAAGTAGGCGCCGGCGCTGTAAAGGTCGTCGGAAAGAGACGGAGAAGACGGTGCGTCGAGGAGGTTACATAGGCGCTGACGCACAGCCACGTGGTGAACATGTGGGGGAGGAGGCGACCATTGTGGGGTTGTATTGTACAGCTGCTTTGGCACCCTCACCCCCCCCCCACCCCGCGGCGTGGTGGGCAGCAAGCGTAGCTACTGTATTGTTCACGGTTGTCTTTTGTTAGTGCGGCGTCTGACATTCGATCGCCGTTTGTAATTGGCTGTGAGGGATTCAGGGGCGGGGCAACCGTGGTATATAACGTGGCCCCTTTACCCTGGCGGAGAGATCGGAAGCAAGCTTGGAAGCGGAGGTTGGAAGGTTGAAGGTAAGCAGAAGGTTGGAGGGTAGCCCGAAGGTTGGCGAGGACGGAGTGGATAGTGCTAGAGAGGACATCTAGCACGAGTCCGGGTGGTGGTTACGGTCGCAGGAGCAGTGCTATGCACTGGGGTCGGCTCTGCCGAATGGAAGCGATCGTTCCACCAAGGTCCTCCCAACCGGGGCTCGGGTGCGGATAGTACTAGAGGGGACATCTAGTACGAGTCCGGGCGGTGGTTGAGGTCGCAGGAGAGGTGCTATGCACTGGTCGGCTCTGCCGAATTGGAGCGACGGTCCCACCGCGATGCCCTACCAACCGATGGCTCCACCTAGGTCCTACCAACCGAAGCTAAAGCATCAATGTGCATGTGTATGTCAACGTGTATGTACTGTCCGTCTGGTATATAAAGTCTCGTGGTGTTTGTGTGAAAGGTTGGGCTTCATCTTTCAAGTCGACAACGCGACGGCAGACAGGTAGCAGGAAGGCTTCCGTCCATCCTTCTTCGCAGCAGCAACGCTAGCTGGAGGAGCTCGGCTCCAAAAGGAAGAAGAGAAGCAGGAAGGAGGAGAAGGTGGGAACAGAGGACAAGTTCCTCACCACGACAAGGTCACGCCTTCTCTCTACAATTATCCTTCCTGGGAAATTTACTTTAGCGAACACTGTACCCCTAAGAACTATGACAGCTTAGGCCACCTTGCCAGTGGAAGTAATGTAAAAAGTGAATGTGGTGTGACTGGCGATTCTCCTTTGCATGCTTTGGAGCGCTTTCACGTATGCAACCCAGGTTTGTCACCATGTACTGGACACAACCTTTTTGAAAGTTTCATCCAATATAAAATGGAATTATACATTGATTACTTCATGAACAAAGGTTGGTTAATGTGTGACTATTTAAACAACAGAATCTCTACTATGAAGCTCAACACACGTAACTTGTGTAACAAGCCAGCAAAGGTATCTGACCACGGCAATAAAACTTGAGGGCCGTGCATTACAAAACTGGACTTTATTAAGACTATTTCCTGTGTACTTGGGTACATGCGTGGCAGACGTGACTGATGCTGTCTGGGGGCTTGTCTTGACTTTGATGCAAATAGTAGACCTTCTGATGGCTCCCTAAATCATGGCAGCCCAGGTTGCATACGTGAAAGTTCTAATTGAAGATTACGTTGCTTCTTGCCATGATTTCCCCAAATTAAATGCAGGCCGAAGCACCAATCATAATATGCTGCCTGAGTGTGACCTAGTGCAGCACTTTAGCCTACCTTGTAACGTATGAACTATGCATTTTGAGAGCAAGCACCAGCACTTCAAGGAGAGTATTCGTTCAGTAGGGAACTACAAGAATGCCACTAAGACGCTCAGTGAACGGCATAAGCTTTATCCGTCTTCCTTGGCTGCAAAGGGC
This sequence comes from Hyalomma asiaticum, assembly GCA_013339685.2. NCBI lineage: Eukaryota > Metazoa > Arthropoda > Arachnida > Ixodida > Ixodidae > Hyalomma > Hyalomma asiaticum. The sequence continues at coordinate 127,031,316 of CM023483.1, read as the reverse complement.
TTACTTTTTTATACCAGCGAGTTCGTAGGCATGAACATGTCTGAGCGACTGAAAGCGCTTGAGAGATTGAAGAGAAAAAACTTTTCTGAGAACTATGTGCTTCTAAAGAAAGCCTCAATAGGCAGTTGCACTTATGCATGCAATGATTATGTGCTTGTCTTGGAACACGGTTTGATGTGACGTTTGGTTCTGTGCCTCCGATTATGAAAACAAAGTGACTCAGTATCCTTGTTGCCTCAGTGTACTCCAGCATCACTTTTACCTGGTTTTGACCTGTACGGTAAGAGCTCGATAGATGAAGTGGTGTCTATATGTACATGATCTCCTTGACAGGACAGCGTACCATCCATACACATTAAACGGCGATTCTGTCATATGAGCGAATTTTTCTACCTGTGAAAAACTCTGAACCAACTAGTTATAAAGGGACATCAAAGACAAGAAGTTCAACTCTATTTGCAAAAATTTTTTGTCCAACGCCACAAAAGCAACAGACCAGAGCATTGTAGACCTGTGTTGCTTAATATCAGTTAACTAGTCTGTTATTTCAAGCGAATTTCAAATGTGTGATTTTTTCTCAGTATATTTAGTGCCTGCCAATATATTTAGAGCATAGAAAAGCCAACTCTGGTGATTTTTTGAAGTCATTGGATCTTGGTGAAATTCGTTTGGTATGTTCCTTGGCCCACGTCCATCATTTAAGCAAAATTACTGGGTTGAGCATTGCACAGACTGCCTACCGATCAACTTTTACCATGTCAAACAGCCCACCTGGCTTTCCACAATTATTGGCATCATTGTGTGTCTACATCATCATGGACAAAGTGATGAAAGCACACCAGTACCATACCATGTTCTTTTCTACTGACTTGCGCCATATCTAACAAAGTGCCTTGCGACCTTACCACCAAGGCAAGAGAGCATACAGTGGCACCAATGCAAAACGCGGGTTGACTCAATTGACATCACAAGTAAACACTACTGTTCCGTTTTGGTTTTGGTGTTGTGTTTCTTTCTCTTTTCTTTTAAAAATTATTTTCAGATCTGTTGAGCATACTCTCAGGTGCGTGACAGAAAGATCTTGGGAACATAGATTCACCATTACCTTTACATGGTCGAAAGATAGCCGGAGTTGTCCTTTAATGCAAACTACACCTTTTGGTTGATTCTCTTAACCATTTGCAGTCCAATTAATGTGCTAATTTTCTTAAATGTCAAGTGCCACAATTGTTGAAAGCCTTTGCTAAAGAAACATAAAAGCTGCCTTGCTGCTTCACTGAAACTAAAACGGAGAGGCATAGCTGTGGATACAGCCGATACAAGCTGTCGTCTTCCTGTTTTTATACACTCCTCCTTCTCTGAAGCCCCATTGTTTTGCATTGTGAGATCTTGTTTTTGGCACAATTCAAGTACTATTCTTCATGCTGTTGTGGCATGTTTGAGGTGCATGCAGTTTGAGAGCAAGCAATAACGCTTCAGAGAAAGTATTTGTTCAGTAAGGGACCACAAGAATGTTGCCAAGACATTGAGCTAATGGCATCAGCTCTATTATATTGGCTGCACGTCAAATTGCAATCCATGAATTTGAGTCTTTCGTAGCTTCAACAAGCATTACGTATGTGTTGATTTTTAATTTCCTTATAGTATGCACAACATATTCACTCTCAACCAATCAAAACCTCTGCACAATAAGTTGCATCTGCTCCCAGTATTTGTCGATGTATCCCACTGCACTGGACAGAAAGCTACTATTTCAGGCACAAATCAAAATACAGAACGCTTCAATTTTTCACCTCTCTCACTGGTGCTACAGTTATGAAGTGCCACAGCAAGTAAACTTACAACAAATGTGCACGTAATCCGAATCGTAGGGACCCTTCAAATGCCGACAGAATCTGGACGAGCAGTGGGGCTGGATGGAGTTGGCAAAGTTAGGAGGGGAGAAGGAGCAGCCTTGTTAATATTGGGAGGTGCCAGTCGGTATGTGCAACAAAGTACAAGTGTCTTTAGTTCTATCAGGTCGCCATTTGTAACAAGAAAGGTGCAATGTAGATAATTCGATAATGCCACAAGCAGTACAAATACAGAACGTCCACATCACTTTAAACCTCGGTACTGCCATGTTTGGTCACATGACAGCACCTGTTTTGGTATGCCTTCTGATTGATGTTTGCTGACTTGTTTGCAATGTCTGCAGTGCTTGTAGCCACTGTTCAAAGAGACACTTTTTCACCTACCACGACGAGCAGTGACTGGGTAGAACTCTCCTCTATATGCTCCATCCACATTGCAATCTTTTTGCAATGTGATGTTCATCCTTTCTCTTCATTTTCTGGTATATATAGTGGTAGACTCGTAAGGCTATAATGATTTTGTGCCCGTGCTCACCGTTAACTGCAGCTTTCAGCTACAGGCACAAGTGCTTGTGAAGAAAAGTTTGTCACCTGCGTTCCAACGATGCTCACTGTTTTAAGATAAGTCAATGTCAACCAGCATGTGTGAATAAGCTTGGAATAGACCCTTAAAAAGGACCTCTAATGCTTTTTGAACATCGAAAATGGTATTTATAAACCACAAAGGCTCCTGTGAACGCGCAAGCCAAGTATTATTGTACTAGATGCTCCAGGGAGTTCACAGCCCGGATTCAAACACTGCAAAGCACCTGCGGTTTTCCAACAAACGACTTCACTTGGAGCACTGACTACACTGCTCGACTTTTTTCATTGCTCTTCGAGATATGTGCGCTCAGTTTCTTTATTTGTTCAATTCAAAACAAACAAATAATGCATAACAGATCTCTCCACAATAATGAAATTGGCCAATGATGTTTCTGCCTCAATCGACATAGTCGGCGCTCTCAGTGACGATGCTTGTTGAAGGAAGAGCCGGTGCTTTCCAGCTGCGTTTGAAACCAAACTGTGAATTCCCTGGTTCATGCAGTACAGTAATATTCAGCTCACATGTCCATAGGGACACGCATGACTGAATGGCATCGTTTTCTGACTGCTCAAGAAGCGTGGCTAGGCCTGTTTAATATGTGTCCCCGCACATGTTAACCAACATGTCCCAAGAAAAATTAGAATGGTCTGTAGGGTGTCAAAGGAATAAAATACAGCTGAGACCACTTATAACATAACCACTTATAGTGCAGGACCGGCTATAATGCGGTTTTTTCTGACCCCCGTTTACCCTCCCATAGAACTTAATGTATACGCATACCGCTTATTGTGCAGCTCCGTGTGATAAAAGACTAGTTATAATGTGGCTGCCGGGAAATCAGCAGACAGTTGAGGTAGCGAGCAGGCTTCACAATGGAAGTGCACCGCCTGAGAAGAGCGCAGCGAATCGCCGTGGAGGAGGAAAAAGCGCGGAATGAATGAACAAGGAGCGAAGGGAAGAAAGAAAAAAGAAAGGGCGCGGCAGCAACGCGTGACGGGCAAGCCCTATGAGGATAGGCTTGATAGGATTGCCAAGGCGACGGAAGATGCCCCTACGGCCACTTGTCAGCTCCAAACGGAATGCGCACCCGCGATCGCATGATGTCCGCGCTACCGCTGTTTGTCTCCAGTTCTTTTGTTTTTAATGATTTCACGTGCACTGCTCCTGAATCACCCCGTGAGCGCGATTTCTTGTGCACCCGATCCCTGTGTTGTCAAGAACAAGCTTCCCGTGCGGCGCGCTGCCCGCGATTCCACAAACTAGGCCTAACGAGCGCTACCTTTTCGGTGCTTGCTGCAGATACACTCTAAGCCAAAACCGAGCAAACTGGGAGCCGTTCGTCTCCACGACGTCCACTTAGTCCTCAAAGAGATCAACTGCAGGCCAGTGGTGCTGTGTGCAAACTGAGGGAGCAACAGTTTCCGGGTCACCATCAACCGGGTCACCTCATGGCAAGTCCTTCCCGGTCTCACAGGGAGTGACCACTCTGCCATAGAGATGTCTTATGCAATGACACTACCACGCAAAGGCCACTTTGCATGCACATTGTGGCATTTTGGCAGGACAGACCTCGAACACATGGCTCATTTGGCTCATTTTGCTCCCTGGTGCCTGACCACCGGGAGTTCATGTTCTGGGGACTACGATCTGTGGTGTGATTTTGTTCAAGCCATCCAAGCAGACTGCGTGCCTTGATCCACCAGTAAAGCTCGACGACGAAGACTACCCTAGATTTTGTCTCGACATTATTAAGCTGGCCACACGCAAGCGAGCCTTATTTAGGCGAGCTGCCCAGTTAAAATGCCCCATAACACTTCAGAAAGCGAAAGACCTTCAACGTTCAACGAAGGCTACTGTCCAGAAGGCTCATGATGACTATGCGCACAAGATCGCTCCCAAGGAAAAGGAGAATCCCAAGCTCTTTTGGTCATATATTAACCGCTTGCAGGCCATATCTCACAAGCCCTGCTTCATGGACAATGCCATCCCCGTAACTGAGCCTTCGTCAATTGCTCAGCTACAGTCAACTCTCGCTACAACGAAATTGACGGTGTGCGGGAAATTTTTCGTTGAAGCAAAAATTTCGTTGTAGTGAAATCGAAAAAACGTAGCTGACCTGAGCTGGTAGAACAATGAAACTTTTATTCCTCAATCTTGCACGCGGCACGCGGTATCAGGGCGGTGGTCGGAAGGGTTCAGAAACCGCGAGTACTGAAACCATACCTGCCAAGCTTGGAGAAACGGAATCCGGGAGATTTACGTATTTACTCGATTCTACTGCGCCCTCGATAGTAACGTGCACCCGTTTACCGTGACAAAAAAAAAAAAAGTCCTTAGTAATCAACCTTCTCACATTCATAAAAACAAATATCGCACTCGTGTAATAAACAGACCGCCGACTTTGGACCCCTGCGGTCCCTCGAACGACTGCGCTGTGGCTTTCCCGCTTCACTCGATCCACGTCGTCTCGAAGACGTTTGGCGTGCCGATTCATAACTCCTGCGTCCCGACAAAACTGCCGCACGTTGCCGGGCCTAGCCGCGTGCAAGCGGCGGTAGCATCATTTACTCGGAGTGCTGCGTTCCTAGCTACGTGCTGTCGCAGTTCCCTCATGCCCGCTGCCGCGTGTTGCCATGCGTGCTGCGCAGGCTGGCGCTGCTAAGCTTAAGCATGATCGGGGCGTGGTCTCAGATTGCTGCGATGCAATCTCGGACGTCATGCAGCGCGCACTACTGAGAGGCTCAGGCTCAGCACAGATATGAGGGAAAAACGCGATGATGAGCCGTTTTGCGTGCGGTAACGAGAAGCATCTTTTCCCCCGTTACGGCCACCCGCGAACGCTACCGAAAGCTGCTGCGGCTGGGCGTCTCAGAGATTGCATCGGCGACGTAGCGACTTTGATTGGCCGCAAGACGGCCAAGCCGGCACGGTATCGTCGGTCTACGCATCATGTGCGGCGACATAGGAACAAGAAACTATGCGCGCCAAAGACCGCCGCACCGCTAGTTTGCTTTTCGCCGGTGACCGTTCGACAGTGCCCGAAGCACGTAGGAGGCGTCCATTTTGATGCCGACGGCGATATGGTAACGTTGTCGTTCGTTCGCACTCGATTCTAATGCGCATACGATTTTGCACCCGTTTATTGGAAAAAAAGGTGCGCGTTAGATTCGAGTAAATACGGTACTTAACAGGGGGAGGGGCTGCTTGAACGAATAAAAAAAAGTTGTCGACCGTGGTGGAGCAATTCTCGCAATGATATGGACACTGTTAGCGAGTTTTTGCAGTCGCGGTTTTTCTGTACGAAGTCCAACTCGATAACATCGCCCGCGCATCGTATGTTCTACGCACGAGCAAAAGCGCGCTAACGCTGTGGACGAACGCGGCTGAAGCAGAGATGAAACGACCCGGCCGTCTCCGCCGAACGAACTGAACAATGCGATAACATCGCACTGCGTGTGATAGCTGTCATCGCTTGATTCTCAAGCAGAGAGGAAACGCCCAGCCCTTCTTTCGTCGGGCGAAAGACCAAAAGGGGCGCCGGTGGGAGAGGGGTGGTCGCACACGCTATCTCGACAGACATCGGTAGACGGCATCGGTAGACATTGGTAATCAACCGCGCAATCAACAGCAGCCGTTTCTGGTGGTGCCAACACGCGATTTCGAATTTATAGACGTATTTTTATCTTCTGAAATGCACCAAAATATTTCGGATTGTGTTTGCTGCATAGCAAATCGAATTTTCGAGACTGGAATTTCATCGTCAAATTTCGTTGAAGCGAAACGGCACAAAAGAATGTGTTCGTTGTGGCGAGCATATTTATGCATTGACTCATATGGACTGCTGACGGCGATCCGAGAATTTTTCGTTGTACCGGAAATTTCGTTGAAGCGGCGTTCATTGTAGCGAGAGTCGACTGTATTTGCCTCCCAGCTTTCATCGACATATAGCTCTACCACTTCTCCTGACCCTGATCTCCTCGCCCAAGAGGCAGAAGCGAGAGTCACTGCTCCTGCAGCCTCTATCACTACTCTATCCTTTTCCCTGGACGACCTGAATGAGGCTGTACGTCGCATTAGCCCACCCAAAATCCAGGTCCAGATTATATCGCCCCTTCCTTTTTCAAACTTCTCTACCCTCATATATCCCACTCTCTCGTATTCATGTTCCAGTCTTTCCTAAACAATGCCTTTGTTCCCCTGAAGTGGAAGGAATCTGTCAGGGATGACAAGAAAAGTCGGTAAAGAAGAAGAAGACAGAAATGAATGGAATGGAATGTGAAGGATAAAAGAAAAATTGAAGATGAAAAAGATGGGGAAAGGCGCGTGGGGACGCCATCAGGCAGGCGCACGCAAGAGAACGCTGTGGCCAGGAGGGCAGAGAAGGAGAGTCAGTGCAGCCTGGGTCTTGCCCCAGTGCCGTAGAACGTGGAGGCCCGCCTGAGTTCTAGCCTCGGCGAGCGGCTGTCCTCATGATCCGGTCATCCAGCTGGCCAGCAGTACAGTGAGCTGCCGGGACAAGTCAGCGCGCTCGCCGCCGACCTTCAACGAACCCGGGCTTGCGACGGCCAGTCTGCTCTGCCAACGGCTCAGGGGCCGGAGTAGGCTGGATGTGCCAGGAGCGTCTGCCGGCATGAGTTCCATGTGGCCAGCGGTGGGCAACGTCGATCACTTCATCTTGTTTGCGTAGCGTTCCTGCCTTACCGGAGAGGAAGAAGCAACGGACACAACAAACGACGGTCTCGCACCAGCGAATCCGACGGCACCGTAAGAGAAGAACATCTTTTCTACCGTACTTCACGTAGACGATACCGGACACAATTTGGTCAGGGATACGTGTAAGACTGGGGAGCGTAGGACTTAGTGATTATTTTGTTTATGAGAACCACTCATTTATTTCTGTTACTCTGTGTGTTTAGTTCCTCTGTGTGTTTAATTGTCCATGCTTGTATGAAATGAAGGCTGTGTTTATATCACACCTTATCACGCTCGTCAGTTCACTCCGCTGACTCGAGCGAAACGTGCCGGGCGCTCATACATTATCGTGACAGAATCTCTTGTCACCCCGGTTCACAAAGGCTGAAGGAAGCCGACTTCTGTGGTGTCCAGTTATCGACCCGTCTCTATTACCTCTATCGTTTGCAGGACATTCGAGCACGTCATCAATCGTGCCAAATTGGCCTTCCTCGAGCAGAACCACGCCTTTGCTACCTCTCAGCACGGACTCCGTCCAAATCGTAGTTGTGAGACAGCCTTGGCCACTGTCACACATTATGTCAGTGCCAACATGAACAGTGGCTTGTCAACTCACCTCATCCAACTAGATCTGAGTAATGGATTCGATACACTTGACCATGCCATTCTGGTAACAAAGGCAGCTCAAGCTGGACTTTGGGGCACATTGCTCTCTGGTTAGCATGTTTTTTGGTGGGTCGCTCGCAACGGGTCCTTTATCATGGATCCCACTCTGAAAGCTACTGTTCTCTCTCTCTGGTGTCCCTCAGGGTTCTGTGCTTGGTCCAACCCTCTTCTGCCTCTACGTTAATGATATGCCGCAGTCGAATGATGTGGTACTTGTCCGGTAAGCGGATGATACATCTATTTTGGCCCGTGTCTCATCCTCGGATAGCTCTTGTGCCCTCTTGCAAGACCACCTCACCTGCGTTTCTCGATGGGCAAAACTCAACCGTCTCGCCATCAGCGAAACGAAGAGTGTTGTGCTCCGTTTTCATAATAGTAACGTGCTGCCTCCCCCATCTATACACCTGATGACTCTGTCCTGTGCGACATTCCGTCAGCTTCTATCCTCGGTGTCCTGTTCACCCCATCTCTCGACTTTTCACTTCACATCTCCAACACAGTTAACAAGGCGCATCAAACACTGGGCTTCGTGATACGTACATCGAAACATTCCGGTCCTGAGGCTTTCTGTGCACTTTACAATGCCCTCGTGCTGCTAAGACTTGAATATTGCTCTTCCATATGGAACCCCTATCAGCTTCACCTTATCAGTATGCTAGAGAGCGTCCAGCACTGTGCCACCCGAACGCTGTTTACTCGTCTAGGTTACAGCCGTGACGCCCTTCCGCGATATGAGGCACGATTGGAGCGTCTCAGTTGGCAAACGCTCCAGCACCGGTGCACTGTTGCCCATGTGAACTTTCTCTGCGGCTGCATAGACGGATCCCTCGAAGATGCCTACATCTGTGCTACTGTGCGATGTAACAAGCGAACGGGTCAACCTGAAGCCATACATGCGAGGACTCTGCACCACCAGAACTCTCTCATTCCAGCAGCAGTGAGAGACTTGCTTTCTGCTCCTCTAAAGGTGCGATCACCCTTCCCCATTGACCGCGAGGTGTCTAGGGTGCTATGAAGAGCCACAGCAAGATGTCTTAGCTAACTTCACCTCCTTGCTCACCTCTCTCCCCCCCTTCCTGGGTGGATGGCTGGCAGGCGCTCTGCGTACGCGTTTGCACCTATCTGCCACGCTTAGCACGTCACCCAGGGTGGTTCCTCTCTTTGTAGTTCTCCACCCCCGTTCCCTCCGCTTTTCCCAGTGCAATAAAGATTATTATTATTATTATTATTATTAGTTGCACCGCGAGGAGCAAGCAGTTGCATCCACGGAGACTCTGCGAGCGCACACAGCCGCCAAAGAATGGCCAGCATGTGCATAAGCAAATAGTCCGCTGAAAAAATATGCTCTTAGCAGTTTATTTTAGTGTAAACGGTCGTGAACACCGTGGCGTAAAAGGTGCCGTTTATCTGTCATAGGAACAAAAAAATAAATAAATATATCCGGGAATAAACTTTTGCTCACGCTCACATATCAATGCGCGGCGTGCCAGTTCTCTAGTCACATGTGCTGCAGTGACAAGCTAGGCCTCACTGGCCCGTGACAATGTTGAAGTGCGCTGCGAATGGATTGCTTTCGTGCTTTTGGTGTTCTGGCTGCTATTAGTTATGGCGTTCTTAATCAGTTCTCCGCGTTGTGCTAACCGTGGTTCGTTGTTGGAATGAAGTGGTGCACCATCACAATGCTACGAGCTGAATGGGACCTCGCCTAAAAGGTGCGTGTAAACAAAGCTTTACTTGCGTCCTGTTATTTCACTTGCATGCTCTTAGATGTCATGTTAACCGCACATTTGTTAGCTGCATTGTAATCTTCCCAACGAAATGTGCGCGTTTAATAACAACTCAGGCTATAGAGCATTCCTAATGCTGCTTTACTAGCAAAGTTTAACAGGTTGTTTTGGTTGGCATAACAGGAGTAGCTTCGATGGGGGCCAAACTTTAGCCGAAGCCAGTGCAGTTTGCAAGGCCCCCTTTCGCGGTGCTGAATTTATACGCACTGCATATGCCGAAACATTGCAGCCTTGCAAAAAGAAAAGAGAGAAAAAAAAAACGTGTACGTCGCATTATTCTTTCTACTTCAAAATAAGTCCATTTATAACCCTTCAAAATATACAAGCGATTTGGCAAGATACGATGCCGTTGCCTAGTACATGTCTAGTACCTTTAAGTTTAGTGCCAATAACGCAGGTATCGTTCGCACCAGCGAGATGGTAGACCGAGTTCTGAATTTGGTTATACATATTTTTGAAGTTGCACTCATAATTCTTTATTAATTATATAAATCTTTATGATAACATTCATGGCGCAGTGCTTATTAGCACAGGCGTTTGAGAGCCTCTTGCATACCAAAATTGAGTGTTTCAATAAAATGATGCCGACGAGACATGCTAAATGCACGCAATCTTTAGTTATAAATAGGTGGGTGGACAAACTTGTTGCTGTCAAAGCTTGCAACGTTAGGCTCTACAGCCAATTTCTTGAATTTCGTAAGCACATCTAAATTATTCAGTTTCATTTTCCCAAGTTCCATGAAAGTGTTTTTTTCTGCATCTAACAGATTCAATATGATGTAGCAGCAATTCTTCAAACATTACTGCCACAAGTAATTAGAATTTTTGGAATAATTTTTTGCAGAACGCAAGAACTCCAAGTATTGCGCCATTGTAAGACGCCCTCAGCATATTGAAGATCTGGGCATATCCTCAGCAACACTCAATGACGATACCGAACTTCTTAAATGCGGCTGGACAGCACACGCTTGGACATCGTACCGTCCTGTTGCAATCCTTCACTCGTTGCCATTGTTTCTGCCCCGGCAATGCAGATTTCCTTGGGCTGAGCATTCGACATTGACCTATCACCAAGGATGCAGAAGGCATTTGACTCGATATGCCGCATGGTTGGTGTTAGCAGCGGTGTGCGGTTAACTCCACTAGTGCGTGTGGTGAGCATGCTGCGTGGTGTAGTGAAAAGGAGTAATAAACTGTTCCTTTGTTTACATTTTGTCCATTATTTTGTTCAGATTCTGTCCATATCACTCGCTCGAGCAGCTCATGTTCAGTGCCTATCCATCAAGAGCACGTATGAGATAAGTACTCAACCTCTTAAGAAAAACTGCATATAAGGAAGCCAGAATACTTCGCTACTGGGGAACAAATGAACTGATAAGCATCTTCATTTCTATGGAGTAACTGCAAGCCCAACATTTAGTCCACATGAAGCAGCTCAAGGGCAACATTTAATCCCTGGGGAGCAAATGAGGAGACTAACATTTCATCCCTCAGAGAGCAACCGGAGGGACTACTTGAAGAGATTAACTACTAGGAAACTAACCGTTCGTCCCCTTCCCGTTGATCCCAAAAGGGATCAATGGTTGTGGCAACACGTTTAGTCCCTAAAAGGACTAACTCCTATGCCCCCGTTGATCCTTTTTGGCCTTGAGTGTAGGGTGCTGCAGGCGACTGTGGTTCATGGCGGCCGCGTTTAAAACACGGAAGAATCACTTCGTCAACGGAAGCAAAGGCACGGATGACAGGTGCACCACTCGAATGGCGGTTTGAGGTCATTACGTTTTTGACATCGCGCATGCGTGAGAGGAAACGAAGGATAGCGTGCGGTAATCGGTTCCCGTTTCCGCGCAGTCCGGTTCCGCGGGGTCTGCATAAATGGCGACGTCGCTATAGCGCCTTTCCTTCTTTTTTTTTTTGCACAGCGCGGCCGCGGACTTAACTCTTTGAAATATGCAGATTTTTCCTTTTTTAAGCGCATGAAAGCAGCCCGGTAGCGTGCTTCGGATGTCTAACACGCGCCGATACCGATACCTGCTCGACAGTTTTTACACATGTATAGACTTTGAAAAATGTTGTTTTGGTTATAGTGCGGGTATTCGTGATTCCGGCGACTTACGTTATAAGTGGTCTGTTCTGTATGGTTTATGCTTTAAGACTCTTCCAACAGCAGAAAAAAAGGCTGCAGTCAGAATGTGTGGCTATTGGGCCTGTCCTACAAAATTGGAAAGTTAAAAAGCCTGAAGCCATTACATTGCACTTGTATATAGCATGATGTTTTCTACTGAAGATCCAAAACTGAAAGCAGCTTCTTTTTTTTTTCCCCTTTATAAAATGGCTTGCATTTCTCTTCAGTGTCCCTACATTTATCTGTACAGTCACTGTTCCCACTGTGTTTCCCTTGCTCTGGTTGCATTTATTCATCTAGTTATAAAAAGCTGGTTTTAGATCAAACGAAACGTATTCCGGGAATCCCTCTTTTTTTGTTTGTGTGTGTGTATGTGGACTGTTTATCAAACAACCTGCACTATGTATTAACGATGGCTTCGTTTGCACTGCACTGAACTGATCCTTTATTCCTTTGTGCAATATGCGGCTTCTGTGATGTTTGAATGCAGCATCTTCTTCAAATGAGAGATATTTTCTTGCATGAAGTGCTGTGCCAACTTTTGCAGGAAATGTGCCACTGCTGAAACTTTGCAGTGCTGATGGCAGCGAGAAAATAATGGCTCAAGCGAGCAGCCTCAACGAAGTGCTAGCACAGGCCGAAGAAAAAGGATTACACAAGGCTGAGAATGCAAACGTAAAATACACGCTTCACATGGAGCTTTCCGCTACATCTTTTTTATGCACCAGCCTTTGTTCTTTCTGATAGCCTCAAAGGCATGGATACACATCCATGATTTTTTTTTTTTTTCTGTGCAGTGCTGGCCACTAGATTGCACTTTGTAATGGCATGGTCTAGAGTTCTAACAACCAAAGTGAATCAAGCACAAATGACCATGGCAAAACTGTGCCAAGTGTTGCATCAATTTTAAACACAAAAGATAGGACAAATGTTTGTGTCATAAACTAATGAGATGGGTGTTTCAAGGCCAGAAATTTAGAAAAGTCTGAGCATGTGAACAACCTGTTTTAGTGTGAAGGTCCACTTAGCTTTTTATTTAACAAGATTGGCACCCCTATCTCATTTTCTGAACAGGTGTTCCTGCAAGACTAGACTCGCCTTGATGATGACGTGTTTCAAGGGGTGTTGAAGGAGCTCCCAATGGCAGAGAGGGCCTTCATAGTTGCTGAAGTCCTTCCACGAGTGGAACACAATTCCTCAAGTAAAATGAAATGCTACTTGTTTGATAATTAAGTTGATATGATTGACTGTTAAAGTGGCATTATTCATTATTCATTATTCTTTATAGAACACATTGTTTACATTTAAAACAAGTAAAACTGCTAAACAGACATAACTGGACACACTTTTTTACTAGCAAGATTATTCACTGATAACTATACATCGTCAACCTCTATTTTTTGTTGAATAATGGAGTATGGTCACATTCAATGTCAGGCAGATGTGTATGCGTGATGCTCATGGCCTTCACTCTGCTCTCCTCAGACTTGCGTTTCCCTGTAAGCACTCCGGATAAAGTTCCACAGTTGACCACAATCACCAGGGCCTGAATTCACAAAACTTCTTTTTCATAAGTGCCTTTTGCTATTGGCTGGTTGGCTTCCTTAATGATATGTCCAGCATAGGATTGGCTGAAATTTTGCCTTACGAACATTTTTATCGCAAGTTGTTTTTGTGAATACTGGCCCTGACTCTCTTTGGACACACAACCTAATTAATTTGACAAAGGGGCTGTAAAAAGAAAGTTAAGGCTATGCTTGTGTATAATTTTCTTGAGGTTGGGTGAATTTCACTATTTTACAGTATCAAAGTGTCTACCAATTCATTTTTTGGCATTAGGACATAAGATCGAATCTGCTGCAAACCTGATTCAATCTTTAATTCCATGCTTTTAGGTGCCTTACAAGATGGCCTTGCGGCAATACATGAAGCCAGCACTCCTCAGTTCAACTTCATCCTTCAAGGTCTTCCAAAAATTGTGCAAGTGGCTCGCGCAAGTCATCTCGGGCGCTTCCTCCAAGAGAAAGGCGGGATCTCGTGAGGTGTGTCCCCTATGAAATGTGTTGAGTTTCAGCTCGGCCAAGGAGAGATTTTACCTGTAGCATAGCTGAAATGATCATTGTACGCTATCCTGCTTGTCTTCAGGACTGTGGAATTAATGGCAAAGTGCCGGAACCTGGATATGACCCACTGTTCCAACAATTGGAAAATAGAACAGAAAATGTTCGATGTTCAAAGGAGCAAGGATCAGCGTCGGAGAGCATGAAAAAAAGCAGTATGGCTGCACCAAATGCCAACCCATATGGTCGCAGCCAGTGGAGACAATGGCTGAGAAGATTAACTTCTCGAAAGAGGAAGGCCAAAAGACATTAGGGAGTTTTCGAATAGTGTTGACATCACTGGTATACGCAAGACCCAAACTGCCTTTGGGTTTTGGGTTGGGCACACTATTTCTGGAATTTAGCGCAAGCCTCAAAGACCCTGAAAGCTTGCCCCAAACTTTTTAGCGTAAACAAACATGGCGGCGCCCATCGATGCGACAGCTCTCGCCTAGGACAAAACTGAGCTGATTTCTGGTTAAGTGACGACTTTATCAATCAATAAATGGTGGCGTAGGTCATCGCTTTCTTCCATCTCATGCATGCAACAAAACTGGCCGTGAAATAGGCCGCATTTTTAAGGTCGGCTGTCGAATTGAGAGCTTGTAGGCTTAACGCGACCGGTGGCTCGAAGCTGGATTACCTTCGCTCATGATACGAAATTCTTAAGACTCGCAGAACGATGGGGATTATAAGTAAATTCATTGCCACTGCACGCTTTAAATAGCAGTTTTAAAGGGTACGCTTATGAAAGGCAAATGCGTTTATTAATCTTCAATTTTTACTTGTCGTAGCCTGCCTTTTTGGCCACCTTGGTGCTGCAAGCGCAAGACACAAGGAGCGAGCGCAAAACCCAATTGGAAAACTCGTACTTCCTACGTGATCCCAAGTTAGCACATGCAAAGCACTTTGGGGCCCTAAAAGGTTGGGGCCCCTATTCGAAAACTCCCTGTTAAGATATGGCGAGCCTGTATGGAAGCAACTTACAGCAAGCAGAGGAAGTATATCAATACCGATGCGCCAGTCCATAGAGTTAAAGAAGTTAAAGAGGAGTGGCCATTGCTCTTTTGCAAGCCCTTCTTTTCCAGATATGCCAGTCAATGCCTTGGCAAAGATGTGAAAGTAAGAGCTCATGATGTGAAATACTCATGCCTAACATTGCCAGCATACACCTAATTGCTATATTCATTGAGATTCACTCAACTAGATACTCATTCATAAAAAATCGTCATTAATAGGAAAGCCTGAAAAAGTCATTTGAAACAGCAGCATACCTCAGTATTTCTTGTTTTGTCATGTGCTTTGTGGTTATTGAAGTGGGACCTGGAATTAAGCTTTATTGCTGCACGTGACTGAAGCCTCACATCGCGTTGGCTCCGCGTTTCCTGAATGATTCTCGGCTAAAATCAGCAAATCCATCGTTTTGCTTGTCACGCATCGACGTCACGAATCGCCACGATCATCCTGACTGCACATCAGGTGGGAGCACTGATATTTGACCATTTTGCGCCCGTTTTGATATTTGCCATGCCAGCAGGGGAGCTAAGCCTCACACCTGCATAGCATGGCAGCCGACTCCGCCACAGCCCCGGCAGTGCTGTTCGGCGTCGTGGAGGAGAACGACGAAAACACTGCCCTAGATGCCTCGCGCGTCAGGTCTGTTGAACAGATGGATGAAACTGAGGAGCGAGAAAATGCATGGAAAGAAGAATACGAGGATAATACCGGATGGCGGCTGGTGGGACAGAGCAAGCCTAAAAAGCAAATGCCAGGTGAACAAAGCGAGGAGCGTCCAATGGGGCGAAAAGGAAAGAAACAGAGGGAGCAGCGTATTCGCCAAATCACTAGAGCCAGCAGAGTGCCGCAACTTCCGAAAGCAGACTACAAGGTTATTGTTAGACCTCGAGGGGGACTCCGCGTCACCGACTACGGAGCTGCCCGCATTGCCAACTGCATATACCGAGCTGCCAATATACCCAGAAAAGAACAAGAGCAATACACGATCTGCCCCAACTATCAACAAAACATTGTTGTGGTCAGCACTCCCATCGAAGAACACGCCAACAGGTATCAGCGGATTGCCTGCATCAAGATCGGAACACACGAATTCGAAGCCAGTGCCTACGAAGCAGCCCGAGAAAACACGTCCAAGGGAGTTATCCGGGGAATACCGCTAGACGAAACCGCTCGAGATATTGCCGCCAACGTCATAACTCCCCGAAACCCAACTGCGCTCGTGGCCAAGCGAATGGGCAACACCACCAACGTGATTGTACTATTTGACGGCTACCGAGTTCCAAACTACGTGAAATACGGAGGAGCCCTGCTGTGCTGCTCGCTATACAGAAAACAACTGGATGTGTGCTACCAATGCGGACGCTTAGGACACAGGGCAGATGTATTCCCTAACCCTAACGACAAAATCTGCCGAGGATGCGGCTTGGCAAATCCTCCCGAGAACCACGAATGCAAGGCGACGTGCCAGCTGTGTGGCAAAGACCACCCCACGGCAGATCGTACGTGTAGGGCAAAATACAAGACACCGTTCCTAGTGAAGAAACGTCGCTGGGAAAAAGCGAGGCAGGAAAAAGAGGACGGATATTACACAGCACAAGAAAGGCCAGCGAACGCCAACACCACGAGGGACCGTTCGGAGTCCTTCCCGAGGCTCCCGCAAAAAGGGAAAAGCCGCTCAAGGTCCAGGAGCAGTGCCAGGTCGCAGTCACGTTCGCACCCGAGGTCCAAGGAACCCCCAAAACTCCGGTGCCGCCGCATCATTACAGGTGAGCTGGGCAGGCACGGCCAAGAGGGGCGCGCGCGGAGGCTGAGGCTGCTTCGAACCAGAAAATGAAGAAACTAGAGGAAGAGCTCGGACAGCTTAAGCAAGTGATTCTACAAAATAATCAGATAATGGTAGCCATGAGGGAGGAGAATAAGAAATTCAGGGAGGAACTGGACAAATACAAAAACGGCAAGGCACAGCGTGATGACGCAACAGTTCTAACAGAGGATAGTGGTACAAGTGTGGAGGAGTACACCGAAATTCCTCTCCCGAAACGTAAGGCTGTAGAACATAATGGCGAGGGTATCAGCAAACCCAAGAAAACAAAGACCACTAGCATGTTGCACGAACGCCAGGAGGAATTGAAGCGATGTTTAGGCTCACGGATAAGTCGAATTGAGGCAGCTATGAAAACCCAAGTCGAGGCAATGAACGAGATTAAAGACAACATGGGAGCGCAAATCAAAGAATTGGGAACGGCTATTATGCAGCAAATTACCACAGTTATACAGCAACAGCAAATTCACCAACAGCAACTAGATAACTTCTCTACTAGAGTAACGGAACTCGAAAAGTGGGCCTCTGCTACATGCTTACAAGCCAGTGGAGCAGCGCCCCCACTAAAGAAATTCCCGAACCCTCCCACCACCGCAAACAGGCGATCTCGACCCCGGCGGTTACTAAACATTAACTTCTGCCATGGACAGATGCAACAAGTACACCATATGGCAATGGAATTGTAGAAGCTACGAAAACAAGAAAGCCATTCTACACCAGTATCTTAAATGCAACAACAGACCAGATATTATTTTCTTACAAGAAGTGCACGGTCTCGCCAAATTGTCAGGGTACAAGTCTATCGGCAGTGCCGAAGGGGAGAACAAAGTTCTTACAACCTTAGTGCGAAGGGACCACACGGTAGTGCAACACAACACACGAGTTACTGACATACATAATATACTGATCGAAATAATATCCGCAATAGAGAAAGCCGACAGTACTTTCATCCTAAACGTGTACAGTAGCCCGAAATTTGCAAGACACAGATTCCTGACGCTCTTCAAATGTACGCTCGCCATCGCGGGTGACGGCATTGTGATAATTGGGGGTGACTTTAATGCTCATCATTCCGTGTGGGGTTATAAACATGTTCACCCCAAGGGCAGGGACCTTTGGCTCGACTCGCAGCAGGAAGGTCTAACCCTCATCACTGAACCCACAATGCCCACTAAGCAAGGTAACAGTGTCTGTTCCGATTCCACACCCGACCTCACCTTTACATAGAACACGCAAACAGCGCGATGGCTTAATACCCAGCAAGACTTTGGTAGCGATCACTTCATTATAGAAATTCAGCTTACTGGGGCCCCAACAAACGCAAGGGGAAACAGCTAAAGATCGTTGACTGGGTAAAATTCAGAAATATGAGAAAGGGTATTGTGGAAACTATTACAGACATTGAACAGTGGACAGCCAAACTAAAATAGGATATCGCAAAAGCAACGCAGATAGTTCCACCTGCAGCTCAGCTTGAAGTGATTGACAGTAGGCTCTTACATATGTGGGAAGCGAAAGAAGGGCTGGAAAAGCAATGGAAAACTCAAAAACTCAACCGTACACTAAGAAAAAAAGACAGCCATACTAAACAAGGAAATCGCGCAGTATGCACAACAGCTTTGTCGCCAGCAGTGGGAGGAAACATGCACCTATATGGACAACAACTTGGGGCTAGGCAAAACATGGAATTTACTCAGGCACCTTCTTAATCCAGAGGACTCAAAAGCAGTGCATAGGCAAAATATAAACAAAATTCTACATGTGTATAAAGGCACAGAGCAGGAGTTCCTCAAAGAGGTCGAACTTAAATACTTATCCCAGGCACCAACATGTGTTCACCCCGACTACATGGGAGCGCTGAACACTGACCTCGATGAGGAATTTAGCGAAGCCCCGAGATAAGAGTAGTTTTACACAAACTCAATACTAAATCGGCACCGGGCCCAGATGCCATAACAAACAAAACGCTCCGTAACCTAGACAATGAGTCTACTGGCAAACTAACAGATCTCATTAATGAGTGTTGCAGACAAGGACACGTTCCGCAACAATGGAAAATGGCAGAAGTCATTCTCATGCCCAAATCTGGCAAGCGCCTACAACTTGAAAATCTAAGTCCCATATCATTAACATCCTGTGTAGGTAAGCTGGTGGAACACGCCTTCCTCGCCCGACTCACTATCTACTTTGAGGACAACGACCTACTCCCATGTACAATGATAGGATTCCGGAGAAATCTCTCTACACAAGATGCCATTCTGCAATTAAAACACCAGGTCATAGATGAACCCGGGAGAACAACTCAAGCCATCCTCGGGTTAGACCTGAAAAAAGCATTCGACAATGTCGCCCATGAAACCATACTGAATCAGATCAGTAACTTAGGCTTGGGTGAGCGGACCTATAATTACATCCGGAGCTTCCACAAGAACAGGAAAGCAAAAATCAGAATAGGAGACCTCACATCCGAAGAAATATCCATAGGTAGTGCAGGCACACCGCAGGGATCGGTTATATCCCCTATGTTATTTAACTTAGTTCTCATCGGCCTCCCCAGTAGACTGCAGACAATCGAAGGTTTACATCATGCAATCTATGCAGATGATATTACTCTCTGGATAGGCAAATGTGTCGGTGGCTCTGTAGAAGAATGGTTACAGGAAGTGATCGACACCACCGAGCATTACTTAGAAGGCACTGGCCTTACGTGCTCAGTGGAAAAATCGGAGCTTCTATTATAGAGACCAAAATTAAGATGACCTCCCAAAAACCACAGCATACAGCCAGGTGCAGACATACATCTCACAACGCAAAATGGACACTCCATACCCACTGTCGACAGGTTAAGGGCACTGGGGTTAATCATAGAAGCTAAAGGCACAAACGGGGAAACGGTTCACAATATAGAAGCGAAAGTTTCTTAAACGTATGCGCTTAATCAAGAGAATCACAAACAAGCATAGCGGCATGAGAGAAACAAACATCATCAGGCTCATCCAAGCGGTTGTCATTAGTCAAATTACGTATGTGGCCGCATACCATAGTTGGTCCGCAGTGGAAAAAACAAAACTAAACGCCTTGATCAGGAAAGTATACAAACAAGCGCTAGGATTCATGCATAGTACAAGCTCTGAAAGGCTCCTTGCGCTAGGTTTACACAACACACTTGATGAACTGATAGAAGCGCAACATACTGCACAATATGAGCGCCTCTCCAAAACAAAAGCTGGCAGATACATCTTAGAGAAACTAGGCATCAGTTATCACACACTACATGGCACCAAATACGACATTCCACGAGACATACGGGAGAGAATCATGGTCCCACCGAAAAACATGCACCCCGTACACAACGAAGGAAGAAGGAAAAGCCGAGCAAAGACCATGATAAAGCGCTTCTGTAACAACAAAGAGGCAGTGTTCGTAGACGCCGCCCGCTACAAACACAAAGTTTGTTTCGTCGCAGCGGTGGTTAACTACAATAAAGAATGCAGTACAAGTCTTACCATAAAAACGAGGCACATTGAAACGGCGGAAGAGACAGCTATAGCACTAGCCATAGCACAAACTGACGCCTACTATATAATTAGCAATTCACAGAGTGCAGTACGCAATTTTGCAAATGGCAGAATCTCCCCAGAGGCACTGCATATTCCCAGAACTGACCAAAAAACCCGCGATGAAAGGTGCGTCCAAATTCTCTGCATGCCAGCCCACATCACCGACCCTGCTAGAGAGAACAATCCTAATGAGGCAGCCCACAACGTAGCTCGAGGGCTCACTTTCTGAGCTACGACAGATGTTGGTCCCTCGTCAGAGTGTCTCGACATGTGGGAGTGGGAAGATAGATTAACCCGCTTCAATGACATAACTAAACATTAGAAACTGCAGAGGTATGTACCCACCACCCCATCCAAAACTTAACAGGTCGCAGTCTGTCCAATGGCGACAGTTGCAAACTAGTTCATACAAGAGTCCAGCACTACTACATGTTATGTACCCAGATATACCGTATATATGACCGATAAATGCAAAGACTGTGATGCAAGCGCTCGTTTAGAACATATGCTATGGGAATGCCAGGGATTAATAATACACGGAAATGAGAATGCAGCCTCAAATAACAGCCTCCGTGTGCGTTGGAAGGCCGCGCTACTCATCTCAGCCCTCACTGAACAACTCTGGGCAATCCAGCGGGCTGAGGAAGCCTCTAGGAGGCAAGATCTCCTTGCCGATACCTAGGCCCAGTCCACAAACACGCCGGATACGCAATAAAGATTTTCTGTCTGTCTGTCTGTCAGAGCCAAGGTTGGCATGATATGCATCAAACTCTGTGCTGTTGCATATAGCATTCCCAGTAGCAAACTTATACAGTGAGTCACATAAAAAGTGCCCACTTCGTTGGAGAGGCCGGCATTGAGTTAGGGATGGAGCGCCAAAAAACAAAAAAAGAAAAATGGCATGCACATAAGAGATTCAAGGTGCCCAAGGTCACACAGCAGCTGGCCGAAGCCTAGACGGCGAGTTTCTAGAATGTGCAGGGAAGCTGTAGAATGCGACGCTGAGTCATGGAAACACAGCTGGTGAGCATGCAAGACGGACAGGGAGAGAGAGGAGGCGGAGAGTGCACACCGACGCTCATCGCGACATGTGAGGGAGAAAGGGGTGCCGCCCAAATGGCGAAGGTTCCGGTTGCATCAAGAATGTTCCCTCAGCTTTGTGCGCGCTTAGGTCACGTGGCCCACGCCGAATCTTTGAGAATGACTGCCAAAGGCAATATAAAGAGTTCATCAGGGGCTGTCAGCAGCAGTCCTAGTCGTATGTGACTCAGTGGAAGAAGAAGGAAGACGTAAACGACGCTGCTCCATGAGCCAACCGACGAGCCCGGCCTGCAAGCTTCGTGTCGACAAGGCACTTCGAGTGACTCTAGCGAATGAGACTATTTTTGTGTTTCATTCTCTATTGTAGTACATGAGCTTGTATGTTTGATGTTGGTTTCTATAATGTTGTAGCCTATCTATGTTTGTATTTTGATGTTTGTGCACGTTTTTGTGTAACTGCCTGTTGAATGAGAATATATTTGTTTTGCTTGATTACCCTTGGCTCTCTGAACCACTGGTGGTATTTTGCTAGGGTGCTGAAGGGATGTAAAACTTAACTGTCCAAGATTTCGTGGGATCAGTTTTAGGGAACTGATATGTCGGTTCTTGGAATCTGTTCCGCCGATTGCATCCCATATCTCACGGCTCGAGATCGGTGACACATTGTAGAAACTTTTAGGCATTTGGCCAGTGTTTTCATGCAGAATTCATGGCTGGTTGGAAGTGTAGCATGGCACAGATGAAGGGCAGAAAATGCACGACACGAGCACCGGCTATCAACACGTGTCATGTTGTGAATGCTCATGTCATGCATTCTCTGCCTTTCATCTGCGCTGCGTTGCTTGTGTAACCAACCATGTTAGTGCACCAACTAGTTATGTTAATTGCATAGTTCACGCACGTGGGCCTCGGTAATTATTTATGTCCTTGTTGTGGGTTACATAAAGTACCGTATTTGCTCGATTCTACGGCGCCCTCGATTGTAATGCGCACCCGTCTCCCGCGACGAAAAAAAAGAAAAAGTGAAAGATCGATTGTAACGCGCACCCACTTTTCCTGACACGAAAAAAAAAGAAAAGTCCTTAGTAACCAACCCTCTCACATTCATAAAACCAAATGCCGTACTCTCGTAATGAACGCACTCCCATAATAAACGCACCGTTAACTTTGAACCCCAGCAGTCCCGCTTCACTTGATCCGCGGTGTCTCGAAGACGTTCGGCGTGCCGATTCATAAATCGTGCGTCCTGATAAAACTGCTGCACGTTGCTGGGCGCAACGTTTCCAGAACCAAATCAAGAAACGTTGGCCGGGCGTAGCCGCGTGCAAACTGCGGTAACATCATTTACTCGCAGTGCTGCATTCCTCTATAGGCAACCGTCAATGGTTAGGTGGCGCAGCGATCGGCGCAGCCGCCTGCGCCACCGTGTTGATTCCGTGAAACGCCAAGGCAGCCAACGTGCAAACGTTCTCTGGCTCGTAGCCATTTCTACAGTGTATGGCGGGAGTTTGTGGCGCTCTTTTGAAGCGTGCCGGTGGTTCTGTATTACGGTTTTAAGGCGATTGAAAACATCTATGCCCCCTTTTGACCACCGACGCTTGAGAAAGGACGCGCACTCTACGACAATGACCACGTGTACGGTGTTAAAGATGTGAACAACACCGACATCGCAGCGAAGTACTTGTCTCAACAAAGCAAGCATGCTTACGACGTCGAACTATAAGTAAGTTAAAAAATAATTATTTTATTCCATTTCGAGCGCACAAATACGAGCGTATACGTTTCTCATCCGTCACTTGTAGTTTTATTACAAAGAGCACGCCTTGCACGTCGTAGAAATTTTGCCGAGTTGGGCGAAATTGCAATAACAAAAGAAAGCAGCGACTTGTGTCTTCGTCGCGTCTCTTTGGGGTTATTGTTTGACATATAACAATTGACTTGTGTCTCCATCAGTCTCTTTATGGCTATTATTGTACTTATAAGAAGTAAACTTGCATCTCGCGTAAGACAGGCACTTGCCACGCTTTTATTCATGTTGACAGCCCGCTCACGATGCATACAAGTGCCAGTACGTGTCATGCTTAAAAATCATCTCTTTTTCTTCCTTTTTGCGTCATTTCATTCACAGTGGCGATCACGCCTCGAGAAATTCTCAGCAGCAAATGTACGTGCCGTTATGGCGCAGCAGTGGCATTGTACGTAAACCTACACGAGGACGCTTCGTGTACGAGCGGTCCGCAGACGGGAAAGCCATCGAGGAAGCCTGAGCACGACGACAAAGTGCCACTGCGAAAGCTTTTCAGAGGTAGGGTGTTTACGCTTGCTGTTCTATAGACTTTATAATATTTCGTCATTTTAACGTAGTTTGTGACACGTACGCGCTCAGAATTTTTATTTGTCTGCAGTCTACACATGAGGAGAAATATCTAAATTTCTCGCTAATGCATAACTGCAACCCAAATTTATAAATAAAAAATAAGAAAGAACTTGTCATGCAGCGTTCATTACTACTTACACACAGTATACAGTCTACGCTCGTTACAACGGATCCGAGAACAACAGACTTCCGGTTACAATGGACCTATCCGTAGGTTTGTTTGGTCACCATGCATTTTAAATGGCATCCACTCCGCTCACAACGGACCCTGCTATAGCGGACTATCGGCTAGAACGGACTAAATTTAGGGCGAAAATTGTTTGGACTGAGCTTATATGGCAGAGTCACGCGGGGCCGACACCCAATATGCGTTTTTTTTCTCTACTTAGCCGGGAAACAACTAGTATGTCTGGCAACGTTGTCGGCATCTAACGGGTCGCTGGCGCGGCCGAGCCAATCCAGTGAAGTGGCTCGCTGCATCCATTTCTCGTCCGTCACTTGAGGCAACGGAACTGGCGTACTTTCCGCCTAATGCGACGTCGGCACTGCAACCAATCGACCAAGGTGTGGTCCATTCCGTTAAGGTTGCGTACCGGACCCACCTTACAGAGCGCCTGCTTTTTGATATGCAGGAGAAGCGGGAAACCAAAATTGACGTGAAGTTTCCTGTGGAAGTTCTTCCAGCAGTTTGGGCACAGCTAAAAAGCGATGTCATTCGCAACTGCTTCCGGAAGGCAGGCTTTTGCCGAGCGAATGACGCACCCAGCACTGCACCACAAGATCCATGTGTGCCAAGTGTGTGGCCCCAAATTCAAGAAGCTTTCGGGGCCGAAGACTTCGCCGACTTCGTCAGTTTTGATGATGGCATCGTCGACAGCGAACAACTGACGGACGACGAGATCACAGCACTTGTGAAGAACTCTTCTGACCCGCTATCAGAAGACGACAGTAGCGAAGAGACTGAAGCTCCTGTTAAGCTTTCTTCATCCCAGGCCATGGATTACATTGAGGCCCTGAAAGGATATTTCCTGCAGCAGCAAGGTGGCTGCTCCGCGGAAGTTCTGCAGCTCACAGAAATGCAACACAAGGTGACCGCGTCTTCTCTGGCAGGAGCTAAGCAGGCCCTCATCACTCAGTATATTTTGTGAAATAAAAAGTCATGTTCCATGAAGTTTCTTTCCTCGCATGCACCTTTCCCGTTCAATGAAAAAGGTAAGAATTGCCTCAAGCGGGGGGGTGGTACCAGACCCTTGTGTACAAAATGAAGCTTGCGTGCGGCGTCAAACTGGTCTAATCTTTGATTCATGGCCGTAATTCGTCAAATTATGTCGTATCGGCTGTTCCACTGGCAAGAACGCGGTTTTAAAAGCATATTACATTCCGGTAACATTTTTATGTCGCACGATCGCCTCCCCCCCCGTTTGGATACTGCATACTACGGATACAGCAGACTTTTTTCCCGGATTATGAGGGTCCGTTGTAACGGGCGTAGACTGTATATGCCCTTTTTGTCTAGCAAATCACAATTAAACCATGCCTTCAGAATTTGCTTGCTTAAACCAGACCGGTCACTTATGAAGCAAGCTTCTGTCATTTTTACTGTGCAACCGAGATGACAAACTGAGCAGTCTTTTTCTTTCTGCTTCTCTCTAAATCTACTCCTGCACAAAGTCAAGCTCAATCTTCCAGTGTATCATTTTAATGCCCTGTGCTGTTTCCTGTACCCCTGTTTGCAGACAACAACAGCCCCTTTGTGGGAAACAAGCAGCCTGCAGAACAGCCACAGTCTTACGTCATCAAGCACTTTGGGGGCATTGATTCTCCTTTCACTACCGTTCTTAAGGAGATGGAGAGGAGTGAGGAGGACATTAGGCGTGATGAAATTATTCATGGCATTTCTGAAGAGGCTAAAAGATCACTGCTGCGTCAAAAGCTCAGCGCCCTGGTTCCGCTACCACACAAACCACTCCACATACTGCAACTGTCCGGTACCTTCCCCAAGCTAACCATTGCTCCACGAGACCACCTAAATGACTGTACTCCTGAGGAGAGGGCCTTCTACAGAACCTCGGTGGCATGCAAGTCAGTTTCATGAGCTCTGCATTCTGACTGCTGGCCAGTCAAGTTGTCCAAGGTAACAATGGTTCAGTTTCCTCACGCCCGATGCCGTGTGCTGCCATGAGTGCCGCGCAGGGTGGCGCAGCTAAGCCTAAGCAAAGAGCAGGGCGTGGTCACATTGTTTCCGTCATTGTTGCGATGCAATCTCGGACGTCAAGCTGCACGCACGACTGAGGGGCTGGAGCTTAGCACGAATATGACGAGTAAATGCAATGATGAGCCATTTCTCGTGCGATGATGGGAAACATCTATTTTCCCATTACGGCCACCCTCAAACGCTATTGAAAGTAAAGTTCGTACGGCTGGGCGTCTCGGAGATTGCATCGGCGACGTAGCGACTTTAGTTGGCCACAAGACGGCCAAGCCGGCGCAGTGAGTACCATCGGCCTGCGCATCATGTATGTCATGGCGTCGTTATGTGGGGACCGGCGGCGACATAGAAACCACAGAAACTATGCACGCCAAAGAGCGCTGCGCCACTAACTCGTTTTTTCGGCTGTGACCATTCGACAGCGCCTGAAGAGCGTAGCAGGCGGCCATTTTGACGCCGACGGCGATACGATAACGGTGTGGTTCGTTCGCACTCAATTCTAACATGCATACGATTTTTCGACCCGTTTTATCGGAAACAAGGTGCGTGTTAGATTCGTGCAAATACGGTACTACTCAGTCAACTATTACCAATGCATTTAAACAATCTATGCCTGAGGGCGATGCCACTTCCTATTAGCAGCTCTTGTACTCATGATCTTAATTCTTTCACTTAGCAAGTTGGAAGTGGTTAACACGTAGCGTTACTGGGAACGCTATATAAATAACGAAAGGGAAGGGGTCAAGGGCTCGTTCTTTATTTGTTAGAAACAACTTAATGGGCAAACAGACAATGAAGCCTAGGTGGTGCTGCCTAACACTCCCAGGATAATACGTAAATAAATACACAATAAAGTGGACGGGGGGACGAACGCCTTCGTAGCTCAGTTGGTAGAGCATCGGACGCGACATCCGAAGGTCGTGGGTTCGGTTCCCACCGAAGGCAGGTTTGTCTTTTCGTCCACTTTAATTCCTTTCTACTTTCTCCACAATTACAATACCACAAGTAACTTCCCCTATGCTTTCCTAGGCTTCATTGTCTGTTTGCTCATTAAGTGGGAATGCTATATGTAACAGCACAGGGTCTGATGCATACGATGCCAACCTTGGCCCTGTTGCATCTGTTAATCGCTCAGGAAAGCAGCTAAGTTCATCCTCTGCTGTGGAGTGTGTGTGCTTCATTTACCACTTTTAAAGCGGCCCGGCAAAACTTTTTGAAAGAAGTCAGAAAATGGTGCCGATCAGACGTAAAAGGCTTTGTGAACATGTGGATGTTATTGCACTGCATGCATCAGCGAATTTGCAGTTTGGTTTGAAACACGGCTGGAAGGCGCCGACTCTTTCAACATATGACGTCACATGAGACACCGGATAAGCCACCAGAGACAGAAATAGCACTTAATAATTTCATGACAGCAGAATTATCATCTGCTACATTCTGTTTGTTCATTTTGAATTCAACAAATAAAGACAATGTGCCTATGTCTCTTGAAGAGCAACAAAAAGAGTCAACAAAAGAGTGCAACATGTGATGTCATTCGTTAAAACAGAGTGAGTGCCTTTCAACTGTGTTTGAAACAAAACGGTGAATTCTCCGGAGCACGCAGTGCAATAATAGCAGTTGGCGCAAATGTTCACAGCAGCCTCCACATCTGATTGGTACCATTTTCTAGCCACGTTTAAAATGTGTTGCAGGGGACCTTTAATTATTATATGGTGCTGATTGCTCTTGCGGAGTGTGCACCTCATGGATCCTCACGGTTCCTTTTGTTGGAAACATATTCTGTTATCAGAAAGCATGACGTCTGTTGTACATCGAACCTTTAGTATTAACGGTTCGAAATGTGTAACTAGCTGTTTTCTTTGCAATCATTTGGTATAGACTGTTTTCATGGGGCAAGGAGGAGCGATCTGGCAGCCCACACGCCCGTGCCTTCCTCCTCTCTTGGTGTGTGGGAGGCAGTTTGGGACACGTGCGCTGCCTAACAATTTGTACGCATTGTAGGCTAACCTGGCGGCTTTTTCTCTTTTATCATGACACCAAACAACATATAAGGCCAACAGAAAGCCAGTGTACAGTTTACATGGTTTTGCTAACAACTACATGGAAAGGAACCTTTTGTTGAAGGAATTTTGCAACGTGCATGACCAGACGCGGACAGCTCGCGGCTGCGTACTCTTGAAGTTGTATCGTTTTCCTCTTGGCGATGAGCAGTGGTATTCATGAATTACATGCTTAAACGGGGAAAGCTCTGCACGCCGAGAAGTTCTTGGGAATATCGGAGCCATTAATTACTGGCGAACACACCGATCCTTCGTCCTCGGCAATGACCGCAAGAAGCACATTGAACAAGTCCCACAACGATCGATCAGCTTGGCAAAGTAAGGAAAATGGCAAACACATACTTTTTCAATGATCGACTCGTGGTTCTTCAAAAGATAACATGCAACTTAGCTTTGCCCATTAAAGGGTGAACTTTGCAATGACAGTACATTAAGTGGACGAGAACAACAAGAAAAAACAAAAACAAAAACACAGGTCACGTACGAGGCTGATCATGGGCTTCAGCACGGGCACGCACTGTTTGATATTGGGTACCACGTCCGCCTCACAGGAGGCAGATGCTCCAGTTATCTTCACCTGCTGGGTATGGTAACAAAACAGGCCTCAGCGCAGAGCCATTCCTACCACAATCCTTGTAATGCCTAGCCTGCAAACTCCACCTAGCTGTTCGCCAGAACCAATGGCCTCAGCAAGTCTCATTGCTTATCACCCTTGGTCCCACCTCTCCCGTTCTTTTCTCGTGACGCAAACGCTAGTCCGTGCCTGTCAATCGTGTTACTGTGTGTATGTGTGTGAGGGGGGAGGGGGGGAGAGGACAAAAAGAAAAAAGAAAAGAACAGCGCCTAAGCGATTTAACCAAAACCAGCCACTGAGCACCCACACACGACTACATTGCCCCCCCCCCCCCCCCAATCGCAAGACTTTTAAAAGAAGATAAATTAAAAATAAATAAAAAAATACATTGTATCCCCGAAGGGCGCTCCTGCTCGGCCAGAAAGTGTGAAAACATGTGCACTTTGTAAACAGAAAGAGCTCGCCATAATTATATGGCACCACTGTACTTTCGCAGCATCCTCTGTTAAAAGCAATGACTATAACAGGCTCAAAACTAGTAAGGATGTTGCACAGCTTCATTCCCTATATACAGAGGCCCAATTTAGGCAAAATTGAGTGTGCTAGAACTAAAAAACCAACCAAAACAGCAGCCACTCCCATACCGGCCATGAAGAAGTGAGCGTTTGCCCATGCCGGTGGGTTGGCAGATCAGAGATGGCTCTGCCCGCTAGGCAACATGGCGGTGCCCACGGGGTCTATAGTATACGCTTACATCATTCCTAAACTTCCGGGGATCTTTGAGGAAAAACTGTCTGAGTGTACACCACTTCTTATAAAGCACTTGGGCACATTAACTGCACCAAGAAGGGAAATTATACAGTTGATTGTTGAGATAGAGTTCCGGGAAAAGAAGGGAAGCCAAAAAGCAAAGGAAGAATCCACTATAACACTCTTGGCTGTCTATTTCAGAGATTATCAAGATTACCTTTTCCACACCCTCGAAGTAAGCTTCACTTACTTTTCTCATTTCAGATGCAATCTGCTGGTTTCAGTTAGGTTTGCTAAACAAGCAAAGCAAGACAAAAACTGCAGGAAATTATGCTTTGGCTCAGGGATGCTTCAGACATTAGCACAATCATTGGCCCTGGATTGCCTTTGAAACCAAAAGTAATTACCAGAGACGGCACTGCAATTAATGGACATTTTTCATGTTGGGAAAAGTGCAGCACCAACCAGCAGGAGTACCTGCTGGTTGGTGCCTGCTACAATCGCTTGTTGAACAAAGAAATGATTGATGTCTGCTTCATGGCATTGCACGGCCCACCGTGCAAAATATGCACCCGTCCTAGGCTGTTATGCTGATAACGGGCCAATACAGGTCAGAGCCAAATTCATATCCATAGTGAATAGCGTTGTTTCGCACAGTATTATTCACCCCTGGTGCCATTTCAAGGACGCCTGGCCTGCCTTTCTTGGGGCATCATGAGCACGTCCCGACGGCAATCTTTCACAGCAAATGAGAAACTCAAGATCACAGCCACTGCTGAAGAAATCGGCAACAGAGCTGCTGTGAGAAAGTACAATGTGGATGAGTCCTGCATTCATGACTGGGGAACAAAAAGGACATCTCTCGAAACTGCAAACAAGGACAGGCGAGCGTCTCGTGGCCTGAAGACTGGTCCGTGCCCTGAGCTCGAGATGCAGCTTGTCAAATTCACTGAGAACCAAAAGAGTCGTGGCCACGCTAGGTCAACCACGATGGTGCAAATGGAGGCTCTGAACCTGGTCGGGAGATGAACGTTCCCCATGACTTTCGTGCGAGCTGTGGTTCGCTGCAGCACTTAATGGCCATGCAAGTATTTTCGATGCAATGGCGAACGCCACCTACATCGGCTTCCTGATGCATACGAGAATAAGCTGCTAAACTTTGAAAGCTACATGATAAGAATTAGGAGGGAGCACAGCTACTTGCCATCTCCGATGGGTAATGCTGACCAAACTCTGATATATTTCAAAATGTTCATGGACACAATTATTGAGAAAAAGGGTGCAAAGTCTGTTAGCGTGCTCACTGGAGAAAATACCAAGCTGCGCTGTACTATGATGTGTGTGTTGGCTGATAAAACCAAACTGCGCCCGTACGTCATCTTCAAGTGCAAGACGCTGCCAAGTACATCACTGCCACAAGGAATTGTGCGTGTGGAAGATTTTCCAGACTTTCCGCATCTTCTAAAATATGTGCGGAATGGTTTTGTGTCCAAGGGTTACCTGACTCCGTCTGTCCACGTTCACTGTGGTATTATCGAGACAGCCTGGGAGTCGGACCGTGAGAATACTACCCTGAAAGCTATGCTAAACATAACGAGTGTACACCCGAAGCCAAATTCTTTTAAAAAAGTAGATTTAATCTTCCAACTTTTTGGTGATCAGGTCATCAAAGGGCTCTATGTGCACAGGAAGCGTATAGATTCCGTATTCACAAATGTGCAACCAACAGAGGAATTCATCAAGCGAATGAACTGGCCTGTTCGCATAATGACCTCAAGGACAAGTCAAAAAGCACTGAAGCCTGGTAGTGTAGATCGAAAGTTTCTAGAAGATTTTCTAGATTACCTAGATGCATGGGAGAGACACGCAGAACCAGCTGGGTGTGGATTCCTCACTGACAACACGGCTTGTGGACTAAGGGTTACGATCAGAAGTACGTTAGACTTGTTGTCTTATCTTACTTCCAGTGTCCGCTACAACTACCTCTTCACGTCACGTCTAAGTCAGGACAAACTGGGAAACC
This sequence comes from Hyalomma asiaticum, assembly GCA_013339685.2. Classification (NCBI taxonomy): domain Eukaryota; kingdom Metazoa; phylum Arthropoda; class Arachnida; order Ixodida; family Ixodidae; genus Hyalomma; species Hyalomma asiaticum. Next base: position 127,000,072 of record CM023483.1, on the reverse strand, counting down.
TTTTTGGCATCATAAGGCAGGCATCAGGTTGTAACAATCATCCTACCGTGCCACCGTTTCTCGTTACTGTTAACTTAATGTCGTTTTATAACCTGGCAAAATCACCGAGAGGAACAAACTGCTCACTAGATGTTATCAAAGCACTGTTGAGTGAAGCACCTGCATCACAGTCTAATACCAAGGAAGCACCACTTTTGAACGTTATTGACGACTTACTTGACCTTGGAAAGGTTGATGAAGTTGAGGAGGCTATTGACAGTGTTCTGTTCGAAAATGATCACGCCAGCTATGTAGAAAGGAAAAGCAACGCTGCCTTGATTTACTAGGCCGCTGGCTATGTGGCGAGAAAAACAATAGCAAAAAACTCATGTCCACAATGTGCACCTTGCCCTTTTGTCACCCCAAGTGACGCAAGCATGGATGAGAGCTCTCACTTCACGGCTCATTTTGACAATGGCGGGCTTATTTATCCTAGTTCAGCCCTGTCCACTGCAGTTAAGCCAATCGAAAATGAATTCACAGTCTTCCTTAGCAAAAACAATCTTCATGAGGAGAGCTTCCTCGATTTGGCAAGGTGCCTGTGTTCACTCTCACTGCTGCAGTTTGCTTGCACTAACTATGAAAAAGAAAATCTGTTTGAAGTAGTCAAGCTTTACGTCTTGTTAAGGTTCAGATTTTTTAGTTAAGGGCCTGAACAAGGAAAGAGAAGGTCAAAGGCGAAGTGCATATTCTCTAGGACCTGGTTTGTTCTGTTGTTGTGTTGATTGTTCTGTAAATAAAGTACTTTACGTTTGATGCCTGCAGTAAGCGCTACTCTCTGGAATTGTTGTTTTTTATGACTTCTATTGCTTCCAGATATCCCTAGATCTAATTCAAACACTTACCAGTGATTATTAAACAAAAAAAAAAGAGGATGACAATTACTTTTTCTTACATTTCGTGCCATTGCACTTGGACACAGCACTCGCTTTGCTTGCCATTTGACTTGAGGATCCCCAAAGTTTTTCTAGGTAAGTGGGTGTTTCCCGTCATATTTATTCTCTCGCACGTATTCTATAACAAAGCGTGTGAGCGGCAGGTCAGTGTGTGTTGTTTGTTTTCTTCTTTAAATCTTGTTTTGTGGCTATTTGGGAAGTTTTTTGCTAAGTAAATGCAGAATTTTCTTCTGGTTGGTTTTAGTCTGCTACTACATTTAAGCAGAAATTTGAAGGTAGCATAGCTGTTCCCACATTTTTCTCTCTTTTTTTTTCCGTTCTCAAGGAATTGCAAACGTTTCGGATATTGCGAAAACCGCTTATGCAGCATTCTTGAAAAGTTATGAAGCGTAGTAAATTTTGTCTGTGCTTATTTTTTCTGCATGTGCTTGCAAAAATAAAAGCTGGATTTTTTTTGTGCTAACAGGTGGCGCGTTAACAGCTTGTCGAACCGCAAGAAAAAAAATAAAATTCGTTTCGGATTCTGACTCAAGCACGTACAATTTCGCTCCAGCTAAACTCCAGTTTGCATAAATAAGAATCCATGACGGTCCGTGAACCTGTTCTCAACATTGAACCAGCTCACGAACCATTTCGGCAAGGTAAAATCAACATGTTATACACTTCTGGCTTAATTATGCTAACTTAAACACTCCTGCCAGTACTGCTCAGACGCCTACACAGCCTGCATTCATAAGTTTCCCACTACTCGTGTTTTGATGACTTCACTTAACTTTTTTAATCACTTGGTGTGGAGAGCTAATGGGCCAACCGTAAGCTTTATAAGGATGCGGGGGAAAGTGGCTGTTGACAGGTTGGAAACAGTTACCATGTATTTGTATAAGCTAATTTCAGTGGATATAGCTACAACTGACATGTTAAAGAATAAGTCGAAAAAGAAGTACAAGCGCTGATTGCTCATAAATATCTTAAATAATTGCTTAGTCGGAAAGATCCTTGTAACCTCCAGCCCATTCTACATCCATCGCTAGACGTCCAATTTGCCCTGTCGTACACGAGGTGGTTCTATTTTATGGCTCTGCGCACTTCCTTACTTCATCAACGCCCACAAACAGACAACGCAGAATGTACTAACAGAGTACAATAACTGATTCGTAATCAAAGTCCCATCTCAACGTAATAAGTCGAAACAGACAATAATACTTTGAAACCAGTGTCAAATGGATAATCGCAAACAGCCAAGATTGTCGATATACTTCCTCTAGGCCTGCAAAACGCAGCGCAAGGGACTGTCGGCGCCAGTACCCGGAGAGTGGGAGAGAAGGCTCGCTCCTTTCCAGCCATTTGGCGGATAGTTTGGGGAAGAAATTCGTTCATGCCCGCTGACTTTTGACTACGGTTTTAACAATGTCAGTTTGTGCAGGGTGTCCGAATTTAAGTACCTTGGTGTCCTTATGACGCATAATTTATCATGGTCTAAACATATTGATCTCACTTGCAACAAAGCCCTTAAAAGTTTAGGTTATTTACATCATACGCTTCGTCTTGCTCCTCAGGATACCAAACTGCTTAGCTACAAAACTCTTATTCGTCCCATTCTCGAATATGGTGCTGTGGTTTGGAACCCCCATAAGAAATGTGATACCAAGAAACTCGAACCCGTTCAAAAAAGAGCTGTGCGCTTTATATGCAAGAGATATGACAGGGATTTTTCTCCAACGAATTTCCTTCCACAGCTAGGTCTCACTACACTTGCGAAGTGTCGCCATGTTGAATGCCTAAAATTTCTGCACAATTTAATCAATTCTTCTCGCTTCGGCACTTTAGAATCATATCTGAACTTTCCAGATCTTTGTCCACGAGGAGTGACCATGCCCTTAACATTGCAACTTTTTTCACCCACACTGACATGTTCAAATACAGCTTTTTCCCTTCAACTATAGAAGCCTGGAATTTGCTGCCCGGAAGTGTTCGTTCTCTACCACTTCAAGAATTTCTGGAAGCCTGTTCATGAATGAGCTTATGTTATTGTGTGCTGCTTTTGTTCTCAAATATAATGCGCGCAATATACTGTTTGGTGAATGCGTAAATCATTAAGAAGCAGTGTTCCATAGCCATATCACATTATGTTGACATTGAATGATTAAGGATGTGAAAAAGTGGAAAAGGTGCTTATTGCATCAGCACCATTAACCTTTACGATATGAGCTGTAAATGTGTGCTTATAATCTTGCACACATCAAATGTCGACAACTCGCACTCGGATTGAGCCGCGAGTCCGACTGAGCCCGGCTGAGTTATATTTCAGTGAGTGAGTGCGCTGAGGAAAATTTTGGCGAGTGAGTGCGAATGTCAGGGTGACGAAAGCATTCACGAGTCCGAGTGAGTGCACTTCACGAAAATATTCGTGAATCTGAGGCCGAGTACGTCTGGTTGAAAAAACTTTTGGCAAGTGTGAGTCTGGAAGAGCCCGTTCGAGGAAATTTTTGGCGAGCCTGAGTACGAGTGAGTCCGTTGAGGAAAACTTCCATGAGCAGAGTATGAGCGAGTCCTAAGCAAGAAACTTTATTAATGAATTTGGGACGAGCTTCATTTATTTTGCTGACCTATGCACGCAGCTGATCCTTTACAAGGACGTCTGTACAAATAATGTAATGTTTTGCAGGAATGCAAGCTCAAGCAAAGTTTAAGAACTTGAAGGACACATTTACTAAGCACAAGAACAAGATCAAAGACCTCATGAGGAGTGGTGCAGGGGCTGCTGAAATTCCAACTGTGAAGTGGGTACATTTTGAAGCCCATGATGTCTGGTGGGCCCCGCATTGGAAGAGCCAATGTAAGCAGACTGTTATGAATTTTTATTATTTCATTTTTAATCAATTAAATGAGTGGACATAATTACAATGAAAAACACACAGATGTAATGGTCTCCGGCATACAAATGTGCTCACTACATTCGCATACACACTGCTAGCAAAGTACACAACGAAATTTACTTACCGCAGCAAATTAAAAAAGAGCACTGCTCCCCTCAAGCCACACCATCATCCACAGCACTATTATTATAGAGTTCTTTTTTTTTTTTGCTTATTTTGTCATTGAATGAATATGCTTAGGTTGCTGCATAAAAAAGTGCTTCTCATGCGCCTTTATCGTGCCGTTGCCATTTTCTCATGAGAAAACTGACCGTACTCGTATCCTGACCACGTGTTCAGGATTTTTTTTTTTGTTTACACATATTTTCGTTGCAGTGTCCATTTGGAGCAACTTCCCAGAGGCATCGGCTACCGTATGCAAGGTCGTTAAAACGTGGCTCATTGGTGCAAGTGACAGGAACGGGTGGCCGCAACAGAAGGCGTCTACGATGGAAAGCCATTCGTTATGATTGATGTCGTTCAAAAATAAATTTATTGTTGAAAATTAATAATTGTTTCCGCTTTGTTTTTACTGGTCGATGCCGCTGAACGTATTTCTTAGAGCAGCAGCATTTACCAATTTTACGGACGCAATGTGTGCAGCAAGTACAAGTGGGCCCAGTTATTTATCTTTGACAGCACAAACAAAATTGCTTGTTGCAAGAACGTCTGAATTATTTTTTAGTTATCATTTGAAGCATTAATAAGCAAAATCTTCTCCTAGTTCCTATTGTTTGCTTCAAGCACTGTGTGAACTTGAGTCAGAGCGGATAAACTATTCCTTATTTCAATAAATAGCTCAAAATAATATAGGTTAACGTGAATTTAATTTACCATCATTAGCAGTGAATAATCCAAGATGCGCAGTGGCTGTGCTTTTGCCACTGTTGGCAAGTGCTCGGGCAACACGTGTGGCCCGAGGCTGGCCCTTACAAGGACAGCTGGAAACCATGGCGTCGGTTCAAAACTGTTGGCCAACCAGTTGCCGATGGTCTGCAAACAGCCCGGCCACTTGCAAAAAACGAGATCGGGCCGAAGGATCTTGCCGACGTCAGGCTGGCTAGTTTTTGAACGGCCACGGACACCGGCCCTGCCTACTGCCGAGCTCATTTTGTCACTCGGGAAGAGCATTCACAGTCTGCCACACAAGCAGCAGGCTTGCATAAGACAGTGTTTTGAAGCCTCAAAAAGAGCCAGCACTAAATGCATGCGTTACAACGAAGAGTGGATGCTTGAATGCACCTTGATGGAGCTTAAAATCCCTCGTTTGTATAACGTAAGAAAGCATGAGATAATGGTGCTGCCGAGCGGGACAACTTTAAAGAAGTACATGCGGAAATATCGGTCGTCATTCAGATTTAACATGAAGGCAACGAACATTGTTAAGAAGAAAGCTTCGAGTATGTCTGTTTTTCAGCGACATGGCGGGCTACTAGTTGACGAGATAAAGTTGTCCGAGCATTTCAGTATAGCTTCATTGGGCCAGGTGCAAGAATTTGTTGATCTTGGGGAGCTCGCAAAGCCAGAAGGCAAATACAAACAATGCGATCATGGAATGGTGATAATATTTGTTCCATTCGCAGGAAAGTGGACACAGATCGTTGTAGTTTTCACCACAAAAGGAAACGTCCCAAGGGGACCTTTTGTTGAAGATATTGATTGAGGCCGTCATTACTGTCGAGAAGACTGATCTTTTCGTTGATTACATAGCGTGCGACGAGGCCTCCTGGAACCACAAGATGTGGAGACTGGCAGGTGTGTCTGCATCTGCTAAAAATATTATTTGCAAGTGTGTCACCCCGCTGATGCTGAGAGAAGGCTACACTTTATTTTGGACTTTTCGCATTTGATAAAATGTCTGAGAAATGGGCTTGTGAAAACAGGCTTCAGAGCGGCAGGTATGTTCATAATTTGTCTTCTTGAAAAATTCTGTGCGTTCTGGTACCTTTTCCTTCATTACTTTTATTTGCTACTTTTACAGCTGACCATGCGACCTGTACAGGAAGCATTACAGCTGGACTGTAATGTGCAGACTCTTAAAGTAATGCCAGGACTCACCGAGGCGCACTTAGACCCAAATTCGTTTGAAAAGATGCGTGTGGAGTATGCATTCCAGCTGTTTGGGACAAATATGCTTAGGGGAATGACTTTTTACAAGAAGGACATCGAAAGAAAACGTGGCAGCATAATGGCTACGCAAGAGCTTTTCCTGTGAGTAATTGTTCACTAGCGTTTTGTTTATGATATTCATGGGTGAAATCTAAGTCAGAGTTATTGTAACTTATGTGTTTTATGCAGGAAAATCAACAAACTGATTCATGGGATGACATCAAGGTTTCCTGCAGAAGCATTGAAGCCCACTCCCCCCCCTTCCCCCCAGACCTAGTTAACTGCAGACCTAGTTAACTAGTTAACCTAGTTAGCATTAACTAGTTAACCTAGTTAGCATTAACCTAGTTAATGCTGCAGACCTAGTTAACTTTCTCGATTATCTGGACAAATGGGAAGTACACAGCGCTGGAAAGACGGGCTTTCTAAGCGACTCCACGGTGACAGGGTCACCATTGACAGCACTCTCTCATTACTTCAACACCTTACAGAAACCCTTGGATTTAAGTACACAATGATTTCGCGTCTCAGTACCGACCCCACAGAGCACCTGTTCGGTATTGTTAGACAGTCCAGTGGCTGTAACGCTCGCTCGTCGCCGGAGCAGTTTTTGATCACTGTGAACTACCTTTCATTCTACAATATTGCCAGAAGTGTTGGTGGTGCCAATGCAACTCCCGGCGGCGTCAGTTCACTGCTCAATGTGCGTGACAGGAAGAATGCAGTTGTCATACCAGCACAGAAATGTCTGCTTTCAACCCCAGCTCCTTGCAGTCATCACTTGTCTTTAGTTGTGGAAAAGAGTGACTCACGACTGGTCTACTACATGGCGGTTTACGTAGCCAGGAAATATGTTTTCAAGTTTGACTGTTCATCATGCGGGGATCTCCTTCTCGTAAATCCAAGTGAGGCAGCAGAGAATCGGCTCCCGTCAGGGTTCACAGAACAGTGTGACTGAGGTGGTCTTCTATATCCATCAAAAGAGCTTTATGCTTTCATGTTTACACTTGAGGGCCTATTCACAGAATGTTTCAGCATGAACAAGCTTCACAAAAACAGTATACCTGATGTTGTGTCCCTTGTGAGCAAGAACTTTCTTCCTTCCAACACTGTGGGCTGTACAATTGATTCACAGTGAAGACTTTAGTCTCAAAGTTGTTTCTTTTTATGTTCTTACACGCCTGCACATTTTGTTAAAGGCCTGAACAGTGCGAACAGCACTAAGCGTCAGGGGGCCAAAGCATATTAACACTGAGTAGGACTACTTAATACCCTTCAACTCACTCACGAGCATTTGGTGCCGATTTATCCCGTTGTAAATAAAATGTCCCTGCTTGTTTTCAAATGCAATAAGCAGTTTTAACAGACTGATTTTTAATGAAGTACGCAAACTTGCATCAAAAACTGGATAAGAACACAGGTAGAGAGGCTAGAAGGGTTTGGCTAGTGTCTTGAGCAGACGCCTCTGTCGGCCACCGCGGTGAAACGTGTTTTTATGGCGCCGCTAGGTGGCGCTGCGCTCCGTAGACGAGTTAGAGCCGCTGCCGCTTGCGGTCATTGTTTGTTTGCTTGTGCTGGTACTTGGTTCAGCGTGTCTACCAACCGGGAAAACCGGGAAAACAGGGAAATCTCAGGGAATATGATCAGTCTGGAAAATCTCAGGGAAAACTCGGGGAATTTGGGCTTCTCTCAGGGAAAATCAGCTCAAGTACGAAAGCCGCGGTAACGCTGGTTCTAACAATGCACCTTGCGATTGAGTTTATAGCGCAACTCGCAGTAATTGACGGGAAGAGTGCCCCTCCCCCCTTTTCCTCATCGCTCTTCGTCGCGCGAATCGGCTGCTTTTTTTATTATTGGCTTTGCTTGTCGCGTCTTGTTCTATGTAAAGTCCGCTGTATGTGTCTGGACGCGCTACGGCGCACACACATCCCGTGTGTGCGCCGAGCGTTGTTATATTTGTGCGTTTGCTTGCAAGCAGTCTTTTCCACAAATATTGCGGAAAAGACTGCGTGGAGGTAGAGGACGCGCGGCTACACGAAGCTGCGCGCCCTCTGAAGACGTGGCGCCGATTCTACACGCCACGCGGTGATGCGTGACGCGTCGTGCGGTTTGTAGCAACGCCGCTGGGCAACGCCATTTCGTGGTTTCGGTTTCTCAGCGTGATTGCAACGGAGGCGCGTGAAACTTGATGTTGATCTTTGTCAGCACGGCACCCCTTTCTAGAGGCGGCGGAAGTTGATTTTCATCTTTATTGGCGTAGCTTTCAGCTTGTTTATTATCGACGCTTATGATCCGAGGGTCGCCGAATCGAATCCCGGCTGCGGCGGATGCATCTCGATGGAGGCGAAATGTTTTAGGACCGTGTACTGTACGACGTCAGTTAAGAAACCTCGGGAGGTCAAAATGTACGGAGTTCTCCGTTACGTCCTCTCATAATCATAGCTGGTTTTGTGACGTAAAACCCTACAAATCAATCAATTATCTACGCTTACGAGGGATTCTTGCTGTTCTTAATTACCGAGTTTATTCTGCCCAAGGCAGCCACACGCTGAGAAGATACCGTGTGTGTGCCAACACAGCTGCTGGTTGCTCCAAGATGAGAACAGAGATGCGTTTTATGTGCGCAACTGCGATAAGGCGCTGTGCGTAGACCTGTTTTTCAAGGAATAGTACCACGTTCTAAAATACTATTGAACAATTTGCAGAATTTGCTCGATTTTACTGCGCCCTCGATTGTAACGCGCACCAGTTTCCTGCGACAAAAAGAAAGTCAAACATCGATTGTAGTGCACACCTATTTTTCGGGACACAGGAAGAAGGGAGAGCTTAGTAATCAACCTTTTCACATTAATAAAACCAGATGCTGTACTCGCGTAATGAACGCACTCGCATAATAAAAGCACCGCTAACTTTAAACTACTGCAGTAGTTGATCCGCGGCGTCTCGAAAACGTTCGGCGCGCCGATTCATAGCTCCTGCATCTCGATGAAACTTCCGCACGTTGCCGGGCGCAGCCGCGTGCAAGCTCGCAGTGGTGCATTCCTCCGTGCAATCGCAGTTCCCTCACGCCTGCTACCGCATGCTGCCATGCGTGCTGCGGAAGCTGGCGCAGCTAAGCCTAAGCATAGTCGGGGCGTGATCTCCGAGATTGCATCGCAGCAATCTCGGACGTCAAGCAGCGCGCACGGCTGAGAGGCTCTGCCTCAGCACGGATACAAGGGAGAAATGCGATGATGAGCCGTTTTGCGTATGGCAATGGGAAACATCTATTCTCCCGTTACGGCCACCCGCAAACGCTATTGAAAGTTCGCGCCGCTGGGCATCTCAGACTTCGGTTGGCCGCAAAATGGCCAAGCTGGCGCGGCGATTATCAACGGCCTACGCGTAATGTGCGTCGTGGCAACGTTGCATGGGGGACCGGCGGCGACATAGAAACTACAGAAACTATGTGCGCCAAAGACCGCCGCGCCGCTAGTTTGTTTTTTCGGCAGTAACCGTTCGGCAGCGCCCGAAGCGTGTAGGAGGCGGCCATTTTCCTACGCGCCTCGGTATGTTAACGGCATCGTTCGTTCGCACTCGTTCGCATATGATTTTTGGACCCGTTTTATTGAAAAGGAAGTGTGCATTAGATTAGAGTAAATACGGTTTAAGTGTTGCTGACACGAAAATATAGCTCCTGATTCTTTTTTAAAAAAACAATGTTTTTCGGACCTTACGCATTTCGTACATTCAAAATCCGCAATTTCACAAATTGGCCGTCTGGGAAAGCTTATTTCTTTTTGTTTGTTTGATTTTTTTGGTTTTCTTTATTTGACCCTGAAAGAGCTCAAAATCCTTATTAGTGGTGACATTGGGTGACATGGTGCCTACCCGCATCGACATGAAGAAAGTTATGTGCCACTCAGGGAATTTCGCAAAAATACTCAGGGAAAACCTGGAAATCTCAGGGAATTTAGCAATGTCAGCTTGGTAGACACCCTGTTGGTTGTGTGGAAGTGCGAGCTTTGTTCGTCTCTGCACGTGGTGAGTCAACGTACGCCTCTGCTCCGCTTTATTGCGGCTTACATGATATGTGTCCACCGACCATCAACTGTGACATTACCGTGATTTCTTCGTATTTTTCAGTATGCCTGCTAAGAAAGGCAGGACATGCTTTGTGCCGCTGTGCAAAGGCGGGTACAAAACGTTTGCCGAAAAAGTTTCCCTGTTTCGTGCTCCGGCAGACGCTCTTCGTCGAGAAGAATGGGCAAGGAACATAAAACGAGAAGACAGAGTGCTGGACGAGACATGCGTTGTGTGTTCTCGTCATTTTGACGATCGGTTCATTGTGAGGACCTTCAAGCACAGCATTAATGGAGAGCTTGTAGAGATAGATCGTGAGCGGCCAACTCTTGCTGAGGACGCCGTCCCGACTATTTTTCCAGACGCACCCTCCTACATGTCTAAGAGCATACCGAAAAAAAGAGAGGAATCTAGCAGAGAGTTACACTCCGGCATCGAAACGCAGAGCTGGAAACAAGCACGTGGAAGACAAAGCTGATCAGGAACCCGAGAATGACAGCCGCCCAGAGGCAACACGGCACCCGTTCAGCGACATCCCACTCCCTTCAGCGCTCTGCAACAGAATTGTGCTGCAAAACGACTCTTCTGCGTTATGCTTTGGGTGGCACAACAGCACTGGTTTAGACTCTCTTCATGTCACAAAGCATGTAGTCTTCACGACCTGCACAGATAACGTGCATGCCGATACAGCTGTGTACTGTTGCTGTGTGTTCTGTCGCAGCGTAAAGGTAGAGGAAGCTTGTGTCAAAACAGCTGACGAGGCTGTGGCTGCGTTGACAAGGGCTGATAGCATAATACCATTCCCAGGATTTGAAATCGAGCCAGTCCGCGCAGACCAGTGTGTTCGCACTGGAGGCAGAAACTTCACAAAAAGCTGCATGGGGGCCTCAGCTGATGGAAGGCTCTGTTCACGGTGTAAATACACCAAGAAGCTGGCGCAGAACAAGTCATACCGACTTAAGAAAAAACCTGTAAGTTCCTACAGGCAATGCAGGGCCAAAGAAGTCTCTCCAATTGCTGCGGACTAGAAGAAAGCTCGCAAACGCCGAGAAGAGTGTTGTAGAACTCCGTGTGATCAACGACTCGACTGCATACTCTGTTCTAGAAAGAAAGATTAGTGGGCTTCCACCAAAACAACGCCTTGCCGTGAAAACCTGCTTTGAAGCAGCCCGCAGAAAATCAAGCCGTGGCATGCAGTATAACAAGCTGTGGATACTAGAATGCATACTTATGCGTATGCGAAGTCCCAAGCTATACGAGCATATCAGGTGGCAGGAGATAATGGCACTGCCTAGTAAATCCTGCCTAGATAAGCATATGCAGAGTTTCAAAAGTGAATTTGGCTTCAATACCAAGATTCTTTCAGCTCTGCAGCTGAAGACACAGGGCATGGACAAGTTTAGTTGCCATGGTGGTCTTGTGTTCGATGAAGTAGAGCTTTCAGAAAACATCAGTGCAAAACCATCTGGCGAGCTCACTGGCTTTGTGGACCTTGGTCCATTTACGGAAGATTCTACGAAGTCTACAACAAGTGACCATGGTCTTGTCGTCATGTTCCAGCCATTTCAAGGTGGGTACACCTACTGTATTTACTCGCACAATGATCGCACTTTTTTTTCAAGAAAATTGGCGCAAATTTCGGGGTGCGATCATTACGCAGGGTAAATTTTCTGCGAAATAATATTTTGAGCATCGAGAACGCAAACAAGTCGCGTATCAGAATTGTTACGAAAGCTGTCATGAACATAACCAAAAATAAAAATAGAGTAAGTCTTGTCTTTGTAATTAATGCACAAATTACACAGGAACTACATGCACTGCATATTTCCCTTTAATTTTTTCATCACTGACCCCCTAACTTTCATTCAGAGTCTGTAGCGTCACTGGTGTCAGTGTCGTAGTGGCTCGATTCCCTGTCGGTCTTCCCAGGTAGACTTGGCACACGACATATCACTGCGGCAAGTTAGGGGTGCGATCATTACGCGGGGGAAAACAAAAATCGAATTTTGACGACAAAATTTTGGGGTGCGATCATTACGCGAGTGCGATCATTATGCGAGTAAATACGGTATTCTACAAAGGTTTCAGCACTCCAGCATTGCATACATTTTCACGTAGTGTTGTGTCCCCAGATAATATTGTCTTATTTGTTTTGTCATTTCTTTTACAGAAGAGCGATAAGGAATGCGAGTGTTTTGCCTTAAAAGCAGCACTTTGCTCCCAACTCACTCTTTTTGGTGCTGCCCCTCACTTTTGCAGGAAAATGGACTCAAGTACTGGGTGTATTTGCTGCCCATGGAAATGTTAAAGCTCCTGTACTGTCCAAAATTTTGCTGGAGGCCACGCTACTAGCTGAAAAGGCTGGGCTCTTCGTCGACTTTAGGACCAGTGCTGGGGCTTCGTGGAATCGCTCCCTCTGGAAACGATTTGGCATCAAAGGTGGGCACTTCATGTGGTGCGGCAGAATTTGCACTAGCTTGCTCCAGTTATTCACGAGGCGCTAACGTGTGGGTGCATTATTACTGTCCATTCACTTTGGTACTCAAACAGCATTATTGTTTTTCCAGCTTCATCGCGGGAAATCAAGTGCAAGGTTCCTCATCCCATAGACGGAGCAAGAAGCCTACACTTCATTTCTGATTTTCCGCACATTGTCAAATGCATACGGAATGCATTTGTCTCTAAGGGACTCCATATTCCAAGTGGCAATGCACATGTTGGCGTTATAAAAGAAGCGTGGAAATTAGACAAGGACGCATTGACATTGAAAGTCATGCCACACTTGACATTAGCCCATTTGCAGCCAAGTGCTTTTGATAAAATGCGTGTATATTTAGCATTCCAGCTGTTCAGTGAAGAAGTATTGAAAGGGATTTTTTTTTTTACAAAGACAAGTTGGACAAGATTTGTCGTACAGTTGAACCAACAGAGCAATTCGTGCGACTTATGGAATGATTAATTTTTGTGATGACATCCCGAATACCCTCAAAGGGACTTAGAGAGAAGTCCAAGAGTGCGGCATTTATTGAAGAATTTATAACATTCTTGAATGAATGGGAAAAATATGCCGCTCAGCACGGGGGTGGGTTCCTCAGTGCAGGGACTGCACTTGGAATTCGAAGAGAGAAAGAGAGAGAGAGAGACATGTGACACTTGCGAGCACCTTGTCACTACCAAGGTATCTGACATCGTCGCTCAATTACAGATACTTGCTAACAGCGAATTTGAGCCAAGACAAATTAGAGAATGTTTTTGGAATTGTTCGACAATCGTTTGGGTGTAATGATCACCCCTCCCCAGAGCAGTTTTTGCTCATAGTTAACAATCTAGCGTTCTACAACTTAGCGAAACCACCTAGAAGTGGTAACTCACCAGCAGAGATCATACAGTCAAACCTCGTTATAACGAACACCACATTAATGAACATTTCAGATTAACAAACTTTTAAGAAATCCCGTGCCGACCGCTTATAGTTTCAATGTAAAAATATTTCACTACTATGAACTTCAGAATAACGAACACTTCAGAATAACGATCGTTATTTAATTCCCGTGTCATCTTAACAACACCTCAGTACTACGAACTTATAACGCGAAATGCGAGGATTCTTAGATTTCAGTGTATCGGTCATGGCAGTTGGAGCTGCAAGCTAGCAGACGACGCAGCGCGAAGAGCGGACGCCTTCCCGCGCAAAAGCCTGAGATGGCACGGGAGAAAAAAAAACGCGGGCGGAGAACTTTTATTTTTTTCCCCCCTCCGTTTCGGAGGCGACGATGCATCAGGTTTTGTAAGCGAGTGCCAGAGAACATGGGCTCGGAAAACCTGAGGCGGTGTGGGAGAAGGAAAAAAAAAAAAAAGTGGGCATCCTCTTTTGTTCTTTTCTCCTGTGCGGAGGCGACGGCAACGCATCGTGTTTTTTTTTGCTTGCTCTATCAGTTCTTCGCGTGCTATCACCTGTGTTAGGCGTCTCCATCTTGTTTTTGTTCTGCGTATTTTATTGTGTTGGAAGTGCGTGCCGGCGTTCGTGTTGCCATGAGCTCAACAATTCCTCCTTCGGCGAAGAAGCGGAAGCAGTTTTCTTTGAGTGAGAAAGTAGACATTCTTCGTGAAATAGAAGACGGGAAGAAACAAGCCGTCATGGCTAAAGAACGTGGAGTGGCGCGGTCGACGATCGCCACGATTCTCAAAGATAAAGAGAAGATCTTCAAGCACCAGCACGAATCTCAGCTTGCCCCATCAAGGAAGCGACTGCGGCTCGGCGATTTTCAGAACACTTGATGCAGCAGTGCTCACTTGGTTTAAAGACGTGAGAGCACAGAATGTGCCCGTGTCAGGCCCAATGCTGCAGGAGAAGGCGCGGCAGTTCGCTACAATTCTTGAGGTCACCGGCTTTGAAGCGTCTTCTGGCTGGCTCCACCGTTTTCGCCAACGAAATGGCGTAACCTGGCAGATTGTGTCTGGCGAGGAGAATGCAGCTGATCAAGCAGCAGCAGCCACGTGGAGGGAGGAGAGTTTCCATGAAATGGTCAAGTCTTACTCGGCGGCTGATATTTTCAATGCAGACGAGACGGCCTGTTTTTATCAGCTGCTTCAGACAAGACTATGCATTTCAAAGGAGAACAGTGCAAAGGCGGCAAGAAGTCGAAGCTTCGAGTCACCGTGCTGTATTGCTGCAATGCAGATGGCACGGAAAAGCTGAAGCCTCTCGTGATCGGGAGGTTTTCGAAGCCGCGCTGCATGAAGAACGTAGTGTCGCTGCCGTGCGAGTACCGGGCGAATCAGCGTGCATCGATGACTCGCGAACTGTTTTCCGAGTGGCTGCCGACGGTGGACGAAAAGATGAGGAAGGAGGGGCGGCACATTTTGACGATTGTGGACAACTGCTCGGCGCACATTGTGAACATTCGGCTTACTAATGTGCGTCTTGAGTTCCTGCCGCCAAACTGCACATCAATACTTCAGCCACTGGACCAAGGAATAATAAGGAGCGTGAAGTCGCATTTCCGGAAGCGCCTTGTTCAGCGGCTGCTTATAAACCTGCGCCTACAGCGCCGCTCGACAGCCATCAACGTGCGAGAGGCTGCGGAAATGCTCACAGGCGCATGGTGGGGCGTCACATCCACCACCATTCAAAACTGCTGGAAGAAGGCCGGCCTGATGAGCACAGATGGCGAACAACAAAGTGATGAACCGGAGGGAAGTTGCAACGAGCTCTGGAGCGAGGTGACCGAGCAGCTAGACGTCGATCCCTCAGCCACATTTGATGACTATGTCGAGTGTGACGTGGAAATCAGCGGAGCTGACGACTGATGACATTCTGCAGAGTGTCCAGGGCACAGAGGCGCAGGATGAGGATTGTAGTGATGACACGGGTGACGACGTCACGGTAGCACCCGAAGGTCGCGACGAGTCCGTGTCGGCCACAGATGCGTTGGACTACCTGAGGAAACTCCGCATATTCGTAGAAAAAAGCGGCGGAGCTACCGAAGCGGTGCATAAAAATGCGGACGGGCTAGAATCGTTCGTGATGCAGAGTTTGTGCTGCTGCACCCGTCAAAAAACGATCACTGACTATTTCAAATAAACGTGCCCTGTCTGACGTTCACGTGTCCATTGTTGTTAGAAACGAGCTCACGGACGTACCGTTGCAAAGGTAGGACGTTTGCGTTACTGAAATGCTATCGTTATGGTAACTTTCGGGCCTTCATTATAACGACCTTTCAGAATAACGAACATTTTTTCGCGGTCTCCTGAAGTTCGTCATACCAAGATTTCACTGTAGGTGCACTCTTGGGGCCATCAGACGTTGGAAAACAAAAGGCAGCACGCATTACAAGCTTAATTGATGAACTCTTGGATGAGGGAAACCTCGCAAATGCTTCAGCTGTGCTTGAAGAGAGCAGTATTTTTGACCACAAAGGCTGTGTTGAAAAGTGACAGCCATTTAATTTTCTATATTGCTGGCTATGTTGTCAGGAAAGCACTTAAAAGGTCCCCATGCCCCACATGTGCATCTGCCTTAGCCATTTTGCCTCTGCAGGCAGAGACAAATGAGAATGCCTCATTGACGAGGAAATATGACCATGGGGGCTTACTGTACCCCTCGAAACGCCTTGAAGACTTGATTGTAAAGCTGGAGAACGCGTTTACTGTGTTTTTCTGCAGAAATGAGCTGCATGCTGAAAGTATGCTATCATTTTTAGAGTTTTTGCACGGGCATGACCTCCGGAAAGTTGGCTGCAGCGAGCATGGTCAAGCACTCACTAGAGAAATTGTTAAGTTTTATAGTTTAACCAGGCTGCACTTCTTCACTAAAGCCATCAACAAAGAGAAGTCTGCGCAACGCGAGAAGCAAAAGCTGCTCAAACTGAGGCGCTGTCAGTGATCTCCGAACTGCAGTAGCGAAATATTGAATTCAATAAACGTGTCATTTTTGTGCTCTGTTCCCTTCACTATACCGTTTCGTCATTGTGTCTCCGGAGCGGAACGATCATGCGTTCCTAACCTGAGGGCCGAACTTTGGTCCTTATTCAGCTATACTGTTTCCCACTTACAAGACCTTTTTTTTCTGGAAGCCTGAAGTAGCTTACATTGAAACAAAGTAATGAGAATGATAGAAATACAAAAGTCAATAATACACTGCTTAATATATAATAAAAGTGGGCCTGTACAACTCCAACGGTAGGTTGCAAGAACTGTCAGCATCTGCTTCTAAGTGCAGTTTCAGGGGTGACCGACCGAAAATACTGCTGCCCAAGAATGCTACACAGAACATCACGACGCTCGTATTGTCCTGTCTGCATGAGCCAACGAACGATTGCGAGCGTGCAGATAAATTATACAAAAATGCACACAGAAAACGCATTGCTGGGTGTCGCTCGTAAGCGGGCGAAAGAGCGCGCGCCCCACGTCAGCGGGCCGGAGCGCCACCTGTGCGCCGTCATAGCAAACGATTTCAACTGCGCCGACTCGTTCACAACACTAGTCAAACCCTTCTAGCCTCTCTAGCACAGGCGCACCAGCTGGTTGGTAGGTTGCCAGCCCAGCGCGCTCGTGGCGCCCAGATGAAAGTCGCAGTGGCGCCATCTGCCGTCGTCGATGCAAATGACCTCGCCGGAGAGCTCACCCTCACCCCACTACCCCTAATCTAGTACACTATACAAGCCAAGTCAAAGGTGGAGAGAATAAAGGCAGAGTCATTTTGGAATTTGTGCTGGTGTCCACAGCCTCCTTTGTTCTGTAGTGTCAAACACAACTGTCATGAAGGCTTGTCATGATGAAATCGGACGTATTGCTGTGGACAAAATATTGCCAAAGTTGAAGGAGGTGTACTGGTTTTTCTCCATGAGGCACTACGTGAGACGATACATATCGCTGTGTACCTCGAGCGTCTCTTTGATAAGGCTCCCGCCGGGAAAAGACATGGCGAACTGCACAGCATTGACAAAGCAAACCATTTCATGGCATCCATATCAATCACCTCGCTCCATTCATAAGAAGCAGATCTGTGCCATGAGCCAACGGTCAGGTCAAGCGATACCATCGCGTGATCACCCCTGCAGTCACGAGCTTGGCAAAGAACATGGATGGCAGGGACTGGGACACGACTCTGCCTCAGGTGCAGTGGTGCAATAAATAGCACGCTTCACAAGATTACGAAGACCACACCATTCAGACTAATGTTCAACTACAAGCCACGAAGCATCAACAGCGACTGCGTGGACATTGCTCTTGCAGAGGAATTTGACTGCGCGACAGAGGTCAAGCGAACATCTGCAGTGGAGAGCATTTGCGAATATCAACGGAAACAGAAGGAGCGATATAACAAGAAGCGTTCTCAAGCACCGACCTATGATCCATGTGATGCCTTGGTCAAGCGAGAGCCGACAGCATGTGGAGAACCAAGAAAACTCAAGGAAAAATACAAAGGTCCATACGTCATTATGGAAAAATGAACCAACCTATATCACACCAGGATGCTGCTAGAAGCGGGAGGAGAGCGTACAGCAGCAGTCACACCAGTCGACGAGCTAAAGCTTCAGGGCCAGGATGAGATCGACTCTGGAGGCTCCGACAATGACAGCAGTGATTCCAACCAGGGCGGTCAGGAGTTGCAGGACGGCTGGGTGTGCGTGTCTGCACGGCTCTTGAGTGAGAGGCCTGCGAGGCGCTCAGTGGAGGGTGCCACCAGTGACCAGGGTATCGCCGTTACTTGAACCCTCGAAAGAACCATCCACCTGCGCACTGAGTGCGCGAGAGCGTGCACAGTTATCTTGGAGAACCAGCTCAGCACGGCTTTCTGAACCATTCAGAAAAGTAACAGCGCTCATCATAGGCAAGTAAAAACCATTTGAAAGTTGTGGGGATCGCGGCATTCTGCCCCGTCGCCAGTGCACGGGCGGTTGCCTCTTTCTTCCTCCCCCGCGCCAAATCGGTTCTTCCCCGTTCGCTCCACTCGCCGCGCGCGCCCCTCGGCGGATCGCGATGATGGCGCCGCGCGCCGAGTCTAGCAGGGCGCGGTGAAGAAACGGTCTCTCGCTCTCTGGCAGTGGAAGGGTAAGCACGCTTTTCGTTCCTGGTCCGTTGGCTCCTTTGTTTGAGCTCGTTCGGACGGAGTCCGCCGCGGTGCCTGTGTGCCAACGGCGAACGCCTACCCTTACGTTGCCCTTCCGTACACTACGCCGTAGATTGTGCCCGTGTTCGTGCGTGGTCTTACTACGCCGAGGGCACTAATCGAAAGCGAACGCGAACGGAGTTTGCCCATACTCGGACGATCGGGCCCATTGGTCTGCGATCGCACGAGTGCGCAGCATAGTCGCAAGGGACCACTTTTCCCTTCGCGGCGTGTCTCCGCGAGCCATTGCCCGTGGTGACGTGCTTGCGGCGCCATTTGAGTGTATTTTGCCCTTGGCGAGGCGAAGTCTCTGCTTCTCTTGCCGCCTGTTACTGCAGGCGGTGCGCAGTGTATGAGTTGTCGCCATTGTGCAATAAAGTGTTGCGGTTAGTCTAAGAGCAGTACTGTGTCACTGCCACGCTGCGCTCGACGCCTTTGCGTCTGGAACGCACGTGTGCAACGGTGTGCGAGTTAGGCGACGGCCCACGTGGCCCTTTAGCCTCGCTCGCCTGAACCACGGTGGTGGCCGTATTAGCGTTATATATATGCACCACCCACAAAGTCTGACACCATAGCTGACACAGAACTGCTTCAATGACATATATGGGCACTTAACATGCCAACACCCATCAATCACACATTCACTACTATCCAAACACTTAGTCATAGGACAACTGCCTATGAGGCATTCATTCTGTACTTGTCCAGTTAGATGCTGAACAACAACACATTGTCACACAGACGAATCTGTGTGCTCTGCAGCCACATAAATACGAACGAGTGTCACTGACACAGGGTGCAATAAAATTGCAATTCTCATCCTCATGAGCCTCAACTACAGGCATCAACATCCACTGTACTGTTGTTCAGACAGTTTTCCTCCAACAAAGCTGCCAAGGTTATAACATACAAGCTATTTAACATACGTATAATAGCTGAAGCACCTCAAGTGGATGGTGGGGCATATTAGATAACACTTTTTAACAGCAAAGCTGCTGTAGCTCGGGGTAAAATGTTTGTCACGACACTCGGCACAGGGCCACTGGAACAAGGCCTCAATGTCCTCTCTAGACGAACTAGGACAACCCTTCTTTGCACCTAGATAAGACTTCGTGCAACCAGATCAGAATGCTTTACAATTCCTACGAGTCCTTTATGCTAATATTGCAAGAATGCTAGATGGGTTCAAGCAGGAATTGAACTCAGGCAGTCTGCGTGACAGGCAGGTGTTCTATCAAAGAGCCACGCGATTGGCTGATGCTGCTTCGAAAAAAAAGCCCCTCTACATGATGAACAGCAAAGCATATCAATGTACTATACTATGGTACAGCAAGGAGGTGGGAAAGGAAAGTGGGGCTGAGGAGAAGAGAAACAAGGAGGCCAGAGAGTAACGCTCCAAAAATTTCAATTACAAGTGAAAAGAACTGTGCACGTGGGACATCGTGAATTTAAATGTGCACCTAAGCCAAGAACGAAAATAAAAAAGGCCAAGAGCGTGGTCACTCATATCCTTGCTTTCACAGTGTACGGAAAACGTTATGACAAAACACATCGAGCCATGATTGTTCGTGGCAATTCACGGTGCTAGGGCAGTGCCGACAATGACATTTTGTGGTACCGTACTTCCACGATTCTAAGTAACTCATTTTGTTGAAATTCGAAATCCAAAGTTGGGCGTTCAACTTACAATCGGAACTGAAACGATACCGCCAGTTGGTTCGTTTTTCCTTTTGGTTACAAATTTAAAGGTGGTCAGGGGCCAACCTACATTCGAATAGACTTAGAATCGTGCCAATATGGTAGCGTGCCACTGCGCCATTCATCACTGTTTTTCCATCAGCCAGGACAATTTAGATGACCAGCTATTCTACTGTGATTGTGTCAGATCTGTGGAGAAGCTGATGGCTCTTCTTGTAAGGGCTAACATGCTCCAGCGTTTACAACGATTACAGCTTCACACCTGATGCATTTGAACCCTTTTATAAGAGACACACCAGGGAGCACGAGGGGTCTCTTGCAAGCAGAGTGCCATGTTTTCATTTTATGATCAACCCTTGTTTCAACATGGGCACACTACAAGTAGACCGACCATGAAATAAGGCTACAGCCTGTTCAAAGGGTTGCTTGTGTACCGTTTGCCTAATGCTAGGTGATTTTCTTGGAAGACTGTTTCACCCGGAACGGAATTCACGTTTGCTCCACCACAGCTTTCCCGCATTAATTGGTTATCGTTTCCTCTGGTTTCCATAATGAATTAACCCGTTAGCAGCCAAGAGTATTGCATTTAGAGGTACACTGTCTTTTACAAGCGAGAATGTCAACCAAAATTTAAAGGTACATGTTGTCCTTTATAAGCAGTTCTCCTCAGGAGTGTGCCTGCTAAAAAAAAAAGGGGTCTAACTTATAGGGCAAGATAGGGCGGCCGACCACATGAGTAAATCATGCCCCTTTTACCCGACTGTCTCTAATCAGTGTCTTTTATAAAGGGGCTCAACTGTAGTTGCACGGGCATGCTTTACCTTCACACCACCAAGCGCTACCAGGAATATTGCGAGGCTTCTGCATATCGTGAAGCTCCAGAACAGGAGGTCCTTCACTGGACCGCGATAAGCAAACAACCAGCATCTTTATCTTTCCTGCAGTAACTGAGAGCATCCACTCATAAATCTTCTCAACACGGAAGAACTTTCCTGTGCTGAATATGAACTGTGCATGCATCTGCGCGATGCACCTCACCCTTGGAAGACTTTGACGCATTAGCAGATCGTACGTGTTTTCATCACTTCAGACGAAGGGCTGCTCAGCCCGCATCAAAAGAACAGGCCTCCGAGCTTTTCTCGCACGAGGCCAGGCTCACGTCTTGGGACACATTCGGCAAGAGCTGACTGTCCCCCGTTGAGTCCAAGGCACGGAGTCTGTCATCCAAGTAGTCCGTCTGCAGTGACAGCCGCTGTAGACGACGCCTTGCACGATCCAGGGGAAGACTGGACAGGCTGCTCACGCTGGAGTTTCTGGTCCTGTGGCTCTGTGTCTGCCTCGAACTGCTGCAAAAGTCAAAGGAGGGGAGGGGGGGGAGGACAGACATTTTAGGGAGACACGCAAACGTTATTGCCATGTCAAGCCATGCAACACAGCACCGGGTGCCTTCCTCAGCATGCTCCATGACAATGATTCTGATGCCCTCAACCACGGAGGAAAAGAAAAGTAGAGGGTGCCGTCACACTATTCTGCTAGCCTCAGCAAGCCAACCGCCTCTAATGCCTTGTGTGCAGTCCATAGAGTTAATATACTGACTCTAGAGGCAAAGCTCCCCATAGGGCCCGTGTATGAGACGGGGGTCCCCTGTGGTCGACACCACATTGCAACGCTCATGCTATCCTTGGGGATAGTAGCCGGTATTAATCTGGCAACAAAGTATGAAAACACGTAGCCTCCGAAATGGCGCATAGGCGTGCCAATCTCGAAGGCAATGCAAAGGAAATCAGCGCCGATAGATGGCAGCAGCTATCCTGTTTACAATGAAAGCTGGTAAATCAAGGCCATCAAAGAACAAGTTTTGTTATCCCCGGCGATGGAACCTTAGAATGTGGAACGGTAGCCGTCCGTGGAGCTGGGAAGCTCGGTCTCAGCAAGAAACCGAGAGACTACACGCGGCATTGTCAGTGGACGCGGTGCACCCGCCGTTGTCAGCGCGATCTTGTCGGTTATCACTGTGTCCGAGCGGTCCGTGCGCGATATTCAACATGCGTACAGAGAACACCTATATAACCATACGTACGTGTTAAGCATGGTTTATTCTTTCGGGTGCAGAAAGCTCTTTTGCCACATAACCTACCAGTTTGAGTTTCTTCACCTGTACATTGCGGCCGAGGCGGGCTGAGGCATGATCGAACAGCCCGGCTGCCAAGCCGGTGCCCTCGAACAACACCGCGTCAACCCGTCCGTCGCTACCCCGCTACGGTCACAAAGAGAGGGACCGGTCGTAACAGTAACAACGTAACCGCATGAATGCTCCATTGCATCAACCGATGTCACCGCGCGATCTCATATGTCATATCAGACACCCAAAATGAGGGAGAATCCAAAAGCAGAAATAATGGGATTCGAAACCACGCTCTATTGAGCAAATGCATGCATCATGAAATATAATAACTACATTTCTAGGATGCGTTTTCAGCATGCTTAATATTCACACTTTGCAAGAGTATTCTTTTTTTAAGGAATCGGCATAAGACGACCTACACTTGTTTTTAGCACTTTCAGTAATACTTAGGCTGGCCACATTGACACAATTGCAACAGGGTGGCGTGCGGGAGGGACCCCCTCCCCTTCGCTGCCCAGCTTTGCCTCTAGAGTCAGTATATTAACTCTATGATGCAGTCCCTCTCATGCAGGATTGCCAAATGTTGCCAGACCGCTCGAGGTTGTCTGGGCACAGCAACCTTTAGTGGAACTTGACCACACATTAATGAACCATTTCACTCTCACATGACCAGGGCCACGATTCCCTCCTTTAAGTATTTGATGACTAGGCTTCAAGACTGTCTTGTGATGCCCTCTCCTAGCTTCCTAGCTTTTTCGCTCCCTCTGTACCAGTTATGCGTACTACATTAGAGAAAAGAACTCAGTTGAGCAGACCACTCAGGCATTGTTGGCAAGTGGACCTGCTTTTGGTGGTTTAGCAGCTGAGGTGTCAGAATACTAAGGTTGAGGATGCAGGTTCGATTTTCCAGCCATGGCGGCCGTGTGTAGATGGATCGAAATGCAAGAACCCCCACGCACTCGCACTTGTAAGGTGCGGCCCGTGGAAACTGGGTTCGACGAAAGCAATATTGAGAACCCATATTTTAACCAATCATGATTGTTCAGAAAGCAAATGTCACTGATGAGGCTTGTATTTTGCAAACAATCCTGATCAGGGAAAAGAAAAATTTATAGGTGAAACCATCATCATCATCATCACCAGCCTGTCTACACCCACTGCAGGGCAAAGGCCTCTTCCACGGATCTCCAATTATCCCTGTCCTGTGCTAACTGGGCCCAATTTATCTCCACAAACTTCCTGATCCAATCTGCCCACCTAACTTTCTGCCGCCCCATTCACACCGGCGACTGACAGAAGCCCACGACTGACAAGCTATTAACACAGTTGATGTTCTCACCAGTGACCGCGAACTACCCATAGACACACATGATTGCCTCTGTCTACGTCTATTTTGTTGCTCACATGATCATGGCCATGCAAAAAAACCTGCAGTGCTTGCCACAAATATTTCACCATCAAGTTTCCAGATGGCCGACGCAGAGCTGGAGAATTGGTTTGCGAGCAACTTCACCAAAACGGTCACTTCTCGACTGTGACCATAGCTCTGCGACCTACTTAGTCACCTTTCAGCTGCCGGTGTGCATGTGACTTAGGTAAGTGTCTTGAATGGCACTAGCCCATAGCATAAGGTCAACTGCGGACAGACTTACAGGTTGACCTGAGGTGGACTGACTCGTACCGAACACAGGAACGAGCCACACAATTTCTTTCTTTATTTTTTTTCCTTCTTATGTGTGGCTGATATCTGATATCTTCTTATGTGTGGCTGAACATATCCAATGCTATGTTCACATACTTCCAGTTAATTAACTTCATTAATTACTGTGACGGCAAAATGACTGTTGGCTGTACTAAACCTATGCTATAACGTCACATCTACCTCATACAACTCCCAAGTTTGATTGCGGGCGAGCCTCATCCTTGACTTAGGAGTCCATTAGTGGTAGTACTGTGAACTGTGTGCCATTTAGTGTAGACTGCCCACATGTCCAGTGCTGGAATGGGCTACACATGATCTCTTTCTTTTGTCCAGCTTATACCTGTACATCCCTGGCTGATAGCTGCATACCCGATACAAGTACCAGCCACATGACTTCAATTTTAATTAATTATCAATAATTATTCTGATGCTTCAACGCCTTTTTAGTAGAGCTGTACAAATAGCAAAACTCTGAGTGTGAAGTGAATTCGAATATTTATGTTCAAGTGCAAATCAAATCAAATATTTTTCGAATAATTTTAGAATATTTCTTAGCTAATACCACGTCAAATTATGGAGAAACGTTCTGCTAAGCATGGGCAAAAAGATTTATTGCGTGACTGGTGTACACCTACAGTGTCGTTCCAGTCTTGAGGAACAGTCTACAGTGTCGTTTCAGTCTTGAGGAACAGTCCAACAGAGAATTGTACAACAGAAAGCTGAGCTAAATTCGCTGCAGTACGAGAGCGTTAGCTTCGCCGAAGTACACGAACGTTAGCTTCACCGCAGCACAAGGGTGTTCTGCGGCGAAGCGGACTACATGTGAAAATGAAACACTTGACATGAGACATAGCATATTTTTTCCCCTTAATTACCATCTTCGAATAGTTCAAATAGTGAAAGTTAAGGGCGAATCAAATGGAATAGCAAACGCTATTCGAAAATTAATCGAAATTTCAAATATTCACGCACCCCTATTTATATATATAGAAGGCTTATGCTTCGATACCTGTACAACTCAACCACTACCTCCTTTTTTTATATAAATGCCCTATTTTTATGAGGGCATCGTGCACACTGCGATGTCCTTCGCTTTCAGTTGACTGCCGGTGTGCTGTACAACAAACAGTATAATGTTGTTAGGCACAAGTGCCATAAAAGATTTCGCAATTTGTGGATATCTCAGAGCTCACTTTCCACAATTTCAAAACTCGAGAGAAGCTATTCCATACTTTCTAAACAATAGCAATGGCAGCAACCCGAATTGACAGGCACTTCTATCTGAAATAAATACTTTTAAATAAGAACTTTCTTTTCTTTTCGGTGAGCACAGTGCTGCACAACCTGAACTGACAGGCACTTCTACCTCTCAAATACAAGCTTTCTTTTTCTTTTCCGTGAGTGCACTCCTGCAACAAGTTTTAAGTAGCTGATTTATTTTCTTTAGCTTCCCCTGTAAGTTATGCACTAAAGAGCTACCGACTCTACGAAGCCATCTGGGCATTCTGCCATTAAGACAAGTTGCTAGACTTGTGTTGAAAGAAAGCATAGCAGCAGCAGAAATGTGCAAAGCCGCAGCAGATGTTGCCGGGTTCTTTCGACACATCAGCACACAATGTTGCAAGTGAGGAAACAAACTAGAAGAGAAGCTCAGGGGAAGATGGATGCTTGAATCGATGAACAAATCGTAAAATACAATTTAGAACAGGGAATGTCGCAGGAGCCAACATTTCGACAAGCGGACTTGTCTTCGTCAGATCGCAAAATACGATTTAGAACAGGGAGTGTCGCAGGAGCCAACGTTTCGACAAGCGGACTTGTCTTCGTTGCCGCCCTGACGAAGACAAGTCCGCTTGTTGAAACCGTTGGCTCCTGCGACATTCCCTGTTCTAAATCCTATTTTGCGATTTGTTCATCAAAGTGAGGAAACAGCCGCTATGGACAAGAGTGCCATAACCAAGGCCGTCGCCTTGCTTTCATGCGATTTTAAAGAGACGCTTTTTTTGTTTCCATAGTTTGTTGCACTTTCGTTGCCGTGCGTCCATAGTACTAAGTGGACAGCAAGTGGTTCGGCGAACGTGATAACAACGATCTCCTCCCTTTGATCTGGGCAGCACCCAAGGCTTGAACAACAAGCCACAGCAGCGGAATGGGAATGGCTGTGGCTTGTCTTTCAGCTTTACATGTGAATGCTTAAGCCGCAGTAGGTGTATCTAGGGGATATTTCTGTCCCACAACACGATTGTCAGTGGCTAGCTCAAGTTTCCTTTTATGAAAACTCTGTGCACGCGTCTATCCTATCAGGAATGATAAGCCATGCTGATAGCCACACACCATGTGTGACCAGCAAGAACCAGGCACGTGGCGATAAAGCAAGGAAAGTATACGAGATGGATGACTACTGCTGTGGGACAAAAATACGCCCCAAATACACTTTCGGTGGCTAAGAGCGCAACGTACACTAACGCCCCTCGATTTTCTGCGTTTCTATAAGTAGCGACAACTATCTCCTCTTCCAGCGCCGTCTCGCACACAACCCATGCCAGCAGTCATGTTCTTCCTGAACTCTTGAATTAGAGTGTGCATGCGCAGATAGCGTCCAGCCATCCTCATATGCGTTCCTATCAAATATAATGGTGAATGCACCATATATAAGGGAAACACGTATTGAAATGCGCAACTTTCTTTGAAATTCTCTCGCTGCGGCATTTATGTAGCAGCTTTAGGAAGAACATGACTGCCAAAAGCAACACCGACCAACGAGATGCGTCAGTGGCACATCAAAAGTTTTCGCTACTTAAAAACAGGAAAATATTTTGACGGATTGCAGCAAGACTGATAACTGGGCGAGTTGGTATGTATCCATATTTAAACTTTTTAGCGCGCACAAAAGACAAGGACGAGAAAGACACACGAGCGCTAACTCTCAACTGCTTCTTTACGAAAGAAACATACATGTAATTGCCCAACAGCTGGCATAGAGCATGTGCAGCGCAAGTCATGTGACACGGTCAGGAGGGCTAAACAGAATTTAAAAGAACGAACTCCTTATCAGTTAGAGCCACCAAAGGGTGACCGATGCATTTTTTGGCACACCTATTTATATAAAGGGGCTCTAAAATTTCACGTGTTTTTTCTTTATCTGCAAACAAAATAGCCAGTTTTCATCAGTCCACATATTTTCTGAAGATGTTGCATGTGCAAATAACTTGATTTGTTTTATTCATGCCTAACGGTGTAGTGGTGGTCAAAAAGTAGCTTTGAATGACTTTTGGAATGCATGTACGTCGAAGTCTCCAGAAGTCTCAGTACCTCTGCTCGAGCAATTTTCCCTCTGCAGGCATCATGCTGACATGTTTATTGTTCCAAAATACGCATTCAGCCATGGTTGTTTACGCTTTCAGAGCAAGTACAGTAGAACCCCGCTGATACGTTTTTCACGGGACCGTAGAAAATAAACGTAAGAGCCGGGAAACGTAAGAGCCGAGAAACGGGAAAAATGGAAAATGGAGAGAAGTGGTGATCGGCACACAATTTTATTTCAGTGCACGCATCGGCACACTCGGCTACGATTTCGTCGATAGAGAAAATGTCGGAGGTGACAACGGCATCATCGATGGAAACGTAATCACTGTACGCGATTCCGCCACAACCAGTTTGCACAGCTGTGCCATAATTTTGCAGGCGCAAGCCGGAAACGTAATGGGCATCGCCGATAGTGCAGCTAATACAGTCAAGCCAAGTCAAGCTACGTGAAAAGTCAGTATTGCCGTCGGCAGTGGCCTCTTGGAGTGTCAATTCGCAACGTAACGTACGGGAATGTTCCCACACTGCGACGTATCAGCGGGGTCCCTAATGCATTGAATGCTATGGGAGCTATGCCGGGACTGGCCCAAAACAACGTAAGAGCCAGGAAAACGCAGCAGCGAGGAACGTAACAGCGGGGTTCTACTGTATTGATCATCTCGGTAATGAACAAAATCATAAAACAATCCAGTGTTCCTAAATATCAATGCGCACCATTTTCACAGCGCTGCTCCAACATGGGCACCAGCTGTATTAATGCGATGTGGGGAGGTGTATTTGTTGAAATATCCTGGGCTTACAGGCTTACACTCAGGCCCTAAACACAAAGACAAAGTAATAGGTGTCAACCATGAAGCCTATACTTTTCATATACAGTGGAACCCCGTTCATACGTTTTTCAGCGGACCAGGGGGAAAAAACGTAACAGCCAGGAAAACGCAAGAGTGAGGAAAGCACCGAAAATGAATGAGAACAGGGCCGCTTTGACTTCAAACAATTTATTTCAGCAAGGTGAGCCATCTAGGTCGCCGACCGATAATTCGGACAGCCGCGCGGTACCGCCAGTGCCCCCACAGACGTCATGTGTTGAGACGACCGATATTTCGGACGGTTTCTAGCTCTAAATTCGATAATTCGGACTCCGTTCGCGGCTGTCGAGCGCAGGGAATGGGCCGCCATTATAGCCTCCGGCGCCCCGATGAGAGAAAGTATAGCCTCAGAGATCGCAATCAAAGCTGTGATCATTGAAGCTTAGTTCCAGAGTGACGCACCAATTTTGGAGGCAAGTTGCCCCGTCACTGCGATCGCCGCATCCTGTTCCGACACCCCGCGCGTGGTTTGTGATTGTGAGTACGGCTGGTCGCGTCGGGTCCGCGATCGCTCGATAGCGCTTTCACGCTCCGTCTTCAGTGCTTGTTTACCGTATTTACCCACATAATTTGCACCCTCGCATAATTTGCGCACTTCTGATATTTAGCCAGCTTTACAAAAAAAAAAAAATTCTTTGCATATTTTGCGCTCGCCGCCCGGCCCGAACCAGCCCGCCGGCGCGCGCATGGACAGACTTTGGACAGCCGCGCAGCCGTGCCCCTTGCTGCGCAGGCGAGCACAGTCGTACGCAAAAGGGGCTGTGAGTGTGATGTCCCATTTTCCGATTCTTTTCTCCGGAAGCCCGCGGAGCCCAGAGTGCAGTCGCTAGAATAAAAGCGCTCGAGTGGGGACGACGAAAACGGCTGAAGCAGAGATCAAACACGCCCGGCCCATCTCCGTTGCTCGGAGGCAATAACATCACCCCTATCAGGACGCCTGCCGTCGAAGCTGGGAGGAAACGCCCCGCCCGTCTTTAACGAGCATGAAAAGACGCTAAGGCGGGGGGGAGTGTCGCTCGGCTGCCGAGCGATCGCATGGCTGCCGAGATAGCGCTGGCGCTCGCGCTATCTCGGCGGTCATCAGCGGGCGGCAATTTCTGCAAGCGTGACCAAGACTGTCAAAAGTCAAATCAAAATAGCGGTGCCCAGTCGGGTACGGCGTGCAAGGTTGCGACGCAACATGCGGGAACAGGCCCGCAGTTGCGACGTAACAGCGGGATTCGCAATACATGGGACCCTATGGGAGCTATGCCGGGACCCATGAAAAACAACGTAACAGCCGGGAAAACGCAGCAGTGAGGAACGTAACAGCGGGGTTCCATTGTATACAGTACAAAGTCAAAAATGAAACACGCTGGAGCGGTTAATGCAGTATCAGGCACCTGAGCTTCTGCATCTTCGTCAGAACTGTAATTTGACCGTTTCACACCATCAATGGAGTAATCACTGCTCCGGGGATTTGCAAAAATAGGCAGCAGAAACAGCCGATGTGCTTGTTTCCATGGCATGCGGTGCCGTCAGAGCTGCCATTCTCGCAGAACTCGACACTACCTTCGGCTCGAGTTCCTGTTGCAGCGGTGCATTTGTGAGCCTCTTGTCCAATGGCGTATGGCGACGTAAAAAAAGAGTTAAGTGCTGTAGAGTAGTGCAGGTATTGTTTTCTGAAACAGAGCGCCTGCTGCGGCGCACGGCACTGGGATATTTACGAAAAGTGATCGCCATGACTTCCTCCACAAAGTGAGCTTATTTGGAAGGTGCAGAAAAAGATGTGGGATCGTGTTTATCGGCCCTTAAGCTGTCTGCACAGCAGTACACTACTGGAGCACTTTACCTCGAGGTAGACAGAGTGCTGACTTCAGGAATGCGGTCGCTCCTTGTGCTGCTCAACTCTGTCAACACAGACATGCGGCGGATGGCCTGAGAAAAAAATAAGAAGAGGTTGTACACTCACAAGAGGGCCACATGAACGGGTTTTATTTTCCTGTAGTAGCGCATGGGCAGTATGAATTAGAGCGACACATAAAAACAACGCGACATACAGAATGACACAGGACGACACTCAGATGCTTTCTTTTATGCGTTGTGCTAATTCGTGGTGCAGTCACAGAACACCAACTCGCCTGAAGAGCAACTCTTCTGGGCTGTAAGAGAGTTTTTTTAAGCTCACTACAACCACTGCTGTTGAGAAAGGCATAACAAAAAAAAAAAAAATCCAGACAAACTACATATTACAGAATTAAGCTGAAACCATTAATTAATTATCACTGCTAAATTGCAAATACATTAGGACCATAAGAAATTTTACATACTGACTCATTGATTTACTGAGTGAATGCATTTGGCTTCCAAAGCAACAAGCAGCAATACGAAGAATGTGTAGTAGAGGGCTTGAGGACTTTCGATCAGCCCCAACCAAAGCATATCGGTTTTTTAGCCTCAACTCATTACCTTTTCTGGCGCTTCCAGGGACGAAGCAGCAGACTGCACAAATTGTGATGGTTCTTCTTTGCCACCACCTATTTCATGCCGCATGTTGCATTAATACTCAACCTTTGTCACCATGGGTGTTCTCCTACCACTTTCATTGGTACACAAGGGGTCCTAACACATCCCTGGCCTAGAGCCACTGGCACAGTACATCCATTACAACAGACATTCAGGTACAGCATACCAAACTGCAGTGTCATGCAGGTCATTTTATCTCTCCACTGACTGAGCTTCTTTCAGGATAGACTTTGAATGCAACATACATTTGGATATAGTGGACTCAGTTATAAGACCAGCAAGCTGTTCAGTGCTCCTTTACAGCAGACTTCTGTACCACAGACATCCCAAATACAACAGCTTCAAACATCACTTAGCTACTTTCAGGCCGGGGACAGCACCAGCGGAATCAACACAGCGAGATACCACGGTGGCAGATGAAGTGAACAGCCTCGCATTGACAGAGAGCCGCATAGTGCCTAGTGTTTATTTATTCACTTTATTTAACAATGCCGCCGATCTCACAGGAGGTCATAGCAGGGAGGGCATACATACATGCACAAAAGAAGCACCATCATATCATTCATACAGCTAGAGATTGTGGTTAAAGCTGTCAAGCTGCGCTTTCCAGGTCTGCATCTTGTAACACATACATCACCGTTAGAGACCATGTGACTGTGTTGTGACTTACAATTTGCTTCTGTTATAACAGAGTCATTCAGCATATAAGCAAGAGTGCTGTAACAACATTTGTACCGTAATGAAGCAGACACGCTGATGGGTATGTGCTCATTGAAGAGTAGGACAAGGAGAGAGACCGCCATCGCCACTGAACCTGTGCTACAGAGAGTGGTTGAAATCAGGGTGTCGAACCGCAAAAAATACAGGTTCGGTTTAGGTTCGGGCTTGATGCACACCGTTTCGCTCCATTTCAGTTCCGATTCAGAGAAATAAAGCTTTGAACCGGTTCGTGAACCAGTTCAGCAGAGTAAATTTTGTAATTGATTTTGACAGTGCTGGTTAT
>CM023483.1:126748229-126963229 GCA_013339685.2 Hyalomma asiaticum | reverse complement strand
ACTCTGTCGTAGCCCCGTTGACGCTGGGCTAAAACAGCGCCAATTCCATAGCCGCTAGCATCTGTACGGACTTCTGTTGGGGCAGATGGGTCAAAATGAGCGAGAATCGGCGGTGTGGTGAGCAGTGTGATAAGGCTTGAGAAAGCAGCAGCTTGATCAGGGCCCCATGAAAAGGGCACGCCTTTCTTGAGAAGGTCGGTCAAAGGTCGAGCAATGTTCGCAAAGTTCCTTACGAATCTACGGAAATAGGAACATAAGCCTACAAAACTGCGGACGTCTTTAGCGCATGTTGGCACAGGAAAATCGAGGACAGCGCGAACTTTTGTGGGGTCCGGGCGGATGCCAGATGAATCAACAAGATGGCCGAGGATAGTAATTTGGCGGCGACCAAAGTGGCACTTTGAAGAATTTAACTGTAGGCCTGCAGCGCGGAACACCGAAAGAATAGACGAAAGACGTTCAAGATGGGTTTCGAAGGTCGGAGAAAATACGATGACGTCGTCTAAGTAACACAGGCAGATGGACCATTTAAAGCTGTGCAAGAGCGTGTCCATCATACGCTCGAAGGTGGCGGGAGCGTTGCACAAGCCGAAAGGCATGACCCGGAACTGGTAAAGGCCATCTGGTGTAACAAAGGCGGTCTTCTCGCGGTCCATGTCGTCGACAGCGATTTGCCAGTAGCCGGAGCGGAGATCTATGGATGAAAAATACGTCGCACCGTGGAGACAATCCAACGCGTCGTCGATGCGCGGCAGAGGATATACATCTTTTTTTGTAATCTTGTTCAGATGTCGATAGTCCACGCAAAATCTCCAGGTGTTATCTTTCTTCTTTACCAAAACGACAGGAGAAGCCCACGGACTGGATGATGGTTCAATAATGCCTTTGCTGAGCATCTTATCAACCTCCTCCTGGATGACTCGGCGCTCGGCGTGTGACACGCGATAAGGCCGTCTGTGAATGGGCGGGGCATCGCCGGTATGGATGCGATGCTGCACCATCGAGGTTTGTCCGAAAGGCCGACCGCCTATGTCAAAAATATCGGAGTACTGGCTCAGCAGATGCCGGAGTTCGTTGGCTTGTGAGGGGAAATGTCTAGGGCCATCATTTTCGCGATGTCGTCGTGCGCTGGAGGTGACGTGGCCGCAGGCGAATTGCAGGTGCCCGAAGAGCTGGTCGAAGACTGATGCGGCGAGAGGGACAAAAGCTGGTATTCGAGTGACGGTGACAGAGTGGCGAGGGATATGCCTTTAGGTAGTACCTGAGGGCAGAGTCCAAAATTCAGTAGCGGCATATAAGCTTTTTGGTCCGATATGGTCACTACCGTGTGTGGGAAAGAGACGCCATGCGAGAGTAAGGTGCTGACGTCCGGGGTGACCACATAGTCGCCATCCGGCACACAGAAATTGGGCACAACACTGATACACCTGAGTGCCTGCGGTGGTAGACGAACAAAGTCAGCAGAACAGAGATGGACCTGCGCTGTGTCGGGAAGTTCGGGAGCATCAGGCAAATCAAGCTGAACCACACCAGCTGAACAGTCAATCACAGCTGAGTGAGCCGATAAAAAATCAAGGCCGAGGATCACGTCGTGGGGGCAGTGGTCAAGTACGTGGAACAAAACGGATGTGTGACGACCCTCAACGCTTACACGAGCGGCACACATTCCCAGCACAGCCGGTGTCCCTCCGTCAGCGACTTGTACAATGCTGGACTCGGTAGGTGTGAGAACTTTCCTCAGCCGCTTCCGAAGGTCAGCGCTCATGACTGAGATGTGTGCGCCGGTGTCAATCAGGGCAGTTACTGGTAGGGCATCAACTTCTACGGCGATTTGGTTCTGGTCGGTCGGCAAAGTAATCAGAGGATTTGCAGGTCGGGGGTCCAATGCAGCGTCACCTCCGGGAGCTGCATTTATCAGTTTTCCTGGGGTGATCGTACGGAACGACGCGGCGACGAAGGACGACGGGACAGAGGCGAGCGGGATCGACAATCGTTTGGCGACGGTGAACGGCTCGAGCATCTGAACGATGCAGGAGGGCCACGGTACGAGTCGCCATAGGACTGGTCACGGTACATCGGGTCGCAGTACGTCGGATCATTCGGCGCTGCATTAAACGGCGGACGTCGGCTGTCATTTCGGCGGTAGAAAAACGTAGATCGTGAAAACGTGGACTGGCGGTGAGGGCAATAGCGAGAAATGTGACCCACGCCGCTACAATGGAAGCATATGGGCCTGTCGTCATGTGTTCGCCACTGGGCTGGGTCTCGGTATCGTCGAAACGTCGGTAATGGCCGATGAAGCGAAGCGGCAGGTGTGACTGGAGGCCCGCTAATGGAACACACCGGTTGAATGCCGGCGTTCGCAAGTTCCTCGCGGACAACTGCCTTGATGAGAGAGACCGTCGCCTCTGCGTTCTCTGATGGTCGTACGAGAGATGGTGCCGCAGCCTCGATTTCTCGCCGCACGATGCGCACAACGCTATCCGCGGTGCACGGTTGAAGGGATGGATGGGCGTCTTCGCAGGAAGACGTGGCAGCGGTGTTTGGAAACCGCGTGAACTGTTGGGTGATGCGACGGCTCTTGGCGTCTTCGAAACGGCGGCACTCATTGATGATTTCGTCCACCGTCGAGCAGTCTCTAAAGACGAGCAGATTGAACGCGTCATCAGCGATGCCCTTAAGGATATGGCCAACTTTGTCAATCTCGGTCATGGTGGAGTCGACGAGGCGGCAAAGAGCTAGCACGTCAAGGATATAAGCAACGTATGACTCTGTGGCTGTTTGGGCCCGACAGGACAGGTCTTTCATGGCAGCGGACTTGCTACCAGCGGGCGGGCCAAAGAGATCACGCAATTTCCGCTTACACAAGTCCCAGCTGGTCAGCTCTTCTTCATGTGTGTCAAACCAGATGCGTGCTGACCCCTGGAGATAGAAGACAAGGTTTGCGAGCATCACCGTGGGGTCCCATCGGTTGTGAGCTGCAACTCATTCGTAGAGGCCAAGCCACTTTTCCACGTTCTCGTTGGACTTGCCCGAAAAAGTTCCAGGATCACGGGGGTGAGTCAGGACGACTGAATGTTGTGGCGTCTGGGATGCTGACGGCGCCGATGCGGGCGCCGTGTTTGATCCAGAGGCCTGTTCGTCGGTGGGCATGGTACAGCGGTTGATGACAAACCCGCTGCGGAGTTCCGTCTTGTGCGATACCCAGCACCTCTCACCAAAATGAAGCGGGCACAGGGATACGCTTCTGATGGTAGTATATTTGAGAACAGGGAGATTAACCGGTGCAGCCCCAATGGCTGACCGTCAGCCTGCGCCCCACTCCTGCGTCTTCTCTGTTCCCCTCGAGGTCATCGTCTTCGTCCGTGTTCTTGCACCGTGACAATATATTTCTTTTTTGACACAACTATTGTGTTTAAAGAAATGTATGCTCTCATTTACAAATTGTTTGCTTAATTCTGTGCAAAATAACCTTTTCTAGTTCAGTCACTAGGTGTTGTGAACAGTCAACTTATGGAGTTTTCATTTGTCCTTTTTATTCACATTCAAAGAAAAAGCTTGTATGCTGCAAACAATTTAATATGTATTTATTGTTTACTATTTTTCTAAAAGCAGTGCAGAGGCCTTCGTCAGGTATTGCTATACCTTTAGCTTCTGTACCTTTCTTGGTGAAATTCAAGAAAAATAAAACATCTGAATCTGAGTCTGAACAAGTCATCAATGCATCGCACCATGTAATCCTGTACAGCGTAGTCGTGTGACCAGTGTAACATATAACCTCTCGTTGGCAAGTGTACACTGGTGCTTTCGCTTAGCCGAAGTGTAGGTCCCGTTCGGTGCGGGCTGTGCTCATGCACACGTTCAATAGCTGGGAACCACCAATAAATTGCATGTTCGTTCGTCAGCTCAAAAGTAGCGGCAGCGGCGTCGAGGAAGAACAGGATAAGGGGGGGGGGGGGGGGCAGAACGTTTTGTGGCTCCTTGAGACGAAACTCTGCTACCTCTGAAGGCGTGGGAGTGTTGACATCCCCTGATGAGTTTCTATCGTGTGGCACTCGCGTTTCCTCAATGCTCCTCTAAGGTGGCTTTCCCGCGGGGCACGAGACGTGACGTCATCGTCATGCGCACCGCTGCGCTGGGTATGGCGCTGGTGTTTCCGCGGTAGCGCTACCTGGCAGCGAGGGTTCGCGGGCCCGCGGACGGGGAACGATCCTTGCTCTCTTGGCCTTGGGACGTCGTCACGCGTGGTCGACGCTCGTGCGCGTGGTGGCAATGAGCTCCACTGGGGCGATTCCGCGGATGCCTCTCCCGATCGCCGATTGAGCCTCTGTTCGCGCGACTTACGTCGCGAGCAATATAGGCTTACTGTTCCAGCATGGGCGAACACTATTCGCTCGGTATCCTGATTCGGTAAGTCGAATGTCATCGATTACGCGCGGGGTATTGCATTAGCATGCCTGGTGTGTACAGTTCGGCTAGAGTGCTTATTATGCGTAGAAGGTGCAAATAAAGGCCCTACTCTTGGTTTGCACTGCGGTGAACTGTGTCCGTTTGTTCCTAGAGCGTGGGAGAACCCCGTGGCCACCCCCACAAAGGTCAACATGCACACGATGCGCTCGCCCTGTGACCTTGGCTTGGGCCGTGCGACGTACAAGGTATGTCCGTTCATGTGTTCTGTTCATGCGAGGCCAGTGCTCTTCTCTTGCTGTATTGTAAATATTCGAGGTCTCGTGAACCAGAGTGCGGGCGGCTGAACACAATGTAGCCCGTGCGTCCGCGCTCAACGTTGCTTGCGCACCGTGTACAGTGCAGTCCACTTATAACAATGTCGAGGAAACCTGAAAATATGATCGTTATAACCAATAATCGTTATATCTGGACTGCCGTAAAAAAATCGTCGCCGGATTACCTTTCGTAGCTGCGGGCTCGAATTCGCTTTTTACATCAATGAACAGATGTTGTAGATAAACAGCTTTAAAAAAAAAACTTTATTTCTTACTCAGACTGCGTATTACGGGTTCGTTGCGCTGAAAAAGTCCGAAATCCGCAGTTGCTTCCGCGGAAGCTTGGGTTTAACAAGCACCGTTCGCATAGCTTCCAGCTGCTGTGCATACTCTGGCGGCATCCCTTTGGTGTGCGTGAAGTCAACTAGAGAGTCGAATGACATCAGTGCACTTTGCGTGGTCATCGACGGGGTCGGAGAAGCGCCATCAACCTCGTCGTCACTGTCGCTGCTGCCGTCGCACAACGCTGGCATCTGTCGCGACAG
The DNA here is from genome assembly GCA_013339685.2 of Hyalomma asiaticum. Taxonomy (NCBI): domain Eukaryota; kingdom Metazoa; phylum Arthropoda; class Arachnida; order Ixodida; family Ixodidae; genus Hyalomma; species Hyalomma asiaticum. Next base: position 126,957,960 of record CM023483.1, on the reverse strand, counting down.
CACATCTGTGACGATTGCCTCATCGGTGAGTTCGTCAGAGAACGAAGCAGCACTGTCTGCTGTCAGGAAGTCCTCAACCGCCGTGACACAACCGCTATCTGCGTCACCAGTAGTGCTCCCAGAGCTCAGCGAGATCCGCGTAAGTCCGCAAGTATTGGTCCACTGATCAGCACATTCTGGGAGCGGATTGTCAGGAACCACTGATGGAGTGCCTCTTCGATATCCGTGTACAAAGGCTCCCGAACCCTCTTCCGCACGACGGCATGGCCACTGGTTCCAGCCTTCAAAAGCGTGGTGCTGCCGGCCTTCAGAATTGTCGATATCGTCGACTGGGCGAGCTCATATTTCTTTACAAGGGCGCTCACCTTGAAACCTTGTCACGAGTCTTGCAAAATTTTCAACTTCGTGTCAAGCGACACGGCCTTACGGTTTGTCGGCACCATCTCGGCTGAGGATGATGATGATTGTGGTTCGTTTAGGAAAGGACGCTAATTTCTGCAGCCCATGTAGAGAGCACGGCTAAGCGTCCGTGGGGGCGAGGGAAAGGGAGTGAAAGAGATAGAGAGGAGAGAAAGGCCGTAGTGGAGGGCTCCGGAAATTTAGACCACCTGGGGTTCTTTAACGTGCACTGACAACGCACAGTACACGGGCCTCTGGCATTTTCGCCTCCATCGAAAATGCGACCGCCGCGGCCGGGATTGAACCCGCGTATTTTGGGTGGCAGCCGAGTACCGTAATCTGCTCCGCTCTTCGGTTGCTCGCGCGATCGCCGAGCGGGCAGGGTTGCTACTGTGCAGCTTTGCTTTTCGCTTTTTTTTTCCTTTCTCTCTCTCCCCCTTTTGACACAGGGACCCACAGAACTGCACACCGCCCACCGCTTTGCTTTTCAAATTTTTTGCTTGTTATCTCTCTCTCCGCGCTCGACGCGCGAGTCGGAAAACGTTATTCAGCTGGCGCCATCTAGCAGCGCGCCGCGTCAACTCGCCATGCTCTCCCCGGCCTCGGCATTCGGAATGGGCGGGACGCGCCGCCGGCGCTGCGCTCTTTTCGTCTTGTCGCGGCATAGCTCATTTCATTGGAACTTATCGATGTAAATGTTACAATTTTGTAAGAAACATGTTGTCCAGACGGCAAAATTTTCATCGTTGTATCCGATATGCGGTGGATTACATATCGTTATATCTGGGTTTTTTTCCCCATAGCCCCAATGTATAAAATGAGACTGTTGAGTCAACCCATCGTTATAACCGATATATCGTTATATGTGGTATCGTTATAAGTGGACTGCACTGTATTGATGAACGCGTACATGGTTTTGCCTGGACGTCCAACTGCGCGGGCACGCAGTTTTGGCATGCCCAAATTGTCATTTTCTCATTATTATTGGCACAATTCTTTTTCTTGTTGCGTTTTCTCATCAAAACTGTGCGCTCTTTTGCCAGGCTGAAAAAATGATGATTTGAACATGCACCCTGCGTTACACATTACATAATCTGCCCGAAGACACAGAGTAGTGTAAACGCTAAGTAAGGGAAAATATGCATGCGTTCTGCTTCTAACGCTGCCATCTAGTGCTCGCGGTCACTGCCGTGCCTTTGGGCGGCTTCCAACAAGATTTAGTGGCAAACATAAGCCGACATTTATTGCTGTTTTGTGACGTCTTCTTTTTTATTTTATTTTATTTTTATTCAGGAATACTGCAGGCCTTAAAAGGCCCAGGCAGGAGGGGAAAGCACAAACAAAAAGTACAAAGTGTGCAGGTATCAAGAATTCTATACAACGAGGATCTATACAAAGCAACAACAAGGTGAAGCTACTAACGAGTAAACAAGCACTGAAAAATGTGATACAAGCAAAAAGAATATACAATATGAAAATATAAAGCATACATAACTATCTAATCAATGTACAAAGGTGCCACCAAAAAAATGATGGTGCACTGTATTGAAACAGGAAGGGCTAGATTTAAGATGTAATGGATGTGATAGAGTCGGTGTTGCTGAGTGTACTAAGAGGTAGGGTGTTCCAGTCAGCTACTGTTCGAGGGAAAAAGGAATACTTAAATATGTTGGTTCTGGAATTGTAAGGTGTTAATGTAGCAGAGTGGTGATGTCTTGTTCGGCGAGCAGTGAGAGGCTTTATATAAGGTTCAGGAGAAAGAGACAACTTATTATTATACAGCTCGAATAGAAATTTAAGCCGGTGAATTTTTCTTCTTAGTTGCAAGGACTGAATGTTGTGTTGGGCCATTAGGTCACTTGGAGAGTCGGTGGAGCGATATTTAGAGAAGATGAACCTTACTGCTTTACGTTGGATCCTTTCTACCGCATCGATGTTAGTTTTAGTGTAGGGATCTCATATGATAGCTGCGTATTCGAGCTTAGGACGGACAAGAGAGGTATAAGCGGAATAGCTGAATTTAGTGAAACAGCAAAATATTTTCATATTTATTTCAATGCATCGGTTTTCCGGCAAAACCGTGTGATCTTCTCGTGTGTTTGGAATAATACGTTCATTGCCTCATTGTTTTTCGAAAACATACAAACGAGGTTGTACTGCGCAAGTTTCTACGTTGTCGCGCATGCGCAACGTAAAGTGACATGGACATGAGAACAAACTGCAACCAGCCACCATGCAGAGTATCAGCAGAGTATCATAATCCAACGAAGACAAGGTAATTGAAGCCTCACTTGCACAAATATCGCTGTACTTCCTGATAACGAAAGCCTCTGAAGCTAGCCGAGAAGAGCAGCTTTTACTTCAGCCTAAAATCTTAGTTTCACGAAATTTCAGCTCATACCCACATTCAGAAACGTGCACACCTGAATGTGCATGCTTGTCCTCTTTCTGCGTGGAAAATCTATGCAAATTCTCTCTGGATGGGACTGCACTGGCTGTGGGTGGAGCTGATACTATTTATTTTTAGGTTGCAACCACCCACAAGAAGCAGCGGCATTTCAAGGGACCCTGAAACAGTTTTGACGATTTTGTGCAAACATGGTGATCCAGTAGAGCGAGTCATTAGGATCATTTGAGGGCAGATTTCAGCGCCGTGAGTAAAGTGTGGAATTTACAATAAGGTTTTCAACACGTGCATTGGACAAGATCGCAGCGGCTCGCCAAAAGGTGTTTTCAGACGCCCCCGCCATCGACCGACGGAATGGGAGGCCGCTGACTGTCACGTGCACGTAATTTTCCTAACCTAACTGCGAACAACGTGCTCCTTCGTTTCAGCCCGCCACGGAGGGCTCGGCAGAGCGGCTGGCGCGGGAGGCGCTGTCGTCGCTAGCACGCACTCCGCAGCAGATCGAGTTGAGGAGGAACAGCAGTGGTAAGGAGGAAGGGGACAGAAATAAGCCCATAGCTGCCTTAGCGCATGGTGCTTCGCTTTATTTATGGTGTGAATGATTTCACAATTGTGTTGCCTAATCAGTGACGCAATGTCAAAAAAACCTTTCAGGGACCCTTTCAGTTTGAAATGGTGTTCCAACACAGTGCTTGCTCACTAACCTGCAAGTGACGAGGTCGTTGCACTGGCTTTGGTGCGGTAGCCTCGCCCAGGGCTTGTGCATTCTTCAGCTGCTGCTGCACCGCAAGCAGCCTTTGCTCTGCTTCAGCCACAGACTGATGGAGCTTCTTCAGCTCCGCCTGCACCTGGCTCGCCTCGGACACTGGGATCAAAAAGCAGAGATAATAAGAACCCTTTACTTCGTCGTCCTCAACCCCGACCTCCTCTAAGGATAGGGGGACCTGCCCACACCCGCTGTCGCTATGGCAACGCATGACCTCTTTGTGATGTGTTTGAGCAGTTACAAAAAACATTACAGGCCACCACTACTTATCCCCACAGCAGGTGCCGCAACAACTTGATATGGTAGGAACACTTCACAACGGGGATTGCGCAAGGGCAATGCGTGCCGTGGCTGGGGTTTTCAGCTTTTCCTTACAGAGTCAAATTCAAACCGTGACAATTCAGACTTTTGGTTAACCAAAACAAATTTCATATCTTTGTTTGGCCTGCTATATTTTCCATGTGTTTAAAAGCTGCTTAAGGAGGGACATGGGCTGTAGAGATCAAAAAATTATGAAAGGAAGAAACTGTTTCTTTATTACATACTTGAAATATGAAAGTATAACTGCACATGTAACACTTAGTTTCACTCTTATAAGGTTATATTTCACATGTCATGTAGTTTTATGAAATTTCTAAGAGCTGAATTTGGCATGTTCTTGTGTCATTTATTTAGTTTATCAGAGTGACCTCTCAATATAAAAGAGCTAGATCATTCTTTCTCAAGGTAACACCCTACTTGGGTACAACAAAGTGTTGGCAGCAGAATTTAATTTTCTGTGTACTTATTTTTAAAATTAGACGTTTTTTTCTTAATGGTGGCCATGCTGCAGAGAGAGCATTCTGGTCATCTTCAGAACGACTAACCCCGATTTGATTTGAAAATTGTTTGCAGCATTGCCATCACTACATCTTACAGTACCTAGCTCTACAGTAATATTCACTTTCTGCTGAGAAATATTTTTTTCCACAGGCTCCGGAAACAATAAAGTAGCCAGTTAGTCTACCTCCTGAACTTGCTGCCCGCCCCCCCAAGAAAATTTATTGCATATTTCAAATGAGAATGAAAAAACTATATAAGTCTACATAGTTTCGCCATAAGATACAGAAAATATCCCTGCAACCCATGACCCCCCCCCCTTCCCCTCTTAACTCAAACTGCATCATATGGTTAATTCTGTCGATTCACACTTTTTGCTCATCCTTACCAGCTGTTTTGGTTCTTTCTAGGTGAACATTCGTGCTCACAAATTTTTAACAGCTAGGAACAAAGCCTGCCAGCACTTGCCAAGACATTTAAAGGCCACTTGCAGAAAAAAAAAAAAGCTATGTTGCACTGAGGCATACTTTTTCTTGCATCTGATAATTCAAACAGAATTCTGGGGTCCCCTCAAGTTTGAATTAACGTGTCTATTGCATATTTGCACAATAATGTTAAAAATGGCTCTCCATTCAACTAATCCATTTAAATGAGGACATTAGTGTGGACTCATTGATGGCATGCGATTACAGTTTCTGCACCCTGCTTACAAGTGTGGGAGGAGTGAAATGCCTGCCCACAAAAGCAACTAAAAGCTTTAAGTTAGCACTGCGATGAAGCATGCCAGACTTGGCCGTAGAGACTGTGGTAGGATGTCGTTCCTAGTGGATTACCATGTGTGACAAGAATTTTCGTTTGTGAAACCTTGAGAGCTGCCGTTCTCTTTGTCTATGTGCTTTATTAGTCCATGTGGCATAATCATGGAAATGTGAATGCATATTTACACAGAGTGACAGCAAGAACTACAGTAGAACCTCGTTATAACGAACCCGGATATAACGAAGTAATCGCAAAAAAAGTAACTGCACTGTTTAACACCATTGTTCTCGTCGAACTGGATGGGGGCTCCGCACCTGAAAGTAGACTTTCTGGGAGAAACATTGTTAGCTTGTGCATACCTCAACCTTTTGTTGTCTTTGTTAACCCTCTACCGTATCTAATGGACTCAAGAGTTCCCTTTGAAAGGTTTATGCCTGTAGGTTGGAGAGTATTGAACCTGTATATGAGATATGATTATGCGCAAGCTAACAATGTTTCTCCCAGAAAGTCTACTTTCAGGTGCAGAGCCCCCATCCAGTTCGACGACGTTAAACAGTGTAGTTACTTTTTTTTTAGCCACAAGCTTTCGGTGAAATGCATTGTTGGTGCGGGGCAGATGGTACGGGGTTTTGGGGGGGCACACATGCCACAGGAGTAACTTCTGTTTCGAGAGTGTGTTCCTTTTTTCATCCTGCTTTCTAGCGCTGCACACACAATGCATTTGCAAGACATGTACAAGGAGCGGATTCTTTGGAAGCTTTCGCTCTTGCCATTTATATTAGTCACGCTAACACCTGTCACCCAAATACCCCTGCACCCAACCCCCGCCCCCCCTCCTTTTTTTGTGTGTGTGTGTGTGTGTGTTCGCACGTGCTGCTCTTCTCCTCCTCTCTTTCTGAGGACGGGGGAGAGTGCGCAAAGGCATACATAAACGAACGCTGGAGAAGGCAGCTGCCGCCCTGACGAAGACAAGTCCGCTTGTGGAAACGTTGGCTCCCATGACATTCCCTGTTTTAAATCGTACTTTGCGATTTGTTCATCGATTCAAGCATCCATCTTCCCCTGAGCTTCTCTTCTAGTTTGGAGCAAGAACTATTGTTACGCTCCACACACAAAACGACCAAACTTTCTGCATCATTTGTATGCAGAGTGCAGAAACTGCAATAGTTCTAGTTGTACTCACGGCCACCAACTTTGTCTCGGCTTCAGAATCCAACCTCTTCAGCAAAGCTTAGTGTTACCACAAGCTGCGGCATAACCAATCACAAGGAGGCTAGGTAGTAGCTAGCATATCTCCTTCATTACAAATTCAATGTAAACTATTTACCCATGATCCTTGGGTGAAGCTGCACAGTTTTCCTTAGAGGAGCACCAACAGAAAATTTTAAGGGCATCATAACTTGATAGACAGATATTTATGGACACATAAACTATCTGTGAAATATCAATGGCGAACGCAGCGTAGAACATGTTTGAAACCAATTATAAAGTGTGTGAAGTGAAACCATGCTGCCAAACGAGGACCTTGGAGAATCAACAGCCGGAGGGTTTGCTTTAAACAAGCCATGACCATCCATGACCAGTTTGTGATGGCCACTTGCTACTCCCTCTGCCGTGCTGTTCTCTCAAGACGTGTTCTCTACCACTGTTGTTCACTCTCCCTGCCAGGGAATTTTATTGCTGGGAGCCCCAAGCAATGGGTGCCCCGTGTTCGTGAGTTTTCTTGTTGTCTCCCCACCTTCTACCGTCTGCCATAGAGCGAAGCACTTGCATACACTGTTGAGCACAGCATGCTAAGCTTTGTGGGGTCATGTGGCCAGCTGTGTTTACAAACAAATAAACCTTTTTCGGTGCTCTCTGAAATCAAAAATGTAACCGGCTGCCATAAAAATGTTTTCAACTAAATAACAGCTGTGCACTGAAGCAAAGAAGGTTACAACATGCGGTGAATACCGTATTTACCCGCATAATTTGCGCACCCTTGATATTTAGCCAGCTCTACAAAAAAAAAATAAATAAAGAATCCTCGGATATTCTGCACTCCCCGACCAGCCCAAGCCAGCTTGCCGGCGCGCGCGCACGGACAAACTTAGAACAGCCATGCGGCCGCGCTCCTTGCTGCGTAGGCGAGCGCAGTCATTCGCAAAAGGAGCTGCGAGTGCGATGTCCCTTTTTCCACTTCTTTTTGCCAGAAGTCCCCGGAGCCCAAAGTATGGTCACTAGAATAAAACCATGTGAGTGCGGGCGATGAAAACGGCTGAAGCAGAAATCAAACAGGCCCGGCTTATCTCCGTCGCTCGGTGGGCGCATGCGATAACATCACCCCGATCGGGAAACCTGCCATCGATGCGGGAAGGAAACGTCCTGCCTGTCTTTAACAAGCGTGAAAAGATGCTAGAGAGGGAGGGGGGGGGGGTGTGTCACTCCGCTGACGAGCGATCGCATGGCGACCAAGATAGCGCTGGTGTGCGCGCTATCTCGGCAGACATCAGCGGGCGGCTCGTAGACACGTCTACATGCTGCGCTCTCAACGCAAAGGGACTGCGAAAAGTGTCCATACAGCAGCTGTATTCTCTTACACCAGCGTTTTGTAGTGTTACGTGAGATCGTATCCAAAAGCGTTAACGCGCTCGTTGCATTGTATTACATGTTATTTCGAATGTGTTCACGAAATCTCCGCGTAATTTTGTGTACCCCCTCTTCAGAGCTCTAAAATTGCAAAAAAGAAAGTGCACAAATTATGCGAGTAAATACGGTAAGTCATTAGCGACTTTTTACAACCGAAAAACAGGATGCAAAACTCTTGTGAAAGTGCTCCTTCAAGTTTAGCCTGTTATGAGCGGTGCTAACTCATCACGTTATTCATTCATTCGTTGCCCAGCCAGGGTGGTCTAGTGGTTATGGCACTTGGCTGCTGATCCGAAGGTCAGGGGATCGAATCCCGGCCGCGGCGGCTGCATTTCGATGGAGGCGAAATGTTGAGGCCCGTGTGCTGTGCGATGTCAGTGCACGTTAAAGAACCCCAGGTGATCGAAATTTCCGGAGACGTCCACTACGGCTAAGAGATTTCTAGTGTTGATTTTCACATGTATTCAAATTCGCACTTATACATATCACATATTTAAACCTTTTTGTACTCATTACATCAAATTACCACGTCATTTATGTTTTGATGGTTTAGTAACGATGACCATTTGCTATATAACTATATTATGTGTTAGCTTATTTCTTGTGTTTTTGATATTCATTACTATTTAGTGTTTTGCCAATGACAATTGCTGTCCAGTGTTTTTTTATGTTATAATGCTGTTAGGGACCACTTAACAAATTTGTAGGGTCCCTAAAAGTGTAAATACATGTACCAAGGAAAAGACCAAATAAACTTCAAACTTATCAACAGAACTGGTTTTGGGACGTTAGACCCCACAAATCAATCATTATTCCTTCATTCGTTCCTACTGTCAGCGCTGTTGTAACTTTAAGGCTGTTATAGGGAAGGAAAATGCAGTGTAGTAAAGCACACACACATGATATTAGTACAGAAAAAAAAAGGTACTTATTGACAAAACACTGTACAAAAGGCAGTGTCGTGCAACAGCTTCGTGCTTTGACAGCTTCGTACAACAGGCATGACAGCTTGGTATGCAGTGCAAGCCTTAATGCTTTTGGAGTGTAAGCTGTTGTGGGCTAATAAGACAACCACTTTTGGTGGTGGCAATGTCCCCCACCACAACTGGTGTCTGTCATCGCTATCACGCGCATGAAAAAGACATTAAAGTGAAAAACGATTTTTCATGTATAAGTAAGTTACCTTTACACATTCACAAAAGCACCACTCCCATAGGGAGAAGAGGCTTGCTAAGGTAGAGAACACTTAAGAAAACAAAATGAAAGTGGTGATGCCACTAGGAGGCTCCTGCAGTTATTATGCGTAACGTAAGATTTTTAATGGCACCTACTACAACCTACATAATTATTACGGGTGAAAGAGACACACTGCATTCTAAGGAAGCCAGAGGTTTAACGTGGAGTGTTTCAGACAATTTTACGGAGCCAATACAGCGAGAATACAAGAAGTAATGAAGTTCACGACGTCACTTCCTCAAATCTTAAGACTTTCATTTCAAAGATCAAACTTAGACCTTGGTTCCCTCTCCTAATTGATCGAAACATTGTATAATTTATGATAACAGAGTTGCCAAAGAATAATTTATCCCAGTTTAAAAAACTTTAGTGTACCTCTAAACAAAACAAAAGAGAAAAATCTTCATTCTTGTACAGCTTTAAACCCTGCTCACTAGAAGCAACGCCACCAAATGTGTGGTTGGGCACCTTCTGCTATAAGCAATGGATATGGTGATAACAGTAATGGTTCAGGACGCTATGCTTGCCAATTGTTGTCTATGGTTGTACTCGGCTGCCACCCAAAATACGCAGGTTCGATCCCGGCCGCGGCGGTCACATTTTCGATGGAGGCAAAAATGCCAGAGGCCCGTGTACTGTGCGTTGTCAGTGCACGTTAAAGAACCCCAGGTGGTCTAAATTTCCGGAGCAGTCCACTACGGCCTTTCTCTCCTCTATCTCTTTCACTCCCTTTCCCCTACCCCCACGGACGCTTAGCCGTGCTCCCTACATGGGCTGCAGAAATTAGCGTCCTTTCCTAACCGAACCACAATCATCATCATCATCCATGGTTTCGTTGATGAAGACAAGAAAATGGTAGTGATAAGAGTAAGATAGTTCAACAAAACTTGATGAGAAGGACGAAGAAGATTGCACAGAAAGAGCAAGAGAATGTGGTGGCAGATAAAGATTACGCAAAAAAGGAGAAGGGGAGGAAAATACGAAGACGAAGAGGAAGGAGCAGTAGCACAAGCAGGAAAAGAAGCCAACAAAGACTTATAAAGCTGAGCAAGAATCCAATGAAGAAGAGCAACACAACAATGAAAATAAAGGAGTAAAAGAAGACAAAGATGAGGAAGGAGACAGCAACAAGGAAGAGGAGGTGAACGAAAGCAACATCAAAGGAGGGCAAGTGGAATATGATGAAGAATAGATAGAATAAGAAGGCAATGGGAGAGGAATAATGAAAAGAAGGGTCAAGACCTGCTGGAATTCACAGGGGTTGCAGCACAGCTGTGACTAGTGCTGCACACTCTGTGCAATCCTGGAGTTTTTTAAGCTGTCTTAGTCTTAGGGTGTCCACCTGCATAGCAGTATAGATTGGCAGGCTTGCATGTTCTGTTTGCGCCTCTCTTTAACATATCGCAATGCCATTTGTCAAGGCAACAGTTGTGTTTCCGATGTTGTGCAAGGACGATTCGCTAACGCGCGCGAAATCATCGTTCCTCTCCATGTAGTCCACGAGGGCGCTCACCTTGTGCGGCTGCAGCAGAAGCGCACGCCACGGACGTCTGTGCCGAGGCGGTCTCCGGCCGACTCATCATACGTTTCACGATGCGCTGCAACACAGACTGCCCGTCGCAGTGAGGCAGCCGCAGTAGCTCCTCCACGTCACGGGCCGAAAAGGGCTCCTGGCTCACGCCGGACTCGCAGGCGAGAGTGCACAACGCGTATTCGTAGCCCTGGCTTGACAGGTAGTCCTGGATCAGCCACAAGATTACCTGCACCGAGCAAAAGAACCTTCGATAATGTCCACGGGTTCCGGTTAATGTAAATGTTTGGAAGACTTCATTATTGTTATTAGGGCGGACAACCCATTGATAGCAGAGAAAATACAAATGTGAAAGGGTAAAGTAGCATCCACCTTCTCGTCGCACAAGGCTGCAAGGAAATGCGTATGGATTCATAAGAAGTGAAATTTAGCGAAAAATTCGTCCCGGGCCGCTCGCTTTACCAACTGACCTAACTAGGAGGCTTGACAACTCGAAGCACACATGCACGAAGACGGCGAATGAGCCCATCTCACTGTCAGCTATCGTCGCCTCATGCGTAAGAGATTTGAAATGCTCGAGTGATGCGCCAACCTGATGCAGTAGCGTCTGCGAAGAACGCTTGGTGCTTTGCGTAGTTATCGTCAGGGCTTCCACAAACTTGTAACGCAGTCGCGCGCGGAGATCGTTGACGACGCCTTGCTCTTCGAGGAAGCGGCACATTTTGAACCTCATCTCCTTAAAGGTTAGCCCATCCAGCTCTTTCTTTGCGTTCATGGTGCCTTGACGAGATCTTTAAGCTCGCACGGAGCACAATGACAAGGAACTCTAGTTCGCTGCAACAAAAGCACCGAGGTATTTTAAATCGCGAGCTTTTAAGAACGCCGCCATGTCATGCGAAGTTGCCAACGCAAACAAAGAGGGAGCGCTACATCCATAGAGGACATCAGATCTGTGAAACGCATACACAAAATTTTATGTCGCCAAATATACATGAGCACTACCGGCAGTACATCGCAATTTAATTTGATGCGGATATTTTTGTAGTATCATCTGTTTATTATTCTGATTATTCACGGTTTATTGGTTAAGCCAGTAGTAGCGCACTGAGCCGAAGCCTGTAGTATAAGCCGCAGCTAACGCGCTGCTCACCGCTGGGATTATCCGGCGCTAGCGTCGCTCACATTTCCTCTTTTGGCATAACGCGGTAGAAATGGTGAGTGCCGTGAATTTCGGCTTCTTTGCGAAATCCATTGAATCTCTGTATATGACGCCTTTAGATTATTTGTACTGCGGTAGTATCATCACCTTAATGACTGAGAACACTGTTTAAACCGTGTAGTTGTCACAATCGCTGCGTTTATATTGGTCAATGTTTTATCAAAGCGTTCGGGGGTGATGCTCGGCATTTGCTTGTTGCGCACACTACTTTTCGATTGATGTGTGTTGCCTGCCTGTGTGCTTGTTCTTGCGCAGTCAACCAACAAAAAGAAGACCAGGAAGTTAAGGGGACACGTGAGCCACGGCCACGGTCGTGTGGGTAAGTTTGCCGAGCCCTGCCGCGCTGCCTGTGGCCACATGCGTCAAGCACTGATCGTCACGTTATGTCGCTTGCAGGGAAGCACCGCAAGCATCCTGGCGGTCGGGGTAACGCCGGTGGCCAGCACCACCACAGGATAAACTTCGACAAATAGTAAGTGACGAAGGTCGCTGCAAACTTGAATGGTTTGCAACACCCTGCCGAAGTTCAAACACGCCAGTGCATCCGTCTTAGCTATCTTGCTTTTCGGGGCCGCTACAGGTCGAAATAAACAGCCTAAGGACTGTCTGCAGTGGCAAAGTGAAAACCCAAAACCTCGCGAGTTAACCTGGAAACCCACCACTGATAAGCCGGCCGTGTCTGCATCATTCTGTTTGCGACTGCGGTGGCAGTTGGTGGGGACATTACGCGGCTGTCTTCAGGTGTCGGCCGACCCTGCGCTGTTGGTCGACATATTTCAGCAGCTACATACGACCAAGTTTAGTTTTTTTTTTTTTTGTACTGTGCTAGCTTTAGAATACGATTCAACAGAACGTCGAAGTTGGCTTGAAGGCCATGTGTGAAAGCAGCACTGGCGATACCGGTTGTGAGCCTCGTGTTCTGCCTTGAATTCACCTCGTCATCACTAGTTGTGAGCGCTTTCATTCAAGTATTGGCAGGTCACTTTTTTTTTTTTTTAAGGGGAAACCTACGTGTGTGGTGTAACCAGAGTTTGAATTGTTGAATTGCTCGCTACAGCCGAATTCTCAAAATGCACACTTCAGCAGTTCTTCCAAACTAATTATTATGAACCACCTGTTGCACATATCTGAGGCATCGTACAGGTGCTCTGTGTAAATAGAAATTTTTCAATGTAGTGAGGGCATCAGTGCTGTGGTATTTCATTGTTGTGAAGTTAAACTAATACTGAAAAAAAATGTGCATGGCACGAAGTGGTGGCATGTTAGTCACTTAAATTTACTGCACTGTCCTGGGAGCCAGCCACTTGACTTACTCTAATGCTGCAGTCGATGAACAGATAGCAAAATACGAATTTAGTACATGGAATGTTGCAGGAGGCAACGTTTCGACAAGTGACTTGTCTTCGTCAAGGCAATAATTTGAGTGCATACTTGGTGTGTCAGTAGTGCTGTAGGCATTTGTGGGTTTCCTTGTGAATGTATTTGCTTGTCCTGTTGTTCATTTTGAATTGATAATGCTCATGTCCTCATGTTAGATGGGGCATAAGTATGTTTTTGCTCTGTTAGCAAGGTATCTATGTTCCACTGGGAGATATAGGACTTCAGGAACCACTTTTTACCTGGCCTAACTTTTGAAAGATTGGTTGCACACCACTTACTGAAGAGTTCCTAAGAGATGCACTTGGCTTTCACAGTTTTGCCAACTATGTACTGTAGTTTTAAATGCATTGCTATTTGGTACTGCCTTGGTACATTGTGCCACATCCCCGGTAGCATGCACTTGACGATTCAGTGTGGAATGTCAGCGCACATTAAAGAACCTCAGGTTGTCGAAATTTTCAGAGCCCTCCACTGCAACGTCTCTCATAACCATATCTGGTTTTTGGACGTTAAACGCCAGAAATCAATCGAGGATTCAGTGGTAAAGCTAATGTCATTTTTGGCCACGGCATGTACAGTCCAAATGCATGCACAACAGTTGCATGCAGTGTTCTCACCTGTGATCTGGTGTGGCACGGTGACTTTTATACTCTTGCATGCTTGTGCAATACATGTTGTTGATCATGGGTGCTGTCGGCAGCTCCGTGTCAATAGTGGGATTACCTGTCTGTATATTTTGGTCTTGTAATGAACAGGCGCAAGTTGTGAACTTGAATTGATGGCGCAAATGGTTAGACAGGACCGAAGAAGACACGGAAAAGCGCACATTCCGTGTCTTACGTGTTCGGTCCTGTTTAACCATTTGCACCATCAATTCAAGTTCAGCTATGCACCAACTAGCCCAACAGCAAACGTTATTAAGCACAAGTTGTGTTAGTTTTGTGGCGGCACCGTAATTGCTGACCCTTTACAGCCACCCGGGCTACTTCGGCAAGGTGGGTATGCGCAACTACCACGTTCGCAAGAACCACTACTGGAAGCCGTGCCTGAACGTGGACAAGCTGTGGTCCCTGGTCTCTGAGCAGACCCGCCAGAAGCTGAAGAGTGACGGAAATGGCAAGGCGCCCGTCATCGACATTGTCAAACACGTGAGTGACCACTTTTATCGTGTGCGCCATTTCCCGGCTTAGTTCCTGTGCCGTAAGTGGCACAGGAGCTGGAGCTTTCTCTCTCTCTCTGCCGCACCCGCCCTTTTTCCTGTTTCGTATGGAAATGTTTCAGGAAGTATTCTTTTCAGAAATGTGTAGCTTTTTCCTGTTGTCTCCTAGAGCTAAACATTCTTCTATGGAACTGCTTCATTGGTCACAAATACTTTTGAAAGTTGAAGGGTAAAGATAAGGCTGCATATCATGTGATTACGAACGCATCGAGGTTATGAAGGGAAGACATAGTTAGCCTGTAGTTGAGTTGTTACTGCAAAGAACGGTTACAAATCTGCTTACATCTCTTCATGAAAATCTCCTCAAACCTTTTTGTAATATGGAGTCACCTCATTTAGAAAACCAAGCTGAGGATATTTCATTTGGTATTCAGGGCGTTTTTGCAGTTGTGTCTGCTTACCCTATAATAAAAAGAACGCTTTACAACAAGGCTAAGTTCTAGCTGGGCACAGTGAGACCAGATTTGCGTCAGTTTCTTCAGGGAAAGACGGCCACAACTTCTGAAAGAGCGTACGTCAAATATGACGGCCCAGATAATCAAGAGCTCGACAGCCCCATGACGGTGGCCGAAGTGCACGCAGCTCGGCAGTCTTTCGAAAAGAGCACGGCCCCTGCCAGAGGCCAATACTCCATCTCTACTCACGGATTTCTTCAATCAGAAGATATGGGACAATGGAGAAGTACCACGCAAATAGAAAGAAGCTGAAATTATGTTAATAGCAAGGCCTGGGGAAGCCAAAAGCTCCCCACACGCTTAGACCCATATGTCTGACATCATGCATGGGTAAACTATTTGAAAAAGTCATTCAGACGTGATTTGGTTAATACATTGAGACGCACCAACTTTTTCCCAATTCCATGTTCAGCTTCAGACTACACGTTACTGCGCAGGACATCTTCCTGCACCTCGACAAAGAAGCACCCAATCTCCCAAACGGGAGCATGGACAGGTTTATCGTTCTCATGCAACAACACTTGAAAGAGCTATGCAACATGGGATGTAGAGAAAAAAAGCATGTAAATACAGGGCTTCTCTCCTAACAAATCTAACGGCCACGGTCGGCCATAGTAAATTTCCACCTGTTTTCTTACTTACAGAATGCTTTCAAATGAATAAAAATACCATCACCCTCTAGAGCAAGTCTTGGGCAATGGGGCCGTGCACTTGCTTTTTTTTTGGTTTAACACTATTGAATTGCTAAAATACCCCATAACAAATGGCTATTATTTTTGCAGGCCTCCATATCTTTCGAACCAGGGCAGATGTTGAAAAACTGATTACAGATTTGAAATCAGCCTGAAAAACTAGCCTAGGCAGTAAAGTTTGGTTCACATTGACCTAAAGATACAAAAAAATTTTAAGGACCCACGTCCCCTCTTAAATTCTATGGAACAAGGCAGCGCTCTACTTCAGCAGGTTGGCTACCCTGTAAGACTGCAAGGCACTGGCGTGGAGACATCATTACTGCCCAGCAACATTAGAACCCAAATTATCTCGTCTCCCATCCCTAAGAGCACGAGCGTGAAGTATCACCCTGGCAGGCGACAGGGCTGCAACCTGAACGTTACAAAACTACAACACAGCCGCCTTCCACGTAGGCACCTGCCGATTGCACAGCAAATGCTACACCGGTGTGGTAACGGGCGGAACTACAACCATAACAGCATCGATAAAAGCCCCCTTAGTTATACTCTGGTACAGGTCCAGAAAAACGCGGCTTCTGCCTGTCAAACAACCCCTTCCAGCCAATGGTGCCACTCTGTCCATGTGACGTCACAATAAACCTGAAAATAGAAAATAGCAGAGGGGGGACAGCCATCTAAAAAAATTCCTTTCCTTGAGGAACCCCAGCAGCTTGTCTGCAGGACCCTTCCATCTACCTGCTGTTGTAAAGGAGTTGAGTTCACCACGTTTATTGTAATGCTTGCTTTTTATGGTTCAGCCCATCATCTTTACCTACTATGACATCAATGGTTTGATGGTAATCCGCCCGATTACTTGGCATCCCTTCATGTTCAATTAAGGGGGGACCCGGCTCTAAGAGACCGAAAATTGGCCAAAAAATCGCATTTTCAGTCTCTTCATTTTTGCCTTCCCGACATGTTTCCGCACCTATCTCCAAATTTTGGATCCACAAAAGTGCATATTTCTTGCGTTATTGTGCTGTAAATATGCTATTCCGCGAACCTTGCCCCTCAATATTGGGACAAATTGCCTCGATTTTGACCGCCCGTAGCTCGAAAACTACGCACTCGGCTGCCGCCATTTTGGTGTCGTTGGAAAGCCCCCGTTTCTGGCGTCATTTTTTATTCGCTTAGCCACCCTGTGCACACTCCGCGAGCAAGAAAAAGGCTCGCAAACATGGGGCCCAACACGCGTTGCTATTAGTCAGTCCATAGCACGTGATCCGAACGGCGCGCTCTGGTTGGTCTAAGTGCCGGATTTCCGCGCCGCCATCTTGAGTGAGACTCGGAGCCGCACCTGGCCAAGCCGCCATTTTGCAGAGGTCGTTTCATTGCGCTTTCGTCGTGTTCTCTTCGCGCTTATCGCTCGCGAAGTTCGTCATGCCTGGCGGGGCGTCGAAGCACCACACGCTGAATCAGTTCGGGTGGAAACGAAGAAAGAGATAAGCGTGCGGCGATAACGTGACATCGCGCCGCATCGCCACGCAAACGGCAGCCGTTCACGAAGCACCGCCAAACAACGCCGTGGCTGAAAACGGTCCGTCCGCTTAGTGGAGCACGAGACTGTTTCATTTGCTCACACTGGTCGCGTGAGGGTAGATTCGGCGCTCGTGACAGAGGACATGGCACGGGTGACGCGTGCCGGCGAGAAAGCTACGATTGAGCGGCTTGCATCGACGCCGGCGATCACGCGGAAGATCGACAACTTCAGCCGACTAAGTGCCGCGGAAACAGCGACTACGGAAGCTGCAGCGCCGTACACCATCGTCGACCTCGATGCTGCCAACGATCTCTTCGAGTCTGCGTTGCTACTGGTGCAGAGGTGCAGTAAAGCTTGTACGTGGCGATCTCGAGTACGTTCTCGCGGTGAAACTCTCAGCGTTGTGCGACAACTGCGGCAACATCGCAGAGACATCGAGCTCACATCGCACGGAAAGTTCTCAGAAGTACAACCCAGAAAAGCAGTTGCAAAAAAACACAAGGACTCTGTGCATCCGGATAATGCACCTGGAGTATTCTGAATGGCACTGGCAAGCTTCGCGTAAAGTTTGTGTCAGTAAACACCTTGTCAACCGTTTTTTCTCGTTTTCTCATTATTGCTATTTTGGTGCTTTTGCAGTTTTGGAGGAGTAATATCTTGGGTTCTAAATGTGCTATTGCTAAAATTCTTTTTTTGCCAGGATGATAAACTAGTATAGAATGAAGTGAGACTAAATTGCACAGATTTATTCTGAAGAAAATTTTACAAAAATAACATTGACGTATTAACGTCCAGCTGGAGTTTCACTCTTGAATGTTTGACATGCCATAACTTTTGACCAAATGGGTTTAGGACTTCCATTCTTGTTTTACTACATACAGTTTTCATTCCAGATCATTATGATATGCTGATTTACCCTGTAACTCACTCAGTTTAGGAAAACATCTTCCTCCCAAAGGGACAGATGAAATGTCTGATAGTGTAAGAACTACATATTGTATTAGGAAATTAATTGCATATTTGAAATCAGCACACAAATATACATTAACTCAGCAAGTTTCACCAAAATCGGTCAAGGAGTTTCGAAAAAAGTTCAAAGCGCAGGGTCCCCCCTTAAGTGAACTTGGACTTCACTTGTCCTGCCTTTGCATCAAGGCGTGATTAACAGCCGAAGCATGGCTGTCAGTCCAGGGCCACCCTCCTGCGACTGCGGACTGGCTGCATGTGGACAGCAGCCCGCCAACACGCCAAGGACCTCTGCACCTCGCCAGCCTGCTGCTGCTGCAGGGATTTTGAAACTCTCGAACACCTCCTCTGTGCCTGTCCCGTACTGGCATAGGAACATTTGAAAGTCGTCCAGCGCTGCAGAGTCTGGTGGAACTCTTAGACGAGACGGACGTTGCAGCCTACCGCTGAGCACGGGTTGCTTTCCCGCCCCTCCTCCTGCCACCGGCCTAATTCGGACATGTTGAACGAGCCACGACATCTTTTACAACCTTCCTGTCCTCCTTTATCTCCGAATATCCCCTCCCCCAGACGCTGCGCTATGCTCCCAATTTGGACTGCAGAAATAAGTGTCTCTCCCCTTCTCATAATTAAGGCAATAATACAGTGCATCCTTCTAAACAACAAGCATGGTCGTGACACCGAGGTTGGATTTTTTCATGGCAGTTGAGATGTTGACCGTCACGTGGTTGTCGACGGGGCGTGATATTGTCAAGGACTCTTGCGCACGCTGGGTTCCATCATGGAGAGCTGACTCGCAGCAACACGGCTACCGATGAAGACTGCGTTAGACAGGGGGACGCTGCAGAGACCACCATAGCATGGGGAACGGTCAGGGAGGCTGGCATTGCGCCCGACAGCATCGATCTGCATGACTGTATGGACGTGGATGAGATGGGTGTGAGGAACTTGACGCTGAAGTCCTCAAGAGCGGTCGTGCCGCTGCCGATTCAGACGGGAAGTTGCATGTGGTCTTCTGGCTACAGTAACTGCATTGCAGGTCGTGGACTCTCTGGACACGCTACACAGTTTTCTTGATGCCCACGACAACGACATCAAAAAAGCGATTTTTTGAAGTTCTGGAAGTAAATTGTGTGCAGAGTGATTTGCATGTCTCTCTTCTTAGTTGTTTTCATGGTCCCCGTGAATGTTCATTGTAGCAGAGTTCGACTCTATGGCCACCTGGCTACTGCTGCAGCAATTCATGCACTGTCTTTAGTAGCTTTTTGGTCGTATAATGTCGTCGTTGTAAACAATGGTGCACATGTTTGCACTGTGACCAAAGTGCCACTTTTATCTGGTGCTAGCTTTTCACCACACAGCCACTAGGAAAGCAAAACACGTACATCACGTGTGCCAACAGTAATAGCGCTTACAATGCATCAGCACTCGTGGCAATTGCATGCACCCCTGACCTTTACGTGCCTTAGCAGACGCTCCAACAGATTAAGAAAAAAGAAACTAGTGAACCTGCAGCTGGTGGCCGAACAGCCCTTGTATCTGTTATCGCACGTGAGAGTAATCCAAGAGAGTAGCTCACACAGTGACCATACACCCGGCGAACAAGAGTGGGCACGGTCTCTCCGAACGCTTCAACATAGCAAATATGAGCTTCCATGTATATTTGACTCATGGCGTGACCAGTCCAAGCACGCCAACTTTGCGCTTTGCCACATATTTTTAAGCACACAATGGAGAACGTCAGTGACAGCAAAAGGGTTCGGGTTGGTGAATGTAGTGTTGAACAGAGTGGCCTCTCATAGTGACAAAGTGTGCATTGCAACTCTTCTTATGTGCAGGGCTACTACAAGCTTCTGGGCAAGGGTGTTCTTCCCAAGCAGCCTGTGATTGTGAAGGCCAAGTGGTTCAGCCGACAGGCCGAGGAGAAGGTGAAGAGTGTTGGTGGTGCTTGCATCCTCACCGCATAAGAGTGCTCACCAATAAATGTACATTGACACAGCACTGGGCTTCCACTTGATGGTTTATATGATGGTTGATATATTACATAAAAATGTTGCACTCCCTGTGTCTTGCATTACATAGCATGCGAGGCAGGTGCAAGAAGGTTGGGGTAGTTGACTTCACTTCCGTACTTTAAGCCACATTGAGAAGTCTTTTAAACGTAATAACCAAACAGTTGAAACACATGATAGATCCTCAACTTCCTTGAAGAGGCTGCCAGCCAATGCTTAGAGCGATAGCTACACCTCATTCCGCGTAAGGTTTGCTGCCAGTAGCGTTTGTTCAAGCCACGGAGCACCAGCATGCCTGGCCGGAGTCATGAACGATGTGCAATTCTAGGATAAATGAAAACGCTAAGCCAAGCGGCAACTGAAGGGATCCATGGCAGCAACGAACGAGGAATATTCGGAGATGAGGTGTGTGTGTGTGCGCGATCCAATGTTTAATGAGTTGAATGCCACGTCAATTCATGGACTTAGGTGAAGTATTCGTCCTCCATCATCGGATACAACAGGCACTGTGCTGGAATAACACCTCTATCTTGCAGGGTAAGATTTCGTTATTGTGATGATCCGAGTGACCGTGTGCATTGCCCGATGTCTGCTTTTGCCTATCCGTGTCGTTATTACAAAAAAAAAAAAAAACACTACGGGAGTACAGAGGAATCGTTTCACTGAAATGCGAGCTCTGATGTGTTAGGCCGCGTACTTCCGCGGCTAATGCCGTGTCATATACGCGGCATTTGCCTGCCTGCACCGTATGATGATGTGAGAGAACTTCATGTTACCAAAAATGTGCGTGGATGGCGTACTGGCCCAGCTGGCGCCGAGTATCGTTACTTTCGGTAACGGATACACCGTTCCGCACTGCGCGCCGCTTGCGTCGTCTGCTACGATGCCGTACGGGTCGTTTGCGCCGGATGCGGCGCATGCGCACTCGGACCATGCAAAAGTAAAACGTATGTAACTTTCTAAGCTGTCATAAATTATACAAAATTTACAGTTCTAAAACCTGAATTGCGAGCCTAAAATAGCCAGAACTGTTCATTAGCAAAACAACATTTTTATTTGTTAGTGCGAGTGCCTTCGACGGCCAGACGGCGCTACAATCTTCCAAAATACCAAAAATCGTCATCTCTTGCTACCATGCACATTTTTTTTTCCTTCCTCCGTGCTACCATGCTTCTTGCTGACTGACTGCACCATCCCCATCATCCTTCCTCCGTGATCCCCATACTCCATTTCGTACATGGTGCAACGCTGTGAAGCATAGAGTTTCATACCATAAACTGTAATACTACAGTCGAGCCCGACTATATCGAACCCGTTTGTATCAAATTATCCCGTATATCAAAATTTCTAAACACGGTAAGTTTACATTGAGAACATATAGCAAAAGTTGCGGTTACATCGAACGAAAATAGCAACGACAACCGATATATCAAACTCCACGTGCCTCAAAAGTGCCCGTGAGTTTGCTTTCAATCGCGATGGCGGAGAAAAGTGCCGGTACCACCCTAGAAAAAGTGGTTCAGACAGGAGTAAGGCTGAAACAGAACAACATCCGGGACTATTTCGTGCGAAAATATGGCACGGAACTCGGCCATTATATTAATAAAGCCCTTTTAGTAATATGGTGCCTTTACGTCAACAAATCCTATAGCGAGCCTATATCGAATTATGTCATATATCGAACTTATAAACGTTTTCTGGCGAGTTCGATATATCCGGGTTCGACTGTATATACTATACTATATATTGTAAAAATAAACTCTGTGCTGCGAAGGCTACGCGAATTGTCCGTGAAGAAAGAAACGGAGGGGAGCTTCGCTCTGATTAACTTAAAATACAAACTCGCAAATTTCGATTGTTTTTCCAGCCATACGAACGTGTGTTGTCACGGTGATGACAAATGTATTATGCTGCCAGCGAGGCATTTATTGTTTTTCGTTCACCGAAAGCGACGCATTACTTCTTGGTCGCGGGTGTACACGGCGTAAACACAAGCACTAGTTTTGATAGGTTGCTAATGTAGCAGTGATGCCAACCATAGGGATTTATCCCTAGATCTAGGGTTCTCCCATGTCTCTCAGGTCTTTCTTGCGAAATCTAAGGATTTTTGTGAGGCGGCCTAAAGAGAACAGTTTTCAACAAGTAAAACCAAAATAATAATTATTGCTGTCTTTTATTTTTCACTTAACGAGACAAGGGTAGTAGGAGATTCTTCTGGCGCCTACTGGAACGAAAAACGAAACTTTCTCTTGGTGACCTCACTCAGCAGGCGCCATGAGACATTTCTCTGTGGAACAGAAAGCTTTCTGCGTTGCATGCATGGAAAAACCGCACTTATTCGCACTTGCCGGGTTCCTACACTGTGCTGTGCTACATTGAAGAGCTGTAAACTGAACTTGTTCGTAGATTGCAACATTTGGACCTATTAACTGCGCCCGTCTTCGCGCAGTTCGCTCAAACGTTGCCTTGTTGTTCCATATGGTGGGTTCTGGATCAAGAGAATTTGAACACGGTGAACCAAGTAGAAAGAGTGAAAGTATGTGACCAAAATACTTGGCCAAACGGGACGCTGATACAAGTACAGCCAGTAATACAGGGCCCAGTATGGGAAGCTGATCCAAAGTTGAGAGTGGCACGTAGCAGTAAAAAAAATGCCCTGCATTTTTATTGCAGATCACGCAACCCTGATTTGAAATGCAGTCAATCAGACCTTAACTGCCATTTTGCAAGAGAGCACACACCTCTGCTGGCTCTCCGGAGGTGGTACTGTCGTAGACTCTCTATGTCGACTCTCCTGAGGTGCACTATCGTGGACACCACAGGAAGTATATATTAACTATGTGCCACAGGACATGTAGCTAATTTCTACTTCAACATAATCGACAAGACGGGCTAAAGGGAGAATTACGTTTAGAAGTCTTTAAATGTCAATTAGCCAAATTAACAACATAAAAATTACAATCTAGGGATTTTTCTTACAATTAAGGGATTTCCAGAGGCTCAATCTAGGGATAAAGTGGTTACTTAGGTTGGCATCACTGTAATGTAGGCCTGCTATGTGCTGGGCTAGGCCTGCTAGGCAGCCTGTTAAAGGCGCGTCGTGCTGCTGAAACAAAGCTGTGTACGTTAATACTCTTCTCAGTCAGTAGTTGCCCGGCAAACAACAGAACGGAAAACCGTGTTTAGGTGAGTGGATAGAGAGCGAAGTCATGCCACCGACAGACTTTAAAAGTGTGGCAGAAAAGCATGCGCTGCAAGGCAACGGCAGTACCGGTGGTGCCGATTCGATTTCGGTACCGAAGTCACGACCGCTCAATTTGAACACAGTTGAGACTAAAGAGAAGAATCAAGCTACAGTTTCTGGCGTTAAGCAGCAAGAAGAATGTCGCGTTCATGGTGAAATGTCACAGCCGGCGGACCGTGCTTCGACATGTCAACTACTAATTCCAGGACCGCGGAAAGTATTTTTTCGCGAAAGCTGCTCTCGGGTAGCAACAAAGAAACGGCAGTTGTTTGACAAAGGTGATCAACAAGCTCCGTGCAAGGACCACAGCACAGCCTGTAGCGAGTTTACGAAGGCGAGACCGCTGAGCACATCGTTGTCTGCCGGAGAGGGCAGGGATGGCTGCCCCAAAGAGCAGACCACAGGCGAAGGAGGTGCCGGTGGTGACGGAATCAATCAAGACGGTGCCGACAGAGCCAGCGCGCGGCGTCGGGCTGCCGAGAAACGGGAAGAGATACGGCGGGACCACCTGAAACGTAGAGAACAAGCGCGCCAACGACGATCGAAGGGCCACGGTGACGGTGAGCCGGCTGCCGCTATCGCTGGCACCGTTCTGTTTCGGCCCAACCATCGCGCCATGTCCTTCCGGGTTCTTCCTCGCCAGCTCATAGTGAACGAGTTGCGCGACATTAAAGGAGTCGCGGCTGTACGGGTCAACTTCCAGCGGAACGTTGTGGCTGTCGACAGCGTCGACCGCTCCACGGTTCAAGTCCTCGTGGCTACCGAGAGCATCTGCGGCCTTGACGTTGTCGGCCGCGAGCTCGCCTCACCTCCGGGCACCAGCTCCGGCATCATCTACGACAACTACAAAGTCAAGGGGCGTTTCACGGCTTTACAGATGGCCGACCAGGAAATCATGTCCCGAGTGCCCGTGCGCAGTTGGCACCCGACGAAGTTGGGCCGCAACATGCTGGTGCGATTTAACGGGCCGGCCCCACCAGCCCAGGTCACAGTGATTGGGGACGATTGCTATGAGGAGTTGGAAGTGAAGCCGAACCGCCCCCGGCCGCTGCAGTGCAGCAACTGTGGTCGCTTCAACCACGAGACACCGTCATGCCTGCACCCATCGCGATGCATGCGCTGTGGAAGAAGTGATGGCCACACTCTGGACTCGTGCACTGCAGATCCCAAATGTGGGAACTGTGGCAGGCCGCATGCCATGACAGACCGGCGCTGTCGCATCTGGAAGCAGGAACGTCGGGTAGAGGCAGCACTCACAGCACCGGGTGTGACCTCTCGTAGAATTGCAAGGCTGTCTGTGCGTGCAGACTACAGAGATTTGTGGCCCCGTGTCAAGAAATTGCGACGACGTTGTACAGAGCCTTCGAAGAAGAAAGAAAAGACAGTGGTTGTTGTACCATCGGTATTTGTGTCCCCTTCATCGCTTGACCAGAAAGCGCCAGAATCTCTAAAAACGAAGTCACGTGCCACAAAGCAAGCTTTGGACAAAAAGACAAGGGTGGCTTTTGTACCTTCAGTGTTCCTGACTTCTCCGCCGCCTACATTTGACCAAACGAAGCGCAAAGCTCCGACAGGAGCGTTGGGAGCAAAGTTGCCGCAATCATGCGACAGTGTGCCTCGACGTGGCAAGGCTCAACCGGCCAAGGGCGCTGTGGGCCCAAAGAAAACAGCTGCAGAACGTTGCATGGATGCTACAAAAGTTGGGCCGAAAGGACAGCTCTCCTGTGACAATGGCTGGACTCACGGAAGAGGTACAGCAACACGAGTCACCACAATGCCAAGCAGCCCGCACCACAAGAAGTCGGCTGCCGTGTCGGTCAGCCAGTGGTTGTCCACTCAAGAAATTGTGCACGGTGCAATAAGTGAGGCACGTCAGCCTAAACGTGCTCCCACAGCCAGTAAGTGTCCCAGTACTTCCATTCCTCCACCGGCAAGAAGCCAGGCGTCTGGTGCTGGGTGCCAGTCCAAAAAGAACACGCGCGGTGCCTCTTCAAAGACTGTGGCTTCCACACCTGCATATGGTGCATCCAGCAGTGGAGCTGGTGGTTCCAAGAATGGGACGAGTGCCAAGGGTCAGGATGTACAGCGTGACCAGGAAGAAGCTTTCTTGGGCGTACTGGCCCAGCTGGCCAGAGCTTTGCGATCTGGCTGTGATGAATTGCCCTGTACCTGCTGAAAGCTGCAAGACCAAAAAGAAGGGTAGTGGCAAGAAGAAGAAACGGTAACAGTGGTTGGGACCATAGGAGAGTTGTCATTTCAGGGTGCACAGTGCAAAATATGTGAATACTGATAGAAGTAAAAGATGCACGTAGCACCACGTTTACATTCTTTACTGTGTCGCCTTCACTGTGCTCAATTTTGCCAGAGATGGCAACTCTTCAGTTTGCAAATTGTTTTCTCTTGTTCTTACTCTTTTGTTGTACATTTGAAAAAATAAAGGTGTTATAAGCCATTTGATTAAATAATGCAGAATGAATTTTCTTTTCGTTACGCTCTTTTTAACTTCTATGTCGACTTTGTGCAGTGCTTTACTAAAATGGAGCCATTTGGTTTATTTTTTTGCATGCTGAAAAATGGGGCAACCAGGACAGACAAAAAAGTAAGATAGAAAGTTAAAGGAAAGTTTGTTCAAGCCAGGTTCTAACTGACCTAATAACACATCAAATTCTTGAATTTGAAGCACAAGTTTCAGTGTAATATATTTTTCCTTTGATGGTGTTTCACAGAGCTGCCTAATGGGAGAATTCACAAGCAATTCATTTCATTTATATCTTCAGCATCTGAAGACAATGCAGACAAACTACACACCTCAGTGGTACAGTAATAATGAGAGCCAATCATGCACAAAGTCGCGTGGTCTGTCATGACTGGTATTGACGTGGGAAAGAAGACTGCTGCCGTGAAGTCCATGAAATTGTGAAAGTCTTTGAATGAGTTGTAATTATGCTGGCCCTTTCTACTGTGATCATTTTATGTGGAAACGGGATATGTTGGGAAAGTGGATCATAATTGCTGGGTGGAGGAGGGAACATCATTAATCAATTAGGAATCTATTTCCATGACCATATAATATGATTATTAGGCATGCCATAGTGGACGGCTCCAAAAATTGAGCCCCGCCACGGTGGTCTAGTGGCTGTGGTACTCGGTTGCTTATCCAAGGGTCGCGGGATCGAATCCCAGCTGCGGCGGCTGCATTTCGATGGA
Source organism: Hyalomma asiaticum (assembly GCA_013339685.2). Taxonomy (NCBI): domain Eukaryota; kingdom Metazoa; phylum Arthropoda; class Arachnida; order Ixodida; family Ixodidae; genus Hyalomma; species Hyalomma asiaticum. The sequence goes on along the minus strand of CM023483.1, from coordinate 126,931,502 downwards.
GGCGAAATGTTGAGGCCCGTGTGCTGTGCGATGTCAGTGCACGTTAAAGAACCCCAGGTGGTCGAAATTTCCGGAGCCCTCCACTACGGCGTCTCTCATAATCAGAGCTGGTTTTGGGACGTTAAACCCCACAAAACAACAACAAAAATTTAGACTACCTGTGGCCATAGGCATGGCACACGGGGGAGGGTCCAGCGTGGACGTCAAATCCGTCCCATGCCTTCACATTGCACTCTGTTCTGGCTGGAGTGGCCACACTGAGGAAGGGGGGGGAAGACATTGGGAGGAGGAGAGGGGCACTGCACTGAACCTGTTCAGAGTTTCTTTTTGTGCATAATAAGAATGTTACACGTGCGTATTATGCAAACGTACAGAGGAAAGTCGTATAGTTAACAGATTGTGCAGGGGGCCTCCCATTAGAAACTAGTAATGTAAGTACAAAGCAGCTAAATACAAACAAAATGGCAAATATTGTATTAAGCGAGTCACTAACACTAAAATGATCCCTTTGAAAGAAAGCGCAAACAGTAATGATGAAATGGTTATGCTGAGTGTAAATAATTACGAAGGTTTGATTTTAATGTGTGAAAATGAGAGAGCACTTAAGACATGGCAAGGAATTCCAGAGTTGTGTGGGTGGAAAGCAAGTACTTAATTTACCGTAATTAGTTGCGGGTTTCGGTAATAAATAGCTGTTGGTGGAAGTGAATCGTGCAGGCATGGAGTGGGGAAACTGGCAGTTAGTAATTGCGGGGAAAGGGAGCGTTCCGTTAGTAGATTTGTGGACATGTATTCCAAGTGAGTCTCTGTTTAGTTTTTCCACTGACAGTACCATCAAAGGTGAGCAATGGAGATTTATTTATTTATTTATTTATTTATTTATTTATTTATTTATTTATTTATTTATTGTACCCTCAGGGCCAGAAGGCATTACAGAGGGGAGTGGGGATACATAAAGAATACAATAAACAGCAAATCATAAAGGAACAAAAAAGTACAAAGTGGCTGGCGAAAACTCACAAGACAAAAAAGGAAAAAAGCAGTGGGAATACACGAGAACAATTTTGATAAGAGAAAAAGAAATTATACAAAGAGTAACAAGTATAAATATATTCACAAGATAGCAATTGTTTTACGAAACATATTAATATCCACTATGTCAGCAACGTCATGGGAAAGGGCATTCCAACTGACACAAGTTCTGGGTACGAATGAGTCACGAAAACATTTAGTGTGACAAGATGGAATCCCAACTTTATTGCGGTGATCAATGCGGGCCGATATGTACGAGGGCCTTGTGAGTAATTTGTTTTTCAGATAGCTGTTGTAGTAAATTTTATGAAAAAGACATAATGAAGCTACAGACCTGCGATGAGAGAGAGAAGGGAGGGACAAACTTAATTTCATGGCGGTTACGCTACTTGTTCGGTGATAGTTAGAGAGTATGAAACGACAGGCACGGTTTTGAACAGCTTCCAAGTCTGAAATGAGTGAATCAATGCCAGGGCTCCAGACTGATGCAGAGTACTCTGATTTCGAGCGAACCAGTGTTTTGTAAAGCAGTAATTTAATAGAACTGGATGATTGAGAAAAGTTCCTGCGAAGATACCCAAGCATGCGATTGGCGTGAGTTATGATATGATCGATGTGAGTTTTCCAGGACAGGTCAGAAGAAATGTGAACACCGAGGTACTTATAAGAGAACACAGTTTCAAGAGTAACATTGTTAATGTGGTAAGTAGGAGGTTCAATGGAATTACGAGAAATGCGCATGTGCTTGCACTTATTAATGTTTAGTTTCATACTCCAAGTGTTGCACCAATTGAGAACCTTGTTAATGTCGGACTGAAGGCAAGAGACATCGTTATTGTCGTTAATTTCGCGGTAAATAACACAATCATCAGCAAAAAGATTTATTGAAGATGAAATGTTAGTTGGTAAGTCATTTATGTAGATGAGAAAGAGGAGGGGTCCGAGAACGGACCCCTGGGGCACGCCAGAACGGACAGGTAAGGGATGTGAATCAATGTTATTGGCTGTTACGAATTGAGAACGGTTTGAAAGAAAGCAGATCAGCCATGCAAGTACATTAGGGTCAATGTTAAGATTACGTAATTTAAGAAATAGCAGCCCATGTGAGACTTTGTCGAACGCTTTTGAAAAGTCTAAATATATGCAGTCTACCTGAGATCCGTGATCGAGGATGCAGTGAAGGTCATGTGTGAAACAAATGAGCTGGGTTTCGCATGAAAATGACTTACGGAATCCGTGCTGGGCTGTGCTGAAGAAGTTATTAGATTCTAAAAAAGAGACGAGATGAGAGTATATGACGTGCTCCAATATTTTACACGGTATACTGGTGAGGGAAATAGGTCGAAAGTTGTCAGGGCAATGTTTATTTCCAGACTTGTGCAGAGGAATGACCCTCCCAACTTTCCAATCACTGGGAATACAACCTCTTTCAAGCGATTGTTCAAACAATTTAGCAAGTATTATGGAACAATACGACTTGGCATTAATCAAAAATTTGGAGTCAATGTTGTCAACGCCACAGGAGGAGGAAAGTTTAAGATTTTCTATAATGCTCTGAATGCCCGGTGCGTCAAAAACAATTGGGTCCATGCGAGGAGCGTCGAAAACAGGGTAGTCGCTGTTATCACAAGAAACATCGTTAGATGCTTCTGATGTGTAGCTGCTGCGTGTCATCATGGGAGTATAGCTTGATTTTGGGTACGCTCCATTGGGGATAAAAGGATGGGATATGTGTTCCACCATGGTGATATCTTATAATTCATGTATGTATGAATGAAAGTGTAGTAAAGGGAGATTAGCGCTTTTATAATAAAAACGGCTGTAAACTTTAAGTAATTTTTTGATTCTATAAGCTGCCTTTTTTGTTAATGATAAAACATGCGTATCAAAGTTTAGGTGTTTAATATGACACCGAGATTCACCACACTGTCAGTAGGATGAAGTGTGTTGGAAGGGAAGGTTAGCAGTGGGGACCTTGAAATATGCTTTTGTGTAGTTGAGAAGACTGCAAACGTAGGTTTTGTAGTATTAGTGTGTAGTCTGTTCTGTCGACACCAAGTTACTATGTTTCCCACGTCGGGGGTCATTAAGCTTGCACACTAATGAACCGGTTTTTATCTGGAGAAAATGGTAGTGTCATCAGCGTAAAGAATACAGTCAGATGATCTTAGGCACTGTGAGCCGTCATTAATTTATATTAAAAACAAGAGAGGTTCTAATATAGATCCTTTTAGTACTCCAATGTTAGTTGTTTTAGGGTGTAAGTGCTACTCTCTGTCTAAAATAATTTTGTGATAACTTCAGTGCCGGGCCTGTTATACCAATGGAATCTAATTTAGTATGTTATGAACAAGTGAATTGAATGCTTTAGAAAGAACAATAAGTAATGTACAAGAAAAGTTTCCCGCATCAATTGCCTGCCGAATTTTGTCCAGTACAAATATTAATGTTAAGTCAGTTGAGCATCTCTCCGTAAACACAAATTAATTAAGTGATAGGTTTTGAAATTTGCCCACACCTAACCGAGAACCCTGCACACACTTACGCCTGCAGCTGTCTAGTGTGTGTCGACAGTACACAGTCCATGGGCCTCTAATATTTCACCACTGTTGAAATGTGACCACCACAGTTGAGACAGGAGGATGCTGTGAATGAAACAAGTCTTTCAAGTTTGTGGCCTGTCAGGGTAGCTCTAGGGTACTTTTAATGGATGTGACAACAAACCCTTTGGTACCAGAGTTTTCAGAAATAAATCCGGCCTGGGTTATTCCTTACAGTACGAGCACATTGGAGAACAGATTGTGTAAGGGAGCAGCTGCATGGTCATTAATTTTTATTAAAGAGACCCCCAAATGGTGTTGGTGGTTTTGTACAAATTCATTGCACCGGTAGCTCAAGTCTTTCTGATCATTAACAGGCCAGTATCACGATCCAATGCTAAGTGTGTCATTTACTAAGGTTGTAAACTATGCGCATTGTTAAAAGATCAAGGTGACTCAATGTAAAGAGATTTCAACCGCCCCTGCCCGTGGGCCGTGCAGTGGGCACTCAGACTGATGCGATTGGCTTTCCCAGCTGACGTCATGAGCAACGCAGGGCGAGCTGGTATTGTCGTGGCACCTCACGGTGCGCAATCACGTCGCAGCCGCATGAAGTGCTTGTCGAAGGCACTCTGCTAGGGTAGTGTTCTAGCCACCGCAGCACTATTGAGACCGGTGGGCCTCAGTAGCAACATGGCAGTGCCATGCCACTAGCGATGCCTTAGCAAAGTAGATGACATACGAGGTGCAGCCGTTGCTAGCGTGTGCCCTGCTGCGAAGCGAGTTGAGGAGGAACAACAGTGGTAAGGAGGAAGGCAACAGAAATAAGCCCACAGATCTGGCGCAAGGCTTTTCGCTTGATTTATGGTGGGAACGATTGCACAAGGACATAGCCCAACCTGTGACATGATGTCAAGAAACCTGTTCCAGGTAAGAAACCGCTCTACAAAATCCTTTGAAGGAGTCAGGAAAAGAATGGGGAGCTTTCCAGCTGTAATTTTCACCACTTTGATTTGTTATGCATTTATTATGCTGACTCTGAAATATTTCAGCATAATATTTAATGTGCATTTGTGTGAAATCCTCGCGTTCTTGCGCTCCCAAAGTGACTGTGCGACACTGCAGGCCTCCGTAGTCGCTATTCAGTGCTGTCGTCTTAGAACATTTGAAAGCGTAAACATATTTATTTATTTATTTGTTACGTACTGCCAGCCTTCAATGAAGGCCTTACGCAGGAGTCGGCAGAAACATGAAGTAATATTCTGCAAAGCAATGACATAGGTAGGATTCGCAAAACAAAAAAAGGGAACAAATTCTACAGCAGTCAGTACTCGCGTAGTACTAAGTAGTCGCATCACAAGTACTCACATTGTACTAACATTGTAGTTGCATAACACAAAAAGTTACGTCTTGCAAAAACTTGTCACCATTTATTCGAACACAGCAAAGTGGCAATCGATAGCGAGCGAGTACATGAAGTAACATGACGCCTCAAGCGTAGTGACGTTTACGGAACTTCGTTTCTGATCACCTGCAGAAAAGAATCAATGCATGTTGCAACGTTCTACTGCATCAGCCTTATCGGCTGATGCAGTAGATGATTATCAGATGATGATGAGCAGCAGATGATTATCAGAGGAAAGGAGGAGTACAAATAGGTGTTTGATCTGTGCTTCAGCTTGGCCACCTTTCTAGAGTGAAGAGACTGAGTAAAGCGGATAATGGCAAGCGCTATGAATGCGGATTGGTCAACTCTAAACATTTCGTGACAGAACAAATAAAATAGTTTTAGCCTATCATGATGGTGTCTTGTTACAAGTTTCTCTAGTCCTGCTTTCCATAGGAGGTGCATTGGGGATGTTTGCCAACTATAACTGTTGTAAATGAACCTAACAGATTTCCTTTGGATGATTTACAGTTTTTGTTTATTGGAGGCTGTCCAGGGATCCCAGGCCATCGCTGCATACTCCAATATAGGCCTAATAAACGTCATTAACTTTTGTTTGTCTTAAAATTATAGAGTGATATAAAAGCTAGAAAGTAAAAAAACAGTTGAACCCCGTGTGGTGTTGCTGTACGGAAGCAAGGCTGGAGCACGCTTTGCTTTCCCATGGCCTCCGAAGGCACGCCACTCTCGGAGGCCATTGTAGAGACTGAGATGACATCAGCTGTAGAATTGAGGGGAATGAGCAAAATGTAGTCACAATCCCGTTTTTATCGCTGTGAATTAGTGCAGACGGTGCAACAAAACAAATTATATTGGAGGGCCATGATTCCTAATACACGCAGCGTATAAAACTTTCAGAAGACATTTCACAACCCCCTTAAGGATTTCGGGGCGAAAATTTAGTGGAGAAAAATTATGTTGTGAGAAAGCCAACATAGTCAGCATTGCGGGCTGGTTTAGCAATGAATAGAGAGCAATGAACAATGTAAAAAGGCTGACTGATTAAGTAAGCTTTACTTTTCTTGACATTTTACTTTCTTTTTTGTCGTATATGGTTTCATGTAACTTATTCGGCACAACAGTGCATGTTGTGTGTGGCTGCTTTTCATCCCAAGTTTTGCATATTGCATTCTGCTTACTGTCGGTATGAATTGTCAGTTGCCAGAGTCAACCACCTTACGAAACGAGTAGTGAGCAATGCCCATTTAACATCTGAAACAATTGTAATGCTGAAAATAGCTTTAAAGGGTCCCTGCTGTACTCCATAGACATGCTCAGAAAACAGTGCCAACAATTCGCAGAGGCGCTTAAGAACATGCAAGCCAAATATTAATACACTGCACGCTCCATGGAATTTGCAATTTAGTTTCATATACAACTGAGTATTGCATGCTTTTCTTTCAACAAAGTACATCACGGGAAACACCGACAGCATTGCTTCATTACCAGGGGTGCGCGGATATTTGAATGTTTAAAATATTCATCATATATTACATTTTTAATATTGATATTTAATTTGAAAATGACATATTCAAAATGTTTGAATATTGAAAAATATTCTGAAATTTCTGTAAATTTATTTAAACTGTACAGAAAGAAAGAAATAGATCAGACCAAACCAATTTAAGTATGTGTTCAAGACACCTTGCTAAAAATTATCGACATTCCACATTTAATTAAGCTCAGTGCCAAGGCTGGCACTGTGTATACTGGTAAGCACTGGTAGTACACCAAGATATGATTGCAGCCAGTGACGGGCGTGCTAGTATGCGCTACATGTTGATGGCAGCATGCATCACGGCCATCTTCAGCTACATGCTTGGCAGTGCTGTCAGCTCTCATGTAAACATGCTGCTATGCTGTACGCTCTTATTAGGCATAGAAAACATGCTTCCTCCCACATTCATAGCCACCACTTGAGTGAAAACTGTTTGGCATGCATTGCAGCAGATTTACTGTGCTGAACAACCAATATTCCTTCATGATAGCCTTTCATATTTGTGATCATCTTTTATATTGTGATAGTTTATCGATACAGTTAATATTGGACAAGCTGAATATGGACAGTTTGTTCTTGGTTGTCATATATTTGGGACTGATAGTTGACTGGTGTATCTGCTTGGCATAATTATGTGCTAAAAATTAATACTGGAGGTGTATTTGTGTTGTGATGTTCAGTATTCGAAGCAGGATATTGGTATTCATTCTGTATTTGAAAAATTCGAAATTCACACACTGCTATGTTATGGTGCTCGGCTGCCACTCAAAAAACGCGGGTTCGATCCCGGCCCCGGTGGTCGTATTTTCAATGGCGGCGAAAATGCCAGAGGCCCGTGTACTGTGCGTTGTCAGTGCACGTAAAGAAGTCCAGGTGGTCAGAACTTCCAGAGTCTCCACTACGTCTCTTCCCTTTCTATCTCTTTCAGTCCCCTTCCCATACCCTCACGGACGCTGGGCTATGCTCCCGACATGAGCTGCAGAAATTAGCGTCTTTTCCTTAAAAACCACGATCATCATCATCATCAGAAAATGAAAAGTTAAGCAGAATTTTTAACACGAAAGTGTTTTATGCCGGGGACCACCACGACCTCATATCCGTTACTACTGTAACGGATATGACGCAGTAAAATAAACATGAACAACAAGAGTCAAGGGAAACCACTCAGAAAAAATTCACAGCATATCACGAAGTGAGTGATGATGAAGCTTGCTCCAGAGGTTAAATCCGGTAAACATTTAAAACTCTCTACGTCTGCTCAGTCATCATCATATAAAGATGTGACACGAGAGTTGTGTCATGTGGCCGAGCCGCTTCGAGGTCCTTTTGTCGACTCTTCCGCGTCGCTTATGCTTCGCGGGCTCTCAGCTCGGGATCCGCTTGTCTTTGCGCCCACTTCGCTTCGGGCCTGTGCCGCCTCCGGGTTCACTTGTCGGCGAGCCCTTGCCGCCGCCGCCGGCCTCTGTGCTGGCAGTGGCTTTTGCTTGCTGCCGGCGCTGGCGTCTCTTCGGCCTCGCAAGCTCTCACCGCAGGGTCTTGTCGGCAAGCCGAGCCCGCGCAGCGAGCACCGCCTTGCCATCAGTGAGCGCTCTTGAAATCACCGGAGAGCACAGCTGCGCCTCTAGCGGGAGTGTGGTGACGCGAAGTGCCGAATGATAAGATTAGACTAGGCATCGACGGGGAACCACATAAAACTACCCTAACATCATTCCCTTTGTGGATATGGCGGTGTTTTGAAGACATCTTGCAAGAGCTTGACAGGGCCATGAAACCACTCAGCAAAGCACTACGCGTGGAAAATGAACGAAAAATTGAATAAAGCAATGCTATAACAATGATAACATAGTTCCAAACGACATTGTCTGGCACAGTGCTTAGTTTGCTGCTGCGTGCAGTCATAATTAAGGGTGCCGACTGGTTGGCGGTTGTGCAATGCAGTTTAGAAAAACTCTGCAGGTCAGCGTGTTCTAAATTATGAGAGCGGTACATATTGTTACGGTTGAACAGTGGGCGATGTTTATTTACAGGGCGAGGATGGCGATGATCAAGCGATGATGGTGTCGAATCCGCTGCACACCAGCTCACGTCGTCTTCCTTATCCCCTGTCCCCGGCTCATACCTTGACCAGCTCTGTAGCATTCCCCCGTTCGCAGACGAAGCCCGCCGGGCAAGTCCACATCAGTTGGGAAGTGCACGATGAAATCGCTTGAGCCACGCGACATGGACCATGTTGTGTTCGGCTTGACCGGCGATTAGCGGACGTCAAGCGTGCTACTACGTACGTCAAGTCACTCAAACGATCGACAGTGACGAATGGGCCAGTATAGTGTGGTAGAAACTTCTGGCATAGGCCGCGTTTGCGTTGTGGCGTCCACACCCACACAGTCTCCTTTGGCGTATGAAACTGGTTGATGGCGTCTGTCATAACGCTCCTTAGATCGACCTTGAGAAATCACGGTGCGCAGTCGAGCGATACGACGGGCCTCCTCAGCCAGGCACAGCGTTTTGGCAACGGAGTACTCGCTGTGGAAGTCGAACGGTAGTATTGTGTCAATACTATTCATCGGAGTACGTGCGTAAAGCAACGGGAGTGTAATCGGTGGTCTCATGCTTCGCGGTATTATACGCATAGGTGACGAAAGGTAGAACGTCATCGCAGTCTTTGTGATCGGAAGATATGTACATCGCCAGCATGTTTGTTAGTGTTCTATTGGTACGCTCCACAAGACCGCTGGTCTGAGGGTGGTAAGGTGTCGAATGGCGTAGCTGTGAACTGCAGAGACGAAGCATTTCTTCCACGACGTCCGCAACAAACTGGCGACCACAATCGCTTATGATGACACGAGGGGAACCGTAGAATGACGAATCGTAGCAAGAACGCGGCGACACATGCAGCGGTTGAAGATGGCACGGCAGCCGTTTTTGCGTAGCGAGTCAGGTGATCTACACATACGATCACCCATCGATTGCCATTAGATGATCGTGGGAACGGCCCTAGAAGATCGATACCCACTTGTTCGAACGGCAAACAAGGGGGCGGCACAGGTTGAAGAAGACCTGGCGGAGTGGTCGTAGGGCGCTTGTAGTGTTGACATTGCTCGCAACCAGCGACGTACTGCTTGACTATATCTCGCATTTTGGGCCAGTAAAAACGCTCCTGTGTCCGATCAAGCGTCCTGGTGAAGCCTAGATGGCCAGAGGTCGCGTCATCGTACGTGGTTTTTATTATATCCAGACGCAAAGTATGCGGAACCACCAGAAGGAAGCGTGCGCCTTGTGCCAAATAGTTGGTTTTGTACAGCAAGCCATCTCACACGCAAAATCGACCGCTGGCTTGAGGACGCAACGCGGCAGTAAAAAGAGGCTCCAAACTAACATCATTTTCTTGCTCAGCCCTAAAAGTCGTCAAGTCTGGGAACGTCAAAGAAATAGATGCAAAACAACTAGTCCTCGAAATGGTCTTCGTCACACATCATTGTCGGCAGAGAAAGGCAGGACAGACAATCTGCGTCTGCGACGACCGGACTTGTAGGAGATCACGAAGTCGTACTCCTGAAGTCGAAGAGCCCAACGGGCCAGTCGACCACACTAATCGCGGAGATTTACCAGCCAGCACAAAGCATGATGGTCAGTAACGATTGTTAAGGGTCGATCCGTAGATGTAGGGCGAATACAACGGCCAAGCATTCTTGCTCTGTGACAGTGTAATTACGTTCCGCCTTAGTCAGAGAGCGACTGGCATAAGCCACAACGTGTTCAGATCCTTGGTGACGTTGGACTAGTACGGCACCAATTCCGATACCACTAGCATCAGCGTGAACTTCGGTGGGCGAGGATGGATCAAAGTGACGTAATATGGGTCCCGATGTTAGCAGAAACTTTAGTTCCCTGAATGCGTCGTCGCAAGTCGATGACCAATTGAAAGGAACGTCCTTTTGGAGCAGGCATGTGAGGGGTTGCACCACGTCGGCGAATCTCGGTACAAAGCGACGAAAGTATGAACAAAGGCCCAGGAAACTCCGAAGCTCTCGCACTGACTTTGGTGGTTCAAAAGAGCTGACTGCCTCGATCTTGCGTGGGTCGGGCCTCACACCGTTCTTATCGACCACATGTCCCAGTACCAACGTTTCGGTCTCGCCAAAGCGACATTTCTTTGAATTTAGTAGAAAACCGGCCTTCTCGACGCAATCAAGGACAATACTCAGACGTCTATTATGCTCATTCAGAGTGCTGCCAAAAATCACAACATCATCGAGATAGCACAAATTTCCCATTTAAGTCCTCGTAGAATCGTGTCCATAAATCATTTGAATGTCGCTGGCGCGTTCCAAAGACCGCATGGCATAACGTTACATTCATAAAGACCGTCTGGTGTTACAAAGGCTGCTTTCTCCTTATTGACTGGGTGCATGGGTATCTGCCAATAACCCGACCGCAGATCCAGCGATGAAAAATATGCCGCCGAATGCAGGCAGTCTATGACATCAATTCTTGGAAGTAGGTAGACATCTTTTTTGGTGATTGCGTTCAGTTTTCTGTAATCGACGCATAACCACCATGATCCATCCTTCTTCTTAACTAGGATGACTGGTGCTGCCCATGGACTAGAAGATTCTTGAACGACACCTTTCTGTAGCATGTCTGTTACTTGTTGGGTGATAAGTGTCCTTTCTGCCAAGGAGACGCGGTAAGGCTTTTGCCGAATTGGACGTGCAGAACCGATGTCAATTCTGTGGCAAGCACGAGAGCGCGGTAGTGACGCCTGTTCGCCATCTAGTGCGAAATCAAAAGCAGAAAGATGCGCCATGAGAACTTGCGCGAGAACTTGGCGCTCATTTGAGGGCAGCGACTTGCTTATCATTTGGAGAACCTGATGTTCAGAAATATTTCGGCAGGGTCTGCTCGTGGGAGGCTGTGTCTCCTCATTTAGAGCCATGATGGCAGTGTAACTAATTTCGTCAAATTCAGCAAGATTCATACCATGCGGGAGTACAGCAGGAGCGGATGAGCAGTTGAATGCCCACAAATTCGCGGCGCCATTCACTACTGTCACGACAGATCTTGGCATAAGTACGTCCTTCTTAGCGCAGTTTTAAGCGAGTGGTTGAACTTGCGCGTCAAAGGATGACAGGTCGGCAGCAGTGGTTTTGACACGCACACGTGACAGTGACCAAGGCGCTAGTAGCAAGTCGTCTGAAACAATAAAGAAGTTCTCGTCCCTCAAATGTGCATCTGCAACGTTGCGAGGAGCGCGCTGTTAAGGGTAATTTCACCTGTACCACAGTTGACCGAAGCACCACAACCCCGAAGAAAGTCAATCCCTAGTGATGACGTCATGAGTGCAGCGCGGCAGTATCAGAAATTCTGTTTTAAAATCTTCCCCACTGTGATAACACGACTGGGTGCTTGAAGGGGAACTATTTATTAAGTTGAGGTGGTTACAAAAGATTGAGAAGTCACAAAGCACTTCATGGCATTCTGGCCAACCATGGGTGATGCCGCTGTCGATGGCGCTCTCCACGAATGAGTGAGGCTGGCGATGTCTCCCTTTACGTCTTCCTTTATCACAGGTTCAGTTTGACAACTGGTTTTACAAGGCGGCCATAGCGAGTTGCTGTGTGGCTGCTAGGGGTCTGCAGTGCCGCACTGTTTTGTACAGGCTCAGCTGCTGCTTGGGTTTCAGACGCCGCCTGCACCTTCTTAGGCTGATCTGGTATTGGTGGCTGGGAACACCTTGTTTGAGCTGTCACTGGTGTTCTTGCAAGCCTTATCATGGATGTGTTTCGTCTCAGCAACCCATGTGGTGTCTGCAGTATGAAGGATCTTGGTGCTCCATGCCTGTTCACCACTGTAGCGGGAGTACATCTTCGAGGTCCTTCCAAACGCGAACACTGTCACCAGTGTGTATTGGTGGAGCTCTTGAAGTGTGCTTGTCGGCATACTCCTTCTGCCTCATTCGTTCTCGTGATATTTTTTCTGTGACGTCTTTGATAATTTTTGGCTTTAATAAGTCAGTTTTAGTGGGTAATGCGGTTCTTGTACGCCTTCCGTAGAGACGTTGCACTGGTGAGCCTACGTTTCCATCTCATGGAACATTTCTTATGTTCAACAGTGCCATCTGTATGTCACTGCCGTCTGATGCGCATCGTTTGAGCAGGTTTTTCATTGTTTGTACTGCCCTTTCAGCCAGGCCATTGGATCTTGGATATAGCGGGCTGGACGTTTCCAACTCGAAGTTCTTTCCGAAAAGTGTTGAATTCACGAGCCGTGAAGCAAGTTCCATTGTCAGATTCAACCACTTTGGGTATTCCATGTGTCGCGAACCATGCCTTCATTGCTTGGATCACTTGCAAAACAGTGTTTCAGCTCCGAATAGACTATGTAGCCAGAGTAACTGTCTACGATCACTAAGTGTGGTCTTCCTTTGTAGTCAAATATGTCTACTGCCACGCGCTCCCATGGCAATTCCGGCACTTCTTTTGGCAACAGTGGCTCCTCTGGAGGACGCCTTTGCATTGTTTAGCACAGTGTACAAGTCTGTACAATGTTGCGCACGTCGTTTGACATGCCCGGCCAACAAACGGTCTCTCTTGCCCTTTTTAGGCAGCCGTTGATGCCCAGGTGTCCAGCGTGGATAGACTTCATGACTCTATCCTTCCAAGTGTTTGGTATTACTATTCGAGTGCCGCGAAACAACAGGCCTTCATACATGGATAGTTCATCACGCAAATGCACGGTTGAACAGTGGGCGATGTTTATTTACAGGGCGAGGTTGGCGATGATCAAGCGATGATGGCGTCGATCCGCTGCACACCAGCTCACGTCGTCTTCCTTTTCCTCTGACCCCGGCTCATACCTTGACCGGCTCTGTAGCAATATTATAGTTTCCTTTGAGCCTCGTAAAACTATATCTGAAAGTGAAATGCCAGCCTATAGCTGCATTTGTACAGATGGCATAGTTTGAATAGGTACATTAAATCTATGACAACAGTTCATAAAAAAACTCATAAAATCAATGAAATAATTCGCTATACAGAAATATGTGACTAGGGTTAAAAATGTAGAGAAATGACGTGACACAGACTCAAAGGCGCTAAGAAATTCTTTATTCAAGTATACAGCACCTTACTGCAGGGCTGAAACGTAACTCCCATTGTCTTGGTGTAGTAGAGCTTAGTTTCAGGCTGTCACTGGAAGTCCGCTTATTTTTAAGTGTTACCAGACCAACAATAGACATATTAAATTACTATCTTTTGGACACCTTTTCCCCGCATTATGATTACGGTAACAAGTTCCACCAACTTGTGGTCCTCTTTCAATTATCCTCTGTGGTTAATACTAATATACAATGTTCAGTTGCATTGTCTGCATTCTCTTTACTTTTATTCCCCTTTTCCCATCCCCCAGTGTAGGGTAGCAAACCGGACTCATGACTGGTTAACATCCCTGCCTTCCCTTCCTTATTTCTCTCTCTCTCTCTGCGTCGATTTGCAGCAATAAAAGCACAGTTCCAAATTCCCACATTGCATTTCCCTCAACTCGGCTGCTCATCTAGTCACCAAAACGACCTTTGACATTGGTGCGTAGTTGGAAGCCATGGCAAAACAAATTGTACAGCAGCACCACACAGGGTCCTACTATTTTCTCAGATTCTAGCTTTCAGTATGTCTTCTAGTTTAGGTAGAACAAAACTTAACAATCTGTATATGTTTTTAAATGTCTTAAAGCAGAACTCCGGCGGTTTTTCATTTCCGCTGATCTCAATGAAATTTTCAACACATATTCTTCTCGGTACTGTAATAATATATGTCGAGCCAGGCAGTCGCAAGTTAATTAGTTTTCCTGGAAATGAATTGTAAAAATATTTAGCAGATTCGCATGCAGGCCACCCTGTGTTTTTTACATGATTACCTTCTACGCTTCCTACCCGAGCCAGCGGGCCGTCAAAAGCAGAACGGTCATACCTCAGCATTCAAATTGCCGCTGTGAAGTCCACAAAAGCTGGCATAACTCAGTACATCGTCGGATGCCTTGCCACTGATTTTTCTCCATATTTCTGATGGCGGGAGGTTGTGACCTACGCTGCACGAAGCGTCTATCCATTTCGCTTTCGGTTTGAACACGCCTTTCAGTCGGTTATTTAAAATTATTGGTGCGTTTCTGAGCAAACTGAACCACCCCGGCTGCTACGGAACTATCAGTACCATTGGAAAACATCGATATCAGAACATCGTGAAAAAGCTGCCGGAGTTTCACTTTAAGTTGGTGTCACTGAAATGTCACTGATTAGTGCCTGTGCCCCACTGTTGTGTCGCATGGTTGTTTTTCGAGGGTGAAAACACCTGGATTTCAAGTGGGTGTTATTAAATTACATAGAATATCATGCCAAATATTTCAGAATCAGCATGTAGAATGCTTATTGTGACAGAATAAAGAAGACACTTAGGGCCTAGACGTTGTCTCGCAAGTGGTGGAGAGTGCTGTCCGGTCCTTCTGTCCTCTCAATCTGCCGGTCTTTTCCCCAGCTCCAGCTAAACCACCTCCCTGGAGCTCCGTTCAAGTCGGCGCTTAAACCAAGAGCCCTCAGCCATGTCGCAAGACCAACAGCCCGACGTGGCAGCCCCCGCAGCACCCCCGGCGGCTATCGCACCTTGGACAGTCATTGCCCCTCAAAAAGACCCGCCTATCTTCGCTGGACTTCGCGGAGAAGACGTTGAGGATTGGCTGGAGCAGTACGACCGTGTGAGTGCGATCAACCACTGGAATGATCCTTCTAAGCTTAACCACGTCGCTTTCTATCTGACGGACGTCGCAAAAACTTGGTTCTACAACCATGAGATCGATTTCACGAATTGGAACTCATTTACACGGCAACTTCGACAGATTTTTGTGAACCCTTCCGTACGCTCAGACATCGCAAAGAAGAAGCTTGCAGAGCGTGTTCAACAGCCAGGTGAGTCCTATACGTGTGAGCACTATACATCTGGTGAGCACTATACATTGGTGTGAGCACTATACATCTGCTTCATCTTCTCATCTGTACATACTCATCATCACGCCTTAGAACCACCGTTGTGGGGCTTTGGCTTGACAGAATAAAGAAGACACTTAGGGCCTAGACGTTGTCTCGCAATTGAAGCAGTTGAAAATCGCAACCCAGCAGCTCCATATTCTCTCCACGACCGCTTTAAAGGGGCTCACACACCAAAATTTGTGGCTGGTGCATTCTGTTTCAAACAATTCTTATTGCCACAGGACAAAACGCCCACCTCAGTATTCACGTATACTCGGTAAATAATTTTATATCACAGTTATTTATGTGAACAATTTTCAGTTTCGGTTTCTGGGCACCGACCTGGACAGCAGTGTCACTGTTTAGGACTTCGGGGATGGTATACTCAATTGCATACAGTGGCCTCCATATGGCCTCAAAGCTTGGCGGCTCGACCCGTTTAGCAAATGAGTTCACTCGTAGCAGCCACCTTCAGTACAAGTAGAACCATAATTAAGCTACACATTGTGGCTACTGCAGCTTCCATCATCCTTAGCATAAGTATGGTCAAAACCTGCGTGAGAGCCTTCATTATTACGATTGGACAGAATGTTAACTATTTCTTTTTGTTGAACTATAGTTGACGTTGCCAGCTGATGGGCATTGCTGGGACGGCTTGTGCTTTGTGGAACAAAATCTTTGTTGCTTTTCTATTTTTTTGTTTGCAGGTTGTGGAGTGGCTGCTGAGATGTCACTAACTAGCCGTGATACTTATTGGTCCTCTGCTGTTGGTTGCTGTACACACTCAAGCAACATGTGGATCATTATAACAGTCATTAGTCGCACGTGTCACGTTTCCTTTGTTCTTCAAGTTGTCCAGTGCACAGAGTGATGTGGCCTTCATCCTCCTGTTAATGGTAAAATAAATGTATTTGTATTATGACAGTTTCAGTTTGAAACAAAAAGCTGTATATATGGCAGCCTTGTCATATACAACATAACAGCACTAAAAAGTAGCAAATCGGTTTTTGCAGAATCCCGCAAGGTGGAGCAGTCACGATGAAAGAGAATATTGACATCTTTTTGTTTTTAGCATGAGCTACATGGAAATGCATATGGATTCTCGGAAAAGAAAGCTTCATAGTTTGGTGTTGAAACCTGGGAGATTGCCACTGTATCGTCTGCTCACCGACTTGTGTTCTGACAGGCAGGGTACTTGACACAATGTTGGAATTATTGTAAAACAGCAGTGTTACAAACGTTTTCGCACTGTATTTTTTCTTTGCCTTCTCTCTTCAAGTATGTGCATTTGTAACACTCATGAAGGCAGAAATAAAAATGATGAAAGAGGCATGCAGGGCACGCTGCAGAGGCAGGATTTCTGCAGCAAGGCTATCATACTGAACAGCAGAAGAAAAAAAAATTGAATGCTGCAAAACCATTTATTTTCTTTATCATCATTCTTTTCGCGTAGGAGAGAACATTTGTGGCACAAAAAATGCTCAATCAGATGATTCGTTCCCCACCATTTCATAAACTGCAGGCTAGTCAGCAGGTGATAGCAAGGGTTCTTATATGGACATTTACCAGGGACCAGGAAACTGCAAGCTGTTCTCTGTCACATGCATATATACATAATTATATATGTTTGCGGTGAATGTGCATTTCAGGAAGAGGGCGACAAACGTTTGTAAAAGAACTTTTACTAACATTTCGGCAGGTGGGCCTACCTTTGTCAGAGTGATGAAGGTACGCTTACCTCTGGCTAAGGCAGGCCCACCTGCCGAAATGTTAGTAAAAGTTGTGTTACAAACATTTGTCGCCCTCTTCCTCAAACATTGTGTGCGTGTACACACACACACACACACACACACACACACACACACACACAATTGAACCCCTTCATAAGAGACACTGATATAAGAGACGTTTAGTCACATGGTTGGCTGCCCTATCTCTCCCATTAGTTGGACCTCTTCTGTAACAGACACGCTCCTGAGGGCAATTGCTTCCAAGCGGAGGGACAAAATATAACTAAATTTTGGTCCGTAGTTTTTCTTGTAGCAGATATCTTGACTCTAAATGCAGGACCGTTGGCTGATAACTGCAGTCAATCCATCGAGGAAGCAAGGGAAATGATAACCAAGTAATGCGACATGGTTGTGGTGGAAAAATTACGAATTCCGTTTCGAGTCACACAGTCCACCAAACAAATCTCCAAACATGAAGCAAATGGTATAAAATAAACCCTTTCCAACTTCCTGGAGCCATCTTTTATGGTCAGTTTAATTGTAGTGTGCCCACATTAAAGAAAGGGCTAAGGAAATGAAAACATATGACACCATCCTTATAAGAGACAAAGTCCTGAGGCATGTCTCTTATAAATGGGTTCAACTGTACGTACAGTAAAACCTCGTTATAACGAAGTTGAAGGTGGAGTGGTAATTACTTCCTTATAACCATTAGTTCATTATAACCAATATCAATTTCATCTATAGGAATTTCAAGGGGAATTGCGATTGCTTTGTTATATACGATAGTTCGTTATAACGAGGTTCTACTGTATATATAAACTTTATTTCATCATTGAACAAACACTTTGACTGGGATAACTCCATTACGATTCATAGGAAACCAACCATATTACGTCATTTCTTTAATGTCTATTTTAGTAATGAACTGGTCCACTGCTTCCCTGCTATTTATACTGATGTATATTTATATCTATATCTGGTGTGAAGACGGTGGTTGCATCGACCGAAGCTTTTTTACATGAATTCGCTTTCATTTTATTCTGCATGAATTTCTTCCCTAGTTTTCCTTGTAATATTCAAAAGCTCTCCTTTCCTCTACTTCTCAGCTATGCTTTGGCATTAAATTTCTTTGGTCAAAGGGTGAACAGTGAACTCTTCCGGAGGGGACAGTGCTCCCTTGTGCACGCACCCCTTCGTTCCACCGTACTCTACACCTTTGATGCTTATGAAAATTTCAGTTAGTCCAGCATCGTCTCTTGCTGCCTTTTTCTGTGTCCATGTTTTAGCTGGTTTTTGTTTTACATTTATGTACCAACTGGCCCAGCCTTTGATACTGGTGTTCTATAAAATTTGTTCTACCATGTATAAGATGCTGGCACGAGAGATTAAAGGGAGCAAACATTTGAAGCTTGCATTTTTACTTTTCCTTTGTTTCTGTGTCTTGTGAAGGCCCCGTCCTAAACAGCACGGCAATCTCTTGTCCGATAAGATGCTGCATGCTTGCTAAAGTCAAAGTTAGCAGCAAGGAGATGTATGCTTTGAGTCCGATTTTGGACAAGCAAATCATTAAGCTTACCTGCGGCATGGGCTCAGCATCTTTCGCATCATCCACTTCATCTTGATGGAGCTCGCAGGTGTCAGTGTCTTTGTATATGGACACTGCGTGGATGTGCTTGCACATGTTCCTTCTTAGTTCATTGTCTGGGGAAGAACATGTCATAGTGTGTACACACACTCTGCACTATGGGCAGGTGAAAGCGCAGGAGGCCTGGCATGTGCCTTCACGAGTTACGGCATACTGGTGCTTGGGGAGGCTCTACGATTTCATGGTCCAAGTATTAAAGGATACCTGAATTATGTCATCTTTAGAAATTATCTTTCCCTTGTCATGCCTGATCTCTGTTTCATGTTCAAATTCCTTTTCAGCATTTTGATGAATTTTGTAAGCCGATCAAAAATTTTGTTCCTTGTCAACTTCAGGAGCACTGATATTAATTTGTCCATTCTCTTGTTGACTTTGCCATGCAGGTAACAATGCTTTATTACTTTTTGCAGAGCCTCGAGCCTCATGTCGGTGTCGATGGCTGCTGTCTTGCAAAAGCACACTGCCCAGACCTCTCTGCGATTCAGGTAATTATTGCTAAAGTATTCTTTAAATTTCAGCAGGCCTGGGTGTTCTCCACCTTCCCTCTCGCACCAGTCGATGAAGTGCTCTATCGCCTCATGGAGCGATAATTCGTCTGGAACAGCGAGAACTGTTCGAAGTTCCTGCAAATGAAAAAAGATTAAATTGAATTACACAGCTCCTTAGTGTGCGCTGTTATTAAAGTCTCTAAACATGACGTGTTCAGAGATTTATGCATGGCATGCCATTTGCAAATAATAATATACATATGACAAAATGCATAAAGCAGCTTATTCAAATGCACTCTGCAAGATATGTGGTGGTACTGCAAAAACAAAGCATCATGTTTTTCAAGCAGAGCAATGACTGAAAATAAAAGTATACGACATGGAAGGTGCAGGTAAAGCTGAATACAGTAAAACCTCGTTACAACGAAGTTGAAGGGGGAGCAGTAATTACTTCATTATAACCATTAGTTCGTTATAACCAATATCAATTTCATGTATAGGAATTTCAAGGGGAATTGCGATTGCTTCGTTATATCCTATAGTTCGTTATATCCAGGTTCGTTATAACGAGGTTCTACTGTATTTTCACTTATTCCATCTGTGCATGAATGCTCTAATACAAAGGGCACATGTGTCATTGCACGTGTGGTGTAGGTGGCCACCTTTTGATGTTGGTAAAATGCTCCAGCAGTCGTGTACTTAGATTCTCGTGCATGTAGGTGTTTGAAATTGATCTGGGGAGCCCAACTACAGTAAAATATCATTACAGTGAACACCACATTAACAAACTTTCCAGAAATACCACGCCGACTTCCTGTAGTTTCAATATAAAATTATTTTGCAACAACGTACTTCAGAATACCAAAATTTTCAGAATAACTATCATATATTTGGTTCCGCAACATAATGACAACACTCCCACTACTACGAACCCGTATTCAGAAGTTCTCGGATGCTTCTATTTCAGCAAATCGGTCGCCACAACCAGTGGAGCAGGTTGGTCAAGGATCGGATGAAATTCATAATGTGTGCATCTCCAGTTGGCTACTGCTACAGCAATTTGTGCGCTGACTTTAGTCTCTTTCTTTGTTGTATAATTTTGTGCTTATAAACAGTAGCGCCAGCGTTGGTGCGAAGTGAGCAAAGTACAACCGTTATCTGATTATACGGGCTTGATTTTAGCTTTTGATCACACTGTAGACTGCGAAGGTAAAATGTACACTCTCTTACCACAGCAGTGAGTTGTGCATCATGCTTGCCGACGGTCATCGCACAAGCAGTGCAATAGCACTTGTTCTCGCAGTTCTCTGCATCTGTTCTATTTTACAATGTCCTGTCTTGAGATACGACACGTGTAATATGTTAGAGAAACGATGCCGGACAGCGCACGGTAACCCCACTGCGTTATATGCGCCGTTGCAAAAGTAAAATGTTTTGGCCAACAAAATTTCGGTCCTCACTGACAATTCCACGGTTTTCACTATAATGATCTTTCAGAATAACTAACGATTTTTGGAGATCCCCTGAAGTTCGCTGTACCGAGATTTCACTGCGTGGCACGACAAATAACCATTGGTTGTGGCTCGGAAACCCCATAATTACATTATTGTATCCGTTTGATTTTGATGAGCCAAGTGAGCTGATTTGAGTAGAATATTGTTACGAGAGCGCGCAGGAGAAAATGGTTACCGTGGAAGCGGGCTGTGCGGGTGGAAGGGAAGAAGAGAACAACGACGTTCGGCAGGCTGCCTAGGGACGGCTCTTGCACCACGCCAGCATCAAGACTTATCTGTTCACCGTCGCTCTTCGAGTGTAACAATATCTTAGTCAAGTTGGGCCCTACTGGGCTGGAATGAGTCCAGCTGAGGGAAAGTTCTTGTAAGTCTGGTGAGTCTGAGCCTGGGTGAGTTTGCCTGAGGAAAAATCTGATAAGATCAGCAGAGTGGGATTTTGGTGAATCTGAGTCCAAGTTTAGTGCACAGTAAGAAACGTATTTTTTTTAAGAGCGAGCGAGTCTCACACGTTACTGATCTCTGTAGCCCAGTGATTATGTTGTGCTGCGGAGCATGTGGGTTCCATGCAAACCATGACATTTGCTTTTATAGGGACAATATGCAATACTTGTCTGTCTGTATTTACATTATCACAAAAAATGGCAGCTGAAAATTGATTGCTCACCCCTTTTTACAGCTTCTCCCATAATTCAGCCTGCATTTATACTGCATTTATATACACCTTAAACGGCTATTAACTTTACTTTGCTGCTATTTGATGTTTTAACAACGTGATCTGCTGCAAGTTCAATATCGCTCTTCAAAACGGTGTTACATATTTATTTTTTGAAGCCTATTCTTGTGCAAATTTATTTAGGAACGCACAAACACACCCGCAGTCTTGTGGGTGTGTTCTGAACGCACCATCCAACCAAAATAATCACAGATCCCACCTTTAGCTGGTAATGTCCCACAATGAGCATAACAAACCATTTTAAATGGCCTTGAACAACCTTTTTCTGTTATAGCAGCCAATACCATTTGGGGAAACGAAACCTCCTATACTGAGGGACAAAACAGCTGCAGGAAAGTGACGTCGTGAATCCCACTTGTGGAGCTGAAATGGGCACACCACTACCACAAATTGTAGTCGGAATCGCTGAAGCAGACTTTTTTTTTTTTTTACTCGCCTGCTGAAAGAAAAAGGGCACCTGTATCCCATGTGCCATTTATTGGTATAGTTTGCACGGTGGCGTCTACTGCAAGCGAACACCAGCAGTGGTCGTGTTTCGTTCTTTCAGTTGCTGGAAAAACATGGCTGCTACCTAGGAGAACCATTTTAGACTATGTAATGCATGTAGCACGAAACACAGTCTGGAAGTTTTAGCAGTAACTATCACAACCTTAGTTCCAGAGAGCTTTCTCCATTCCAATCAACTTCTAAGCACAAACAAAGAGCAACATACCTTGTAGGTGAATGCCTTCAG
This sequence comes from Hyalomma asiaticum, assembly GCA_013339685.2. Classification (NCBI taxonomy): domain Eukaryota; kingdom Metazoa; phylum Arthropoda; class Arachnida; order Ixodida; family Ixodidae; genus Hyalomma; species Hyalomma asiaticum. The sequence goes on along the minus strand of CM023483.1, from coordinate 126,909,126 downwards.
GGTTTTGTCCTGGATGTACTTGCTCAGGCTTTCACGCCAGTTCTTGTCAACGTGCCATGCGCACAGCAGTCTGTGTTGTGGAGCTCCCATCACCTCAGTCCAAGCATTATAGAATTATGGGGCATCATCAGTCACAAATGCTTTCAGTGGCATTTGCCCAGTCTTTGATCTTGAGGCTTGAAAAAATGTTCCCACAGCCTTTTGGTCAGTGCGATTTGTGATACAATAAGCCATGGGGAACCCTGCAACAAATTCGTCCACACATAGCACGGTGACAAGTTGAAAGTCGAACCCTGGAAGTATAAAAAAAAAATGCCATGTTGTATATAAGAATGATGTTCGAAAAGCTGCAAGGAAACCTTTGTTATATGGACTGCTTGTCCTATAGTTGGGTGAGGACACAGCACGTTGGAGGCAAAACGGATGATAAGAAAAGGCGATCAACATTGCGAGATAGAAAGCTACCTATACGCTCTGCGCAGAACACTGAACGCACCACCTATCACCAAGGCTCCAAAGTGTATGCAGGCTCAGTGAACCACTGTTCCTATCAACGTACTGCACTGTCATTTTTGCATTGTTCATTGCGACTTAATGCTTGTCACCTTTTAGCCATTTCTAAATACTGTGGCGATTGGCTAGCTGCTTTAACACATACAAAAATGTGCCAATACACACCTGTAAGTTTCTGATAGTGCTTTGCAAGCAAGAGCAATGGCAGTGCTGGATCGCTGCGCTTTGCCTCATCTTTGAAGCTTTGATGTGTGCAACTCGGGCGCATGCTCTTTAACCCAGCTGTGTTATGTGCTGTGGTCGGGCCTTAAACCTTCAAGTTTTATTTTATTCTTGCTTGTGGTGCCATAGCGATCAGTTGTTATACTTCTTATGCTTCTGAATGAAGCGGGTGAATATATGTCACATAACTTCTAGCTTTGTCTCTGCTTTAAAAATGACTTTGTAGCATGCGTTGTATGGAATATTTAATGTAATGCTTTACAGTTGGCGTCAAACTGTTAACACTGCATCGGTGTACTCGTTTAACCAGTTGCTTCACCCTTCCACAGTTCTGTAACATAATAGATCTAATGGACAGGACGGGAAACATTTAGAACTCTACGTTTGGAGACTGGCCATGCGTGTATTTTAAAGACTGTTGGCAGTGTTTCAGTAGTCTACCAAGGAATAAAATAATGATGACAGCACTGCATCTGCTACTCAGTCGCGGGCACTACATAAAGAACACATGAAAAAAAATATGACCCTTGGAATTACTGAAAAGAATTAGAGATGCCGGTTTGCTACACCCTACAGACTTGAGCCACGATGGTACTTTGTCTCACCAATTAGTTGTCCAGATTTTGCTCCATACCCAGCCAACAGCGGCCCTTTATATTTACAAGAATATGCCACATGGCAGGGCTCATGAATGACAGATGCTAGCAGCAAGAAATGATGGGGGTGGGGGGAAAGAGCCATCATATGCAGCACGTTTTACAGATAGCTGAGATGCACCCCTCTGGATTAGACCTGCCTAACTGCTATGAGCACTCACCCATTACTGGGAAAAGGAGAAAAAAATCATGGAAGTTTGTCTAATGGAATGTGCAACGTATGCTGCCTGTAATACATGACCTTTTGAATTTCTGCCAAAGTTTTCGAGAAGGCTTGACAGGCAGGCATGTACCAGCAGTGTCAGTGTGCACATTACCAGAGGAGCAGCCAGTTTAAAGTCCTCGAACAGTGAAAATTCCATGAGAGTAACCTTTATTATGGTTTTTTTCTTTTTCTCAGAAAAGAAAATGGCCAAATGCTTGCATGATGATGTATTGATGCTGCATGACATGCTGCCTGTGTACAGCTGTGGTGTTGCAGCGGAGAATAGCTTCTCTGCAGCACAAAATTCAAATATTGGCAATGCATACAATAGGCTTTGCCTTTATTTTTCTTTTTTTTTTACTCATAGCCAACAATGAGGTTGTGTGCTTCGCCTGTCATACAACAACGTTACTACATTGCATTGCCTTGGCCATCATTTAACGAAATCTCGATTGGGAATTGCCATAGAGCACCCAAGAATTTCCAACTAGCCAGGTCGGCACAGCCCACTGTTTAACCCTGTGCAATGCAATTTACATTAAAGAATGTAAGACTCCAAAAGACATTTTACTTGAGTACCATTTTGGTGTAACAGAGTTCATATTCTTTATATTTTGTTGTATTTACAGTGTGCTGCCAACATCAGAATGTGTATACGCAGGTTTTTGAAATCACTTCCTGTTTACTGTACATTGATACTTCTGCTCTTGGGAGAAAATGGCTCATTGTCAACCTTGGCATTGTGCCATTAATTGCAGGGCTGTCTTTCAGTCTGTCAGAGATGTTGATTGCTGCTTCGTTAAATACAGAAGCCTGAAATTTGCTGAGGTATAAGTATAAAATGTCTTACAAAATTTTAATGTTGAAGAGTATCAAACTTCATCTTTATTAATGTCTTGCAGTCTTATGAAAATATTTTTTCATGCTAAGCTAAAGAAAAGACACAAACTGTACCAGTACAGTTCAAAACAGCATTCCTCTTTAAAGTGGATTTAAGTGTGAATGATGTTCTGCTAATGGCAAGAAATTTATTGGACAACCAATAAAGTCCTACTTTTTTTTTGCATACACATGAATTTAGTTAGGTTTACCCAGCATAAGTTGCCTCTTCACAAATGCTGTAGCCCTTTGCTTCACAAGTCACCCCTTTTTGGTATAAGAAAACACATCGAAACAGCTTGCCTGTTGTACCGTGTGTGCTGTCTACACAGACACGGTCATCACCGAGGTTCACGAAGAGCTTTTGCTGGGGCGCTGTCATTATGACCAGCATGACCAGCACCTCCTCAAGGAGGTGCCCAGTCAAGAACATCAGATCTGTCTGGTTGGCCCTGGTGCTTGAAGAACAGGACGGGGTTGTCTGCCTCTGAGCGCATCCGCTCCACCCATAGCTGGACAATGGCACAGTCGTTGGTGTGAAGGCGTTCGTGGTGATTGATGCTGTTGTACCGCATCATACTGTACACGTCTTGGCGTGTAAGCAAGTTGAGGCGCTGGAAGGTGCCATCCAAGTTCTCTCTCACTCCATCCAAAACGGCATCCAAAGATACGCCTTGTCTTAATTTAGCTTGGGGGAAAAGGAGAAGTATGCAGTTATTAAAAACAGGAATGCATTTATGGGTGTGAATTTGCACTGCTCAGGGTGCAGTATGCAATTTTTGAGCATTAAGAGAACTCTTTAATTTAGGTGCTCCTATTTAAGCACAAGCACACAGGAACAGATAAATCAAATTATTTTAAGAGAGCACTTGCTGTTTAAAAGAGAAATTTCAGGTGCAGTGACTATAATAATCTCATTTTATTAATCATGCTGTCAATTTAACTGCAGCAATTAGGTAGTGCAAATTGAAACAGAAAATGTTGTAGCCAGCTTATATGTCTGTAACTCTTTAAAAAGCCAATCCTATGAAGTTAACTTACTGAGAAAGCTAAAGTTCACTTTGTCTGTTTTTGAAGCATTATCTGTTTTTGGAGGAAGGAAGGAAAAACTTATTTCTTGCGAGGTTTCTCGCTAAGTGGCTGGGGTCCTCAGTCCAGGGCTGCGCTGGCCTTTGCGGCTCGCTGGGCTTGGTTGAGCAGAGCCAACTGGCTCGCCCAATTCCTGCTAGCAAGCCAGGCCTCCCACTGCCGTCTACGAGGTGTTGTCCCGAGAAGGGGAGAACTGATTTCATGCATAAGCACAAATTCTTAAGCTTCATGCTTGTGATCTACTTAATTTATCAATTTTCTTTGATTCATATAGAAATATTTCTGCCCGGAAATATTTCCAGTGGCCATTGAACTTTTCTACTCTCTCATTTGCACCTAATTTCATCCAAGCCTGTCCAGCCGTTGTATTTTAGCAGTTTCTCAGCATTTTACACATATTTAAACGAAGTGGTATGGGAGCTGATCACTGAAAATGAATGTTGAAAGGCCCCTCCCCAGGTCTAGTGACTGAACAAATGAGGCTGGTGTGTTAATAGTGTGGCCGTGATTGCACCTCTTAGCTATAATGCATATGTTAACATTTTAAAGGGCCACTAAAGGCAAATATTAAAAGGGTCGTGAAAAGAATTTGGAGATGCCGGTTTGTAATTTTCACTGCTTCAATACGCATTCGACAAGCCGATTCCGAAATATTTCGGCGAAATATTCAGTGCACATTTAACAACGCCCGTTTTAAATCTCAGCTTTCTTGCGCTCCCGAAACGACTATGCGACACTACCGGCCAGCGTGGTACTATTTGGTGACGTTGAGTTAAGATATTTTTAAGTTCAAAGGCACAGTGAACTCGCGTTTGCTCTAAAGGAATCGATTTACTTGAAAGCTAGAAAGGAAGAAAATACTTGGAAACCGTGCGGTGCCACCATTCGGAAGAAAAGCGGCAGCACGGTTTGTTTTTCCATGGCCTCCGAGGGCGCGCCAATCTCGGAGGTATGACGGCTACTAAGATGACGTCATCTGCAGAGTTGAGGGGAACGCGCGCAGTGAAACCGAAACCGCGTTTTTTATCGCTCTAAATCAACGCACACGGTGCAACGGAACAATGCATATTGTTGATTGGAGGGTCAGGATCCCGAATACGCACTTAGTAAAAAATGTTCAGAAAACGTTTCACGACCCCTTTAAGTCAACGTGCACGGTTGAAATAGCATTCAAATAACACCTTACTGCTTGTTTCGTGCCAAGAAAACAGCTTGTTTGAATAAAACTCATATTTTAGGTCATCAGCACGCCATTAGAACTATTTAAAACCTCCTGCCTAAGCAGATCTATCGACGCAGATTCGCTGATTTTTCTCTTTACTGGCCGACAGTCCAGCTAGCTGTGCGCGACACAGGAGCAGGCAGGATAGAGGGAAGGAGGGTTTAGCCATTTTTAGGGTGCCTCTGTGAGCAGTCACGGAAAAGCGCGTTTCTTCTTCCCCGCTGCATACCGTCACCTCGACCGCATCAAGTTTGCAGAATGTCCTGCATCGCAGAATGTCCTCGAGGTGGTGCAAGCTTTGTTGTGCTTGTACTTAAAATTCTCAGTGAACGAAGCGGTGGTGTAGAAAAAGCTGGCATTTCAGATGTTCTCAAGCACTCATACATCATCCTAACTAAAAAGTTGATGGCCTTTTGTGTCCCTTTAATGAAGCTTGCACACACTTCTCAAGGCAGCCACTGTTCTCTCAAGAGACACCATTGCAGATCACTGCTCCTTTATTACAAGTAAATATACCAAATGCAAGAAAGTTACAACCGTGAACCATGTAGGAAATATGAGAGATGAAGATTAAAATCAAGGATTTAGGTCTCATGACATGTTTGTTGATTTAAAGAGTCCTTACAGGCCTCAAGAGAGGCATTGGATAAGGGGGCATCACAATAAGAACAGAAAAAGCATATGTAATGGGTACATAATAAACACAGAATTGGCAAAACAATAAAGTACATACATAATTCCCTGCCCATATTACATCATTATACATAATTTCAGAGTTTATGTGCATATGAGGATAGAAGAGAAAAAAATACACTTCCCACAAAAGCACCTCCTATTTACACTTTTGGCTATCGGATGGTCCGTACGCTTTTTAAAATTCCTATTGTGCACTAGAAGTTGTGAATGACCCATCAGTGCAACAATGTAGTGTAATTTTTCCAGATGTGTTCAGTATTTTTTGAGGGATTAGAATATGGTGTTGTCAGTCTGCCAGGAAGAATGGTTGGCTGCCAGCTCAGATAGCCTCTTTCTTTGCCTTGATTAAAAGACTTATTTGTAACGACCGTTCTTTCTCCCTTTTCCCGCACTTGAATCACCCAGGGCACCGCATCACAATTGCATTATTGACCACTGAATCCTATTATTGGTTTCTTCTTTTCCCCTTACATTTTTTGCAGTGCAGTGCACTTCCAATGACGCTTCTATCCATCATTCTTCACTGGGTAATTCACCAGCCGCACGCAGTAACTGCTGGCATGGCAGCAAACACATCTGATGTACAGGTACACGTGCATGTACCGCTATTCGCTGGGAGGAGGAACCATAACTGGGTTATACACACTCACAATAGGAAGAATCACAGCTGATCTATACTCTGCTCTTGATTATGTCAGGTACCAGGCAGTAGCTGCTATGTTCGGGATGCGTGTATATTCGAAATTTCTAATAGAGTTTCCAATTCGATTCGATTCACACACAACTTTTGCTATTCAAAGTATTCCAAGTTGGTAATTAAGGGGGAAAAAAAATCCCTCTCCTGTGACAAGTGGCCCATTCCCCCATGTTATACGCTTCGCCGCATAACACCGGTGTACTGCGGCGAAGCTAACACTGGTGTACTGCGGTGAAGTTAACTGTCTATTGCACAGTTCTCTGTTGGATTGTTCTTTGGGACTTAGCAATAACAATGTAGGAGTACACTGGTCGTGCATTTAATTGTTTTGCTCATTTTTAGCAGCACCTTTCTTGATAACTTGACATGGTATTATTAAAAAATATTCTACTTCGCACTAAAACTTTTGCTATTTGCACAGCTCTACTGCTGTGTACTCTGATCAAACAGAGCAGTCTTAAAGGGGGTGATGAGAAGCATCTTTCTAAAAGAGGGGCTTTTGAGAAGCAGCAACTTCACCCTCCATGCTTAATGACAATAACGTGCTTTTTCACCAAGTCAGAGGGGTTGCTCAGGACTGCATTAAGTTATTACTAGTTTACTTTGCTCCGTGTGTGTGTCTTTTGCACGGAATTCTCTTAGGTGTGTACCAACTTGCCACTTTAACCAAGGCCTAACAGTTTTAATAAACATTATTACAGGCAAGTAAGAGTTTCAAGAAGGGTAGATTTTGTTGTTTGTTTTGCGGGGTTTAACATCCCAAAACCAGCTCTGATTATGAGAGACGCCGTAGTGGAGGGCTCCGGAAATTTCGACCACCTGGGGTTCTTTAACGTGCACCGACATCGCACAGCACACGGGCCTCGACATTTTGCCTCCATCGAAGTGCAGCCGCCGCGGCCGGGATTCGATCCTGCAAAGGCAGATTTTCATTTGCTGTCTAACTGTACTGTTAATGCAAAAGTTCATTCCAATTATAACAGCGGTACCAGAACAGTCACTCTGTGGCATCAAAATCGTTTTGCTTGAAATGGTAGTACAATTGCTAAAATTCCTTGACAAGCAAAGTGCTCACGCAGGCATAAGGATTGCTACAGCGATATTCAATTACAACGGAAAAGAGAAGGCTGCATGTTTACCTGCAATGGCGTTTCTTTCTGTCTTTGACAGGAGAACATGGCGCAGCTCAAAGTTGTGGCCTCTGTGCTTGCTTTGGTAGGTCACATAGACACATGTGTCGCTCTCTGTAGTGGTCATGCCAGCAAAACGCCTTTTCCCACATTTGAGGCTTCCACGTTGCTTGCATTTACCTGTTCCTGTGAAATGTAATTTGAGTTGTTTAATTTTTGCACTTTTATGTGTCCTTATTATGGACATAAGTTTTCAGGTGGGCAGCTGCTACAAAAAGTATCTGTGAATGTAAGTGCAGGTGCTTACAGCATCCCAAGTGAGAAAAAAAAAAAAAGGATTTTGTGATCTGTACTGGGACCTCTGTTTTCATTTTGCTGTTCACTTAAAAGTAACGCTACTAAATTAGGTTCTTACAACATGTTCTCCCACAGGTGTAGCCTTCATGTGGCTAGTTTCTGAGCATTAGTCTAAAGAGATACAAAAAAAAAATTATAGCAGCTTGCACTAGTGGTGCAAGGCTAGTTCCATCAGTGAAGCTTGTGCTTTCCTTCATTTTCCAGGTCGGCTCGCCACTGATTTTCCAGACGGCTCGCCATTTTCCAGATCGGCGAGCCAATTTCTTCAAGAAGCACAACACACTTCTCAGTAAACCTCTTCTTCATCGGGAGTGTGGACTTTCTGTAATCTTCCCATGAAGAGAGAAGACGCCGTCCCGGAGCGGAGGAAGCAAGAGAACTAGTGGCACAGCAGCCAAGGCGAGCCTTTAACTAAGTGGCTATGTAACAGCCAAGTGCTGCCTCAAAAACCCATCTCTCATCACTTGAGAGAGGAGGGTGATATGCACACCTGCTGCGACTCCACCCTACACACACGTGGTGCAAGGAGGACGTTCAGGTGGCATGGCTAGTCACATTTCCTGTACACCGGAGCGCGGCATAGCTGTGCCAAGTGGTTGCTAGGCAACGTGAAGAGGTGCAGGTGGGCTGAGTTTTCTGTTGACTAATGGAAGAGCCTCAGCCTTAAACAGCTTCGCTGTTAAAACTGATGTAACAATGAAAACTTTGAAGTAAACTTTTTTTGAGCGCAGTGAAGTATCATACATAGCCCGGATGAGATACTTCTGCCTCGTGATATACAGAACATTCATCTACTGCACTGCTTTGGCAGCTGCATAGATGTCTTTGCAGATTTCCATATTTCTCATTTAGCTCCTTTAGGGAACTATGCCATCATTTATGAATAATTTGTGAATGGATCCATGCCTCGACCAGCCGTCCTCGCCTGTGGTTCATTGATTGATTTGTGGGGTTTAACGTCCCAAAACCAGCTCTGATTATGAGAGACGCCGTAGTGGAGGTCTCCGGAAATTTCAACCACGTGGGGTTCTTTAACGTGCACTGACATCGCACAGCACACGGGCCTCAACATTTCGCCTCCATCGAAATGCAGCCGCCGCGACTGGGATTCGATCCCGCGACCGTCGGATCTGGCCTGCGGTTGGCATTGCAGGTGAAGCCAGTGAACGTCTGCTGCGTAAATCCATCATGAGTATGGGAGAACCCGCACTCTCCACCAGACCGAGGCTCTTTTCTTCATGGTGTCTTTCTTGACTTTGCTAAGGCTCTCAAAAGAGTACTGCATCAACTACTTCTATTAAAAATCGGGACTTTGAAGATTGACCCGAACATTCTCAAATGGATTGAATGCTTTTTATCTAACTGAACCCAATATGTAATCGCTAACAACTATGCTTCCTCTCTTTGTTCTGTCGAATCTGGCGTCCCTCAAGGTTCCGTTTTAGGTCCACTACTGTTAACCTAGTATAAAGCTTTTTGCAGACGACTCCGTTATGTATCGCGAAATAAATAATCTTAATGATACACTTGTCCTTCAATCTGACCTAGAAAAAGTACCTCAATGGTGCAATAAGTGGTTAATGACCCTCAACATCAGTAAATGCAAGTACATGACATTTTTGCTAAGCACTAATGCCTCAATGTCCTCAGGATACAGAACAAATGGCATCGGACTGGAGAACGTGTCTACATACAAGTATCTCGGTGTTTACATATCTGATGACTTGTCATGGCATACTCACATTGACTGCATCATAGGTAATGCAAATCGCACTCTTGGTTATTTCTGCTGCAATTTTTTCAAGCTCCACAGCGCCTAAAATTAATGCTTTACCAAACTTTCGTTCATCCGAAACTCGAATACATGTGCGCAGTTACACGACACCTTCATTCAATCCACAATATCCCTTCAGAATCGGTCAGCCCATTCTATTATGTCGAACTGTTTACGTACCGCTAGTGTCTCGCCGATGAAATCGTCACTTAACCTTCCCAACCTTCAATCTCGGCGCAACAACTCGCGCCTTCAGTTTATTCCACAAAGTGTTCCATCACCGTTCATTGAATCAGCAACTCATTTCGAAGCCAGTGTACTTATTCTCCCGTATCGATCACAGCAATAAGGTAGCCATTCCTCTTTGTCGCACTGACATGTTCCTGCATTCTCTCTTCTATCGCCACCTTAACAGATGAATCATCTTTCAACACCACTGTAACAGTTCATCTTTTAAAATGACTCGAATTTTGCTGTCTTTATTTGTTTTTTCGCTTCGTTGTGTTTTTTGCTGCTGTTACAGTTGGTTTATCTTATCCTTATAGGCTTGAATGTTTCTTTTTTTTTTTTATTTGTAACCCATGTACCCACCCCTCTGCTATGCCGATTGGGTCCTGAGGGTATGATGATCAATAAAAAAATAAATAAAAATGTTACGGGGAAGAAAGACTAGTTAATATTTACATGCTTTGTACAATGGGCAGGACAGAGGCATACAAGATGGAGCCCCGTCCGCGCGAACATCAGCGAACGTCATCTTCCTCGGTGCCGTCTCCATCGTCTTCTATCGCAGCACTTCGCAGCAATATTATGAATGAGTTACACATGCTTTTGTAGACACCATCAAAAGTCTATGAAATCAAGGCTAGCTTGTGCAAGAACTTCGTACAGCGGCTCCACCCCATCTTTTAACATTACACCTTCTAAGACAGAGTCTTCTTAGAATAACAGTGGTGGCTGTGCTGCTCTGGAAAGACGATTTCCTTTCACACACACAAAAAAAAAATCTTTTTGGAAATATGTGTTTGGTTGCAAGTATTCCTGTTAATCATGACCCAACCAACCAGCAGTTCATGCCAATTAAATAAGTTTTCAATGTCCTTCCCGGTCCCATATGTTGCAGTCACAGGTGCCTTTTCTGTGGCATGACTAGTGCACAATACTGTTATGTGTTTGTGAATTAATTATTCAACTTGTACAAGACGTGATGAGGGTCACCATACAAAGAGGAAAGAAAGATACTTTTATTTTTTAACAAAAGAAGGGGGAGAAGGGGGGCATTACCGAAAAAAAAAAGAAAAAAAGAGAGGGTAGCTTACTAACGTGAAACCTCGGGAGCTGCAAAAGACACGGTTATGTGCCGGTGCTTCTCAAAGGAATTCGTCAATCACTGCTAATGGGCTTGCTTTACCGTGGCCTCGTTGTGGCCACGGTAAAGCACAGGCCACAACGGCCTGGGCTCATTAACAAAAATTCACTAAAATTGCTTCTGACACGACGACCCTGCACATACCTGTCTGCACTGCATCCAAGAACGTCCCACATAAATTTTGCAACCGATTGAACGAATTTTTGTTAAATTAATGCAATTAATCCAGATTATCCTATATATTAACATAGTTTAAATCATATTAGTTCATTCCGAGCCAGTTTTGACCAACTACACCCTTGTTTATATATTTACCAATATTTGACCGCTTGTATTACCATGACGGGTGACAGGAGGCACTGACGGGAGACACCAACAGTCTAAGCACTCAAGGTGCTTTGCTAGTCCACACAGGCAGTGTGGTAGGCTACTGTGTCCCAACCACCCAACCTAGGATCCTTTGTTGCAGTATGAACAGTTGTGTGCAAAATTCTATAGACCTCAGGACTGGATGCGAAACTGCATTGATGTGTTCCTTGACAACTGCGTGTTTAAGTTCGAAGGTGTGTAATGTGCATGTGCATAGTTTTTTTACATGGCAGCCCAGCCATCTGCTTGCTTCAACAATACTCGCACTAGAAAATTAGAGTGCAAGAAGTCACTTCTGCACATGCCGTGGAAAAGCACTCAAATGACTATATCTCGATGAAGACACCTGGCTTATATTGGCGGAGCTCAGAGCGCACGGCTCTCTCTGCAGTGCTCCCAGGTGTGGCAAGGAAAACACACTCTTTTCTTTCTCTCAAATCAACCTATCTGGTGAGCTCAGCCTGTAATGATGCCTTTTGCGGCATAATTCAGGGAATGCCTGCTTACTGCATTTCTTTGTCATGTTGTCCAAAAATCATGTTCACATTCATTTCTGTTAAAGGGGTCCTGAACCACCGCTCGGGCTTGGTTTTGAAAACGGCCGGGTGCGTATTGAATGCCTCTCAGAAATTCACAGCCGAAAGAATTTTTCAAAACGGTTTGTTAGGAGCGAAGATATTCCGACCGGAAAACTTCCCTTTCCAGTCCTGTCTCAACTCTGCGGAATAGAGGGTACAAAGCTCCTTAGGGCGGTGTCGAAGGAGGTGCCCCGCCCACCGCTTTACGTCACCAGACTTCAGCGACGTGTCAGAGTGGCTGACGAAGAGCGCGCGACTACCAGGGGCTGTTTCTTCGCAGCGCGCTTGTGGCCGCCTGCTCGCTTCGCGCCTGGGCTCAGTCGCGTGCCCTCACGATCACCGCATTCTTTTTTTTTCGATCCTCCGAAGCTTTGTTTTCGTTCATCACATACGTTTAGGCTCGCAGGTGCGAGCGTTTACTTTGTCAGTGCGCTGCTTGTCATCGATATTGCGCATTACGCAGCATCAGGACAAGCAGCGCAACCACCAACGCTGCTCCACCTTGTCCTGCATAACCCCAAGTTAGTTAATTGCTGATTAGTGATTGTAGACGGGATAATCATGCTGTCGGGCTCGAACGTGACTACTATGACTCGAAAGGAAGACCTTCACAACTCGGACCCTTGCCGACAGGTTAATGTGGAATAAGGTGAGTTGACATGCGGTAAGATGGATGGATTAACTTAATGTGTGAATACACTAGTTGAATTTTAACAGTGATGCTGTTTAAGCTATTGGTGAAACTGGGAAATCTGCCGAAAACTCCGCTAAGCTATGTAATGCTAGCATAACACTACCACGCTGTAGTAAAGACAAAGCTCTCTAGGACTAGTTAGGTAAGGCTAAGTCTCATTCAATGGAGCCTAATTAAGATTCCTAGGACTAGTTAGGTAAGGCTAAGTCTAATTCAAAGACACATAATTAGGAATAATTGAAGCCTAGTTCAGACAGGACTAATCCAACTAAGCCAAACCAAGCCAAACTGAACTAATTCAACCTGAATTGAGCTATGACAAGTAAGCCACACCTAATTAAACGGATGCTAATGATTTATAATTAATTAAGCCATGATACTAATAAACCGTGTCTAATTAAGGTAAATCTAATTATACGAAGCCTAATTTGGTTGATCTGAACAAATCTAGTCTAAGCAAGCTTCTAATTAGACCGTGTTTAATTAAATAGTACTACTTAAATCACGCATAGCTACGTTATTACTAGTTAAGTCAAACCTAAGCTAGCAGAATTAATCGAAGGTAAATTATGCTAAGACTTCAAGGTCAAGCCTCATTAAGTTGAGTAACATTTCAGCACTAATTAGGCTAACACTGATTAAATCAGGCCTACTTCAGGTAGTATTCATCAAGCGATACCTAATTAAGATAATATGTCAAAGAACAGCGTAACTAGGCCTGTACTAATTAGGCCATGTATAATTAAGATGACTAATTACACTAAGCATAATTATGTCATGACTAATGAAGACCAGCATATTAAACAATGTATCATTAGGTATAAGTTAATTAGACCGAGCCTAATTAGTGTAACGATAATTAGGTCCTGACTAATTAAGCTAAGACTAAGTCAAGTCTCAATAAGCTCAGATTATTAAGTTACGCCAAATTAAGCCAAACATTACAGACGTAATGATTTAATTCGAAACTAATTTACCTTAGTCAACCCTAATCTGCTGTAATTCTTAATTCACCCTAATCTAAGTCTAGCGTAATCCACTCTATAATATGCCATAGTCCACCTTAATGCACCTTAGTCTGTCTTAATCCACCCTAATGCACCTTAATGAGCTCTAATCCACCCAAGTACACCCTAATCAGACCTAGTCCTTTAATCTACCTTATAGAAGAAATATTTTGGGTTCGACTCCAGCCATATGTTATTGAGTACGAGTACTAGAAGGTGGCGCACTGGAGTACCATAGGGAATAAACCCATCTACAATCACTGATGAGTTAAAGTTTGGGATTAATTTGTGATTTATTACATGCTGCAGGCATGCATTTGTTGGCTTCTTGGAAAACTATATTTATGGTGACTTTTGCACCGCACCATTCGCGTCCACGCCGAGGTAGTTTACGGACGCCTTCCAATGGCATCTCTGAGGCTTGCACATTAACAAATATATTTTTACATATTTCCAGCAACTATTTTGCCTATATAGGTGCTCACAACGCAAGGAAAAACGAGCGCACGGCATGCACAGCACGCACGTGCTTACGGTTTTAAAAAAGGCGCCCTGCGAAGGGCCCGCACACAGCCGAGGCGGGCGTGTCTGCCATCGGCCAATAGCAGTGACGCTCCTTGTAAATGCTCTATGACAAAACAGAGCATATTCAAGGAGCCTGAGGAGAAGCCGCTTTTTGAGTTGAGGGCTCCTGAAGAAGTGGAAGCTTTGTGCTCCGCTTGTGAACGCTACGCTTCGCGGATGACTACAACCTTTGTCTAAGACGTTCGTTACAGCATAGGCAAGCCGTAGAATATGTTTTTTCACCAAGCCCGGAGGGTGGTTCAGGACCCCTTTAAAGCACCAAATATTTCACAGCTGGTGGAAAAAGCCGAAGAACAGAATGGGTAAACAAAAATGGCTGCATTATCCTCTTGCATTACTGAAAGTTATGCCAAAAAACGATGGTCTTCTGCTGCTCCTAGTATGTAACACCCTCTCTTCTCCCCCTTCCCACTCTTTTACTCTCTTAGTCCTCCCCTAAAGGATGCAGTGGAAGTTTTGCTGAATTCAATTCTACTTTCTCGCATTCCCCCTGCTCTTGCGCCATCCATTGGGCATATTCACTCTGGGGACTGCAGCGGTGGGGCTGAGCAGCGCACAAGTCTACGCTGTAGTTTCTTATTTCCGCCCAGCGGCACCTTTTTTTCCCAGCACAGAGGTGATTCTTAAAAATAGGAAGTGAGGGTGATGAGTGCGCAATAACTGTCTCTCTGTGGAGGCGAGCACGCACGCAGGGTAGCAGCCGAGAAAGGGCAGGAAAGAGAAACGGGAAAGTGGCTGTATCGCCATTTCTGGCTCCTGCGACAAGCAGTAGCTTCTCTTCGACAACATTTGTGAAGCGTTGATTTTTCACTTACTAAGGCAAAAAGCAGTCCAATGTGTATTCTTAATTAAATGAACGCTGTGGATCAAGGTTATGTATGTGAACGTTGCCTCAAATAGGCCTGAGGTTTCCTTTGCACTGTATCATGTTGATATGTATGACCTCGTCCACCAGTGCTAGTTTTGTGATTGGTTTTCATGGCCCGTTTGAACCGGCTGGGAGGTTGAATCGTATGACAGACTGAGTTTTTCATGCTTTGGTTGCCCAAAAAAGCCTGTCATCTTTCAAAGGTGTTAATTTTTTACTTGAATTGGGAAAAGCATGACTTTGATGCAAAGTAAGACATATACCATTCAGAAGCCATGTGTACAATTGTACACATCAACTTTACCAGTGTGCCATGCATCGCCTGTCACTTGAGCTACTTTGAAATGCAGTTTCATATTAAAAGTGTTTCCCAATTGGACTACCAGTGCTAATTAAGTTCATTTCGCTGTATATTGGCACACCAGATCATTGTTTAAATCAGGGTGTCGAACTGCAAAAAATATGGGGTCGGTTGGGGTTCAACACGTACCATTTCGCTCTGGTTCAGTTCCAGTTCGGTTAAATGAAGTTTTGAATCTGTTTCGCAAGACTGAACCGGTTTACAAATGGGTTGGGCTCAGTGAATTTCATATTTGATTTTGACAGTACTGTTTATGCTATAGTAGGATACAACTTAAAAAACAGCAGTTGGCAACAAGGGCTGAAGGACCTCAGCGCATCGGTGTTACTCTGCCATTCAATCACAGAAGCAAACAAAATTTTCGTCATGCAACCTTTTCAAAATGGCGCTGTGTTTATGCCTTCGGTACCTGCTGACCTGTCTGCTGTTCTTGAGTCCTTTCATCGGCATAAGCCATGATGTGCTCGAGCAGCATGGACAAAAATGTGTGGAGTCTCAGCGTTTCCATCTAGAAAAAGCCATGGTACAGTTCATTACACTTTCGAGCCCATTTTACGTGTGAAACGTCACTGAACTGAGTTGAAATACTCGGGTGGCGGAGCTTGTGATGCACTGGGCTTTTGCATCAAAATTGCTTAGTTTGAGCTCAATAAAGAATTATCCTTTCCATTTTCCACTCTAATAAATGAATCAAGACATAAACAATTTATGCATCTGTACATTATTATTGCCACCCTCGCTTTATTTTGGTAATATGGAAAGTTCAAAGAAGGAACTATTTGAGGATTTGTGGAGGTACAGTGGCTGGTGGTTATAAGGGTGTGGGAGGGCCTTCACTGCAGAATTGAGTTGTACCAGACTATAGCCTGAAATACTATAAGCAGCACTGCTAGAGTGGTGACCTTCGGAAGTACACCAATAGTTTAATTTACAGGCTAAGAAAGGAAAACATGTGGCGTTAAAGTTCTCTATTATAGGAAATTTAGGCTTTAGCCCTACAGAACTTGCATTTTCTAATTTTCCATTTAGTTTCCCTTTCCTTCCCGATTCTGTGTTCCGTCGCACGCATGGCACATACTCAAGTTTTGTCAGGAGGTGGAAGGACCCGCAGGCATATGTGAAACAGTAACTGATGTTTTAACATAACGCTCCAGCGAAACCCGAGACTTTCTTTCTTTCATTTAGCGGGTCGACGGCAGGCGTGGGTCCACTTTTCCCGTCTGCGCACGACAGAATGATCATTACAGAGAGGTTCTAAGAGCCCTGCTGTAAAACAAGGCCATGTTATAGGTGCTGCCTTACACGGCGAGCCTCTGCGGACTTCTGGTACGTCCATTCTTGAGATCTCTCTTACATGCTTTTCTTTCCATAGTTAGCTATACAGAAATCGAGTGAAACAGTAGATACTTATGCGGATGTTCGAAGGGCTGAATTTTTGAGCCCCGTCACATAACAGCGTTCCAGAAAGACAATCATTCAATATCAAGTAAAATGAGAGGAAATTAAATATTCCATAGAGTATGCTGGCAATGAAACATGCTCAGTAGTTTAATACATGTGCAACACATGCAACACGACCGGATTGCATTCGATGGATAATCACGTTGAACTTCTGAGTGATAAAGTGGGCAGCTACGCCATAAATGCATCTATTGTGGGGTACAGTGCTCGTTGAGTAGACTACAACATCGCAATTTTCATTGAAAACAACCATGCTGAGAAAGCGACAAAACAATTAGCTTTTGTCTACGTCGAAACCGAAATTGATGGGTTGCATAAAGGAAAGAGAGGCTTGCTCACAAGTTTCTTGAAAGGGTTGTGAAATGTTTTCTGAACATATTGTACTAAGTGTGTATTCGGTATCCGGGCTCACCATTATGTATTATACGCTGTTTTCTCGCATCGTCTGGGTGCACTTAGCTCGAGCGATAAAAATGCGGTTTCGATTTCACTGCGCACGGCCCCCTCAACTCTGCACTTGACGTCATCTTAGTCACTGCCATGGCATCCGAGATTGGTGCGCTGTCAGACACTACGGGAAGGCAAGCCGTGCTCCAACCATGCTTCTGAACGGTGGCATAACACGGTGTACACGTATTTTCTTACTTTCTAGCTTTCACAAAAATCTACTATTTTCGAGCAAACGCTAGTTCACCGTACCTTTACACTTTTAAATATCTTCCGTTGACGTTTCCGAAATGTTACCGAATAGTACCTGTGCCGGCCTGTAGTGTCGCATAGGTCAGTTCGGGAGTGCAAGAACGCTAGGATTTCAAACGGGTGTTATTAAATATACACAGAATATTACGCCGAAATAGTTTGGAATCGGCATGTTGAATGCATATCGAAGCAGTGAAAATTACAACTAGGGAGCTCCATGTTCCTTTCATGACCACATTAAAGGCTGCGCTCAATAACGCGGGCTTACACAGCAAGGCTGACACAGATTTCAGGCTGTTGGTTGACGATATTTGCTAGCACATATACACTCAACTCTTGCAGGTGAATCGATTGCAGTTATCCCTAAAGCATATTTGTGCATGTCTACTAGAAAATGGTTTTGGTAGCTTAGCAGAAATTTTCAATATATGGTGAAAGAAATGTATGTTTTCTTGCTCCAGCCACTCCAGAGCACCGAATCGCGTTAACTTGCACAGGCGATTTTGAAGGGATAGGGCCCAAAATAACTGTGATTCGCTTAAAGGAACGCTGTCTTCTGTAGCCCTTGGCAGCACGGCACAAGCTTCCTGAAAGGGAATGAACGAGTGAAAAAAAGAGAGGCACTCCGTAGTTGGTGACTCCGACAAGTTTTGATCACCTGGGAATGTCTAGCGTGCGCTGATGTAATGCACAGTACATGGCCCTTAGCGTTTTGCTTCCTCCTAAATGCGACCGTGTGGCCGGGCTTCCATCTGCGGCTTTCCGGTCTGCATTCGAGCACCACTAGACCATGACAGCAGAAAAAGAAGGAAGGCACATTCACAAGAACAGAATTACCCAAATACATAAACCGATAGAGGCCGACAGAAAGGCCAGAATTAATCACAGCGACGAGCCGCTGCTGGCAGATCGCGGCACCGTAGCTATTTGAACCGCTTTGATCCGAACCGATAACCGATATTTTTTACGGTTCAGGTTCGGTTCGGGTTCAGCTCCGGACAAAATTCCAGTTCGGGTACAGTTTTCGGTTCGGGTTCTGTTCGACACCCTGGTTTAAATCACTGTTACATTCAGTGAGTAATCTGTTCTGGGAGCAAGCCAAGGGATATATTTATTCCGAGCAAACGAAAATGATAAGTGATAAACCTTCCTATGTAATCATTATTTAAAGAAAGAATAGAACATTACTGACTTTATTTTGAGTAGTTATTTAATTACCTCCTAGGGAATAGTTATTGAAAAATGTGCACAAATCAAAGTATTTCCACCTTTTAAATCTTGCAACATAGTATTGGGTATCTTGAAATAAAGATGTGTGTGATACAATTACAAACACTCTTTCAATATATCATGCCTGGAAAGGATATTATCACCTGCAGCAATCATTGCACTGCGCTAAAGACAATGTCTGTTGCCTCAGTTCCTTCTTTCTCAAGACTTCACTTGAAGAAATACATTACAGAAAGTATGTTTTCCATGGCATGGAACGCCTAAGAGAAAGCACAGAAAACAACATGCCCTACAGAGATGCTACTGCACCTGAAGTGTTTTCATCATAATACTGTCACTTCACACTTTCACGGTCACTGCAGAGATGGCACCTTGTGCTCTCACCCACGTTCCAATGCATACACAGTGAGAGTGCGCAAATGCGCACACTACCTGGTAGAAAAGGGCATGCACACGCAAGCTTTGTCTTGTCGAAGTTATCCACGCAGCTTTCGGAAGGCACAGCAATGCTGACACCCACTACTGTGATATCTGGAATTTTCCTCATGACTGTACCTGCATTATGGTGGGAACGTGTGCATGCTTCCATTATAACAAAAGGCCCTTTTATAAGACTGCTGAGGGGTGCTTATGAGATATGAATGTTAATAGGACAGAGACGAACTGCGTGAAATAAACAGGGACAAGGAAGACACACGCACGAGCGCAGACTAGCAACTGAACATTTATTGAAGAAAAAACACATATATAAAGAACAGGATAAAAACCACGCGAACGATTAGAGATTGGCGGTTAAATTATCAATCTCCATTTGGTGCAACGTAACCGATGGCCTAGCAACGCACACATTGCCATACTTGAGAATGAAGAACGCCTCAACAACCTCTCGCGCTTTCCTATCTTTATGTGCATCGCTAGGCCTTCCTATTTGTTAACGTGATGTTCCCCAAATTAACCACATTTGCTAGGAAAATCGAAAGCAGCCCAAAAAATGCGACAAGTGACTAGAAAATTCTACAAGCGACAAGTCAAAAAATTAAGAAACCCAAATCCACTTATTGTAAGTGGAACTGGCAACTCTGCTTCTAGGTCACTCGATCCTCATAAATCAACTACCCAGAAGAAGCAAGAGAAATACAGTATTTCAGATAAACCTTCACATAGTCCATTCCACATAAAATTCACAAAGTTCAGAACATGTGGAAAGCAGTATTGTATACACAAAGCATGTGGAACCATCTTAAGAGTACACCAACGAGCAGGCCCGGCCCGACCCGAGCCCGTAACCTCATACCCGGGCCCGACCCGAAGCCCGGAGCTTCAGGCCTGAGCCCGGCCCGGGTCCGGGTTTTCGGGCAGGCCCGAGCCCGTGCAGTGCTCTAATTACATGATACTGTCATAGACCGTTATGGCCCTGTTCGTGGCACCATATGTTGATATGAATAACCCTTAGAGAATGAATTGGGCAGCGATAAAAGTCACGCGGCAGGTTACTCTCGGGTACCACAAGGCCAGAAAACATTTATAACCGCTGTTCTTTGTTGTTTTCTTTTCTCGATGGTGTTAGGGCTATTTACCGGGTTTACGGCGGTACCCGTACAAGCGGGCGCACTATAATAGGGAGTCTCCCGGGAAAATCGGCACACATGCAAGATAAATTGTGGTGAAGCATTAGTGACAAGGTGAGCGTATGGCTCGTATGGTTTCTGCGAGTGGCAGGTGTCAAAACTTCAAGCGCGGACCCCATCTTAAAAAAAGAAAAAAAAATTGTGAACGAGGACCTGCTTGCGATTGCGTACGTGCATTCTGTGATGTTAGCCATGGTTTTTACCGTGACACATCCTTCCCGGGAGCGGCACGCAACGTGCTAGTGCGCGTTCCGAAGGATCTGAATAAAATTTACCAATTCATCGATGTCAGCATTGGCGGATACAACGAGAGAACAGCGGCTTACCTGCAATTGATGGAAATTGATGCTGGTGGTATTTCGGCATGAAATCGTACTTTGCCATGCGGTACGATTTAAGTTCATTGAGGCTGTACAGCTCTTCACTGCACTGGTCGCATGCATATTGTGGGCGGCGTGAAAGCACCTTGTGCACATTTCGGATGTGCCTGTTTAGGCTGCCCTTAGCTGCGCAGCGTAGATCGCAAAGTTTGCACATGTTCATACTGAACCTTGACACACAACCTTAACCTGCGCGCAAATCCGAAACCACATCGAAAATTCACCCACTTCTTCGCGCGCCCAGTTTTTGTAATAGTTGGGGCCGCCAGGGTGGCTCTACTGCTGCAATCGGCAGCGGCGGTGGTTTTAACAGTAGTGCGAAATGACTTTGATGGCTATATGCAAAAAAAATCTTTTATCAGGATGCGGGAAGAGTGAGTTTTCTGATGGCCCACAGACAGCTAAAAATATGCCGTTAATTGCACGCGCTACAGTCGAAAGCGGCGAGAGGCAGTGACGTGACGGGCAATTTTTCCTACTTTGTTTTGAACGTCATGGTTGTTCTTAAAAGTTGTAGCACTTCAAATTTGTGGCATTAAAACAATAATAGAAATAGACAACAAAGCACAGTGTGCCACTGTTCTCAAAAGCTTGCGGACAGCGAGGCGTCGTCGGCTTGTGTACAACGTGGTGCATGGTGATGCGATCGAGCAGCGTGACCAGCATTCATCGCATTCATCTGGCGGTTTTCTTTTTTAGTCTCACGAATGGCACTTGGGTTGTGAGTTGCAAGGCTGGAGAGGTAGGCGACATGTCAAGGTGCTGCACCGTGTGCCCATGGAAGCAAACCGGCAAACGGAGGGGCTTTTCCAAGATGGAACAACCCGACGCTCGCTAGTGTGGGGTGCGTACCCAGATATCTAGATCAGGTGACATTTTCATCGCTATCAGGGGAGCGGCTTCGCGCATCGGTACATTGAACATCGGGCTCTGGGTATCAGATCGAGGCTAGCATCAAAAGAAGCTCAGCAGTTGACAAAGCAGTTACTCGTCACGGATATCCGCATTTCGATTAATCGGTTTACAGACCGTGCCGCGAAGTTTTCGAAGCTAGCAAGAGCAGCGACTATTGGCTTTCACGTGTCTCGAATGATGCCGAAGCCTTTCGAGGCAAGCGCTTACCTGCATTCGTTTTCCCCAAACCGTTTTTACATACATCGCTTGCGTAGCGACGTATAAACTCTCGATGAAACTTTCCTTCGTATTTCCTTTGCATTATATGCCCGTTATACGTGATAGCCAAGAGTGCTGTTCATTTCTGATGCCTCCTTGAAATTTTAATCCGGGCCAGTTTCCGAAGGTGACTATGTCGTTGATTGCTTTCAATGCATTTAAATATTTTTCACCCACATGCAGCAAGAGTACACTTAATCAAAAATGCTTATGGCATGCCTTGCCAAAAATGTTAAATTGTATTGTACAATGCCCTCTCTCTATTCCCAACTAAAATACTGCTGCTTGGTGCAGGAATGGCATTTTAACAGAAGTCGAAAACACCAGTCCTACAATAAAATTTATTATGTTATGTATGATGCTCTTTACAGAGCATGAACTTCAGATTACTCCTGTGGAAGCCTAATCATTTCTGTTTCAGTTCATTACTTCACTACTTCAGTTTATTACTCATAACAAAATACTATCAACATATCGTAGTTGGGACCCGTGAGACCAAAGGCAGTTGTGGGAGGGGTTTCTATGACAGGCAGTCTTAATCTGCATAACAAGGAGTCAGTCTGACGGGCGCGAGCATTGCGTTGCTGCTTATGGCCTGGCATATACGGGACGTGAAAAGCGCGGGATATCGCTGTCGCCGTGTGCCGGCCTCAAACAAGAAAATGTGGTTCGTGTTTGTGGGAAGGCGCACAGCCACGTGGTGGACATGCGGGGCAGGTGGCGACCATTGTGGAAGCTCATTGTACAGCTGGGAACGGGCTAACTGGTAACTGGAAACCGGTTTGACGGGTGTTCGGCAGCATGTCCAGGAATGTCTGTACCCAGGCAGCACAGATGCTCGGGCCAATATTGTTTTTTTGTTGGCTTACGGAGGTCCAATGAAGGCCCTGTGATACCACTCATAAGCCAGCATTGGAAATTCCATCTATTAAGGCCTCCAACAATGGCCCATCGTAACCATTCAATTTGCAATATTGGTTCTTCCATCCTGTAAAGAAGGCAAATGTGGGCCATAGTTGCCACTCAGCATACATTATTGGTGCGTCCAATGCACAAGGATGGTAATGATGGGTCAGTTTCTACATAGTCCTATCAATATTGGTTATGTAATGGCGGCAGGCTGTATATATTGTCCAATCAATCTCACTGTATAGCCAATGCTGGACTTCCAATGTTCTGTTTCGGACAATATTGTCCGCACACAAGAGTTGTAGCATCAATGTTGGTAACATTTGCAAGTACACATGATATATCGGGAGGCAGGTACACATGGTGGCAAGTACACATGATTGTTTTCCTGTTTTACCAATATGAAGGGACCACTAGCTCGACTCGGTGCCGCAAATGAGTTCAGAAAAATCATTGTGTATGTATTCAGTGCAGCAGGAAAAATTATCTCTATAATTTACGTAATTGTTTATTTGCGCGAGTTCTAGCTAAGTGTGTGTGAAGTAGACTAGAACTTGCACATTGGAAGTTGAGCAAACTACATCTACAACGGCATCATATGGTCCAAAATGCCCAGCAGCATGTTAGTGGCTTCCGAGCCCACGTGCATGGCATAGCAGGTCACTTTATCTGTTGTCATTGCAATATTTCCAAAACAATAGAAGTAGGCTGTGTATACTGTCCAGACATTCTGTCTGGTTTCTCCAATACAGGACAGCCAATGCTGCTTGCGAGACAATATTGTCCAGACGTAAATACTGTCGCGCCTATGTTGTTCACATTGGGAAGTATATGACATATTACAAGCAATGATCTCTTTTTCATTTGAAACAACGTTAATATATATGTACGTACCATGTGGACTCGCATAATTAGCGCCCACGCGTAATTTCTGCACTCCCAACTTTATGTACGGTTTACGCAAAAATATTACTTGCATGCTCTCCCCATGACACCCAGTGCCACGTGGCGCAGGCTAGTGTTGTCTTTTTTCGGTACTGAGTGTTCGGTAGCCCAGGCTTCGCCATAGCCGGTCGCATTTTGATTGTTTAATAGCGACATATTGGCGATTCCTATAAAACAAATTCAACATAGTGTTTGCCGATTAACTGAGAACCGTTCCGCCACGATAATTTTGCCACGTGAACACGAGCCGCTCTTGATACTACAGTTTAGAGATGCTGCTGACAGCACCAGTGATGACGATTCCGAGTCGCACATCCGCTAATGCTTGAATGTAGCCCACGAATGCATTTGGCTGTTAAGGTACGCGTTGTGTTGAGTGAAAGCTGCATTCGTTTTTGTGATACATTTCATTTCACGCATCTCAGATCAGCACGCGTAAAGATTCCTTACGCGATATTCCGAAAGTATTTGCGAAATTCGCATGTAATTTACGCACCTTTTGGAACTCCTAGATGCATGGAGAAAAAAAAAAACACGAGTTACGTGGTATTTGCGAGTAAGCACGGTATAAGTTATGCATGAGCAAATACGGCATATGCAAAACGTTGGAAGGTAAAAAAAAAGCCTTTGTTATTTTTCTACCTCGAGCAGGGGGCACAGGAGCCCGCCGAACATGGAAGCGTACCACGGCAGGGGGGGGGGGGTGGCGGGGCGGCAGGGGGGAGCTGCGTGGGCGGCACTAATCCGTTTTGCTTCGCATACCTGTTTGACATGTTTTGCGGCAGCGAGCTGGGGGTGAGGCAGGCGAAGTGGCTTTCACTCTGCAGAGGTTTTTCGGACGCACAGGTTGTGTCGCACGGGCATCGTATATCTGCTGAAACTGGCGAGTTTACGAAGTCAGAACACCTGAGTAATCTACGGACACAGAACTTGCGGCTGCAACCTTCTGCATAGTGAAAAAGTGGCAGCCCTGCGCTTCTTTGGACCGGACATTTAAGTGAACTGAACAGATGAGCCTCGACGTGTTGCGACCGTTCTAAAGGTTTTCTTGAAAGCCTCGTACCGATTTTAGCCATTCGTTTATTTCACTCATTGCGTATACTGTTGTGCTCGCACCCTCATTTCGGCGTGTGCCGGGTTTATTATAGCATGTATTACTGCGTATTTTCTTTACATTTGTCTATTTGTAAATACACACGTGGTGGGCTTTGTTGTATACGTCGCGGCAGATGAAGTAATCGGTTCTAGCAAAGCTGTTTTGGTTCGTGTGACTTTCATGTTTGTGTTTTTGTCTTGCGTGAAACGCGTGTTTTCCCTGTGCTCTTTGACGATCATTTCTTGTTCCTGGTTTTCGGTTCTTTCGAAGTCGTCGGTTTGTCCCCACATACCCTCCGTTCCGGATTTTGCATGCAGAAACATATCACCATATCCTAACATTCACTTATGCTGTGTTACTTAAGGAAGTGTTAAATTTCTACAATTCAGCTGTTTCGTGGAATCATTTCAGGAACCTTTCAAGCTTCAGCTGCTCCACGTAAACACGTAAACCAAAACGTGTCGCATAGGTTTAGGCGTATGTTTTCTTGTGCCTCTTGTTTTTGCTTATGGTGCTTATGCGTTTAGTTTTCTCGACGCTGATTATATACAATGGACTTCAAACTTAGAGTGAATATTGATTTGTTGATTTTATCGGAACTTTCTTTTCAATCCGTTCTCATGTCTCTTATACTCACGAATAAAATGTGTCACAAGTAAAACATTTTGCTTATTTGTATGTGTTTATGTGTTCGAAAGATACGTTTCGCCATTAACATATGAGTGCATAGACCATTTATGTCTGTTTTATGCTATCGTCATAACCACGAATCGTGAACATAACCAAATTCATTTCCCAAGCTGGCAATACATACATGCATACTAAGTACAAAATAAAGCTATTGTTACTCCCATAATTTACTAGATATTCTTGCTTTTTGCCTAGAGCCAGAAGCCTCGGCAAAACAAATTTAAGCGCATGCATGATAGCCAATAAAAAAGGTGGGGAAAATATAGAATCAGCCAATAAAGGAGGCTGGCAAGAAATGCTGCCTCATCCAACAATGAATGCTGGCAAAAAATGATGGACAGCCATCAATAAAGGCTGGAAAGAACGGTTAGAGCTTCCATTGTTTATAAAAGCTTACCAATATTGAAAATACAAACGATGGACAATGTTGGCCAAAGCCATTCTTTCCCAATTTTTCCAACGTTATACGAGTGGTATCCAACATTGGACTAATCTAGTCAAAAGTGTAGCATGGGACCCGAAATCCAATGTAGTTCCAATATTGTATCCAATGTTTTCCAACGTTGCGCGAAGGTCGGTCCAATGTTGTTGTGCTGCCTGGCTAGTCGCCACCTGGTTAGGCTGGGGTTTGGCGCCCTCGCCCCGCGGAGCGTCTCTGTGCAAAAGCACAACCGAGGAAGGGGCAGCATGCGTACCCACTTTATTGTTCACGGATTGTCTTTTGTTCTCAGTGCGGCGTCTGACATTCGGTTTTGTGATTGGCTGTCGGGGATTCAGGGGCGGAGCAACCAGGGTATATAAGGTGGCTCCTCTTCCCTGGCAGAGGGAGCGGAGGTTCGGGCTTCAGCCTGGACAGACGCTTTTTGGGCGCAGTGAAATAAAACGTTCCCTTCACCGGCCTAAGACTCTCCTTTCGCGCTGCCACTGCGCACTCGGGTCACCGAGGGGCGCCGACAGCGGACCTTTTTCTTCAATTTTCCCATCACCAACCAAGGGAAGATTAACTCAAGGTCTGGCACTTTGATATGTACAGAGAACAGCTAAAGTTTGTGGGATCTGAAACTTCGTAAAAACCTATATTACCGCTTAGCCTCGCAACATAGCCTTGAATTTGATGTCTCAGTGGGTAGGTGGTGTTGTGATGTACAGACTGTAACATTATCAGAGCAGAACATCTTGTTCTGCTTCCTGCGAGTCTCGCCAAAAAATGAATCTGAAAGCGATCTCCTGAATTGTCCTGAATTGCAATGACAAACATCAACAGAGCCCTTGAAAGTATACATTGGACTCGCCATGAAAATGACTGTGGGGCTCTGCCTCAAGGGAGGGTTACAACACCCAAAACCCTCCCTGTCAGGCTCCTGATGGCTACATAAGTATTTATTGGTAATGAAGATATACATTGTGCTCTAAGAAAGCCAGGCAATGTGTTTCAGGAAACTTTATTAAGCCATTGTGGCCTGAATTCGAAAAAAAAAAGACGAGTGTGTGACATCGTGCACTAAAGTTTTGGCATGAAGTTTAACAATGCAATGTTTTCTGTTGAATGCAACATATGAAATGGTTAAATTAATGACAACAGTCTCGAAAAACAAATGTCGCTCAGAACCATTACGGCATATAATTTTTAGTGTCCCTGTAAAAACACCAAGGCACATGCATCATCCACCATGTAGACAGGCTCGAAAAATAAACTCTCACGCAAGGAAAAGTGCACGTCTTGCACCCCGGACTTCCGGCGGCAACGCGCTACCTGCTCGTCTCTTCGCCAACGCACCGAGTGTCTTCGGTCACCACGGTAAACGCCTTCAGCCTCGTTCATTCCGGCTGACGATGGACACCACATCCAAAGACGCGGCGCCGAATCCAACGGTACCCGGCCCTGTCGTCGCTACTCTCAAGCTACCGGAGTTTTGGCAGTCGGACTCAGAACTCTGGTTTCTGAGCGTCGAGCCTCTCTTCCGACGACATCGAGTGACATCGCAAACAGCGAGGTGCTACTATGTCATCGGTGCCTTACCACTTGCTGTCATCGCCATCGTAAGGGGCACTCTGCGCTCTCCGCCTCCACACCCCACGACACTCTTAAGACAGCGCTCATACGCCGGACAACCGAGTCGGAACAGCGTAGGCGGCAGCAGCTACTCACTCCGGAGGAGCTCGGTGACCGAAAGCCTACGGAGCTACTGCGTCGCATGCGGCATCTGAATGGGGACCACTTTGCTGCGTTGGACGCATCCATTCTACGAGAGCTCTTCCTCCAGCGACTGCCACAGCAGGTGCGGATGATTTTGAGCGTGTCCTCCACAGAAACCCTCGCTCGACTCACTGGCACAGACGGCCGACAAAATTATGGATGTCGGCACCCCGGCCATATCTGGAATTGAGAGACAACGAGACTCTCCCCTCTTTGCGCCGGTCCCCGACGACCGCTTGGACCGTCTCCTTCAAGCTAGCGAAGAGCTCAACCGCAAAGTGGACCAGCTGGCCGCTGAAATGAGCTCGCTCAAAGCGGACCACCGGCGCAATGCGTCACTAAAACGACACCAAAGCCGCGACAGATCACCAAGTCTGCCTCGCAGTGTCTGCTGGTACCACCGCCGATACGGAGCACGCGCTCGTCAGTGCAATCAGCATGCCAGTTTCCGGGAAACGCACGGGCCACGCACTGACGACGGCCAGTGTTTCAGGCCCGACATACAGCCGCCTATACCGCGTCACGGACCGCGTCACGAAAGTCCAGTATCTCATCGACACAGGTGCCGAAGTGTCTGTTGTTCCTCCTACGCTGGAGGACCGACGACGACGTCAGACCACGCCGCCTGTCACTGCTGTCAATGGTTCAACCTTACGAACCTACGAACATAGGTCTGTTACGCTTGACATCGGCTTGGGACGCACGTTTCGATGGGTTTCCTTAGTCGCTGACATGCGCGTACCAATCATCGGTGCAGATTTTCTCTGGCATTTAAAGCTTGTGGTGGACCTTCGACATAGCCGTCTTGTGGATTCTGAGATCCACGTAACAGTTCAAGGCGTGACATCAAGTTTACCACCTTTGCGTCTCGTGCAAGCTCGTGCCAAAGTCTCTCCACCGTGGTCTACGCTTCTGGAAGTGTTTTCCGATCTCCTTCTGCGCCCCCTCTCTTGAAGGCCCGGTACACCACAATGTCACTCACCACATTGCGACAGTAGGAGCGCCGGTGTATGCACGTGCTCGCGTCGTCTTGCTCCTGATCGTTACAAGATCGCAAGGCAAGAATTCGAGCACATGCTTGAGCTAGGATACGTCCGGCCCTCTTCTGGTGCCTGGTCATCACCGCTACACATGGTCCCCAAGCCATCAGGAGACTGGAGACCGTGCCCTCAACAAAGTGACGGTACCGGACCGCTATCCGATACCACACATCCAGGACCTGACAGCATTGTTGCACGGTTGCACCGTATTCAGTAAAATGGAATTAGTAAAGGCATGCCACCAAATACCTGTCGAGCCTTCCGACGTACTGAAGACTGCCATAATAACCCCTTTTGGCATGTTTGAATACATACGTATGCCATTCGGTCTACGAAACGCCGGACAAACCTTTCAACGGTTCGTGGACCAGGTTCTTCGTGGTTTGTCGTGCTGCTTCGCGTACATCGACGACATCCTCGTCTTCAGCACCTCAGAAGCGGATCACGAACTTCACCTGCGTCAGGTTCTCACGCGGCTCCGCAAGTACGGACTGGTCGTCAACGGACCGAAGAGCGAGTTCGGAGTTTCTTCACTGGACTTCCTTGCCCATCGCGTGGATTCCCGTGGGATCTCTCCACTAGCCACGCATGTGGTAGCTATAATACAGTTTCCACGACCAACTACGAAGAAGCTGCGTGAATTCTTCGGGCTTGCCAACTATTTACAGGCGGTTTATTCCCCACTGCGCTGCCATTTTACAACCGCTTCATGCACATCTGTCCGTTCAAACGAAGCCGAACGCTTCCATCTCCTGGACAGGTGACGCCGAGACAGCTTTCAGTTCCATCAAGGAAGCTCTCGCCAACGCAACACTCCTCGCGCACCCAAAGTGCGACGCCATCACGTCACTCACCGTGGACGCCTCGAACGTCGCCATTGAAGCAGTCCTGCAGCAGCTGGCCGATGGAGTTTGGCAGCCGATAGCTTTCTTGTCCCGGAAGGTCCCACAGACCGAGCGCCGTTACAGCACATTCGGCCGCGAACTGCTGGCGGCCTATTTGGCTGTCAAGCATTTTCGCCAAGTTTCTCGAAAGTCGGCAATTCCATATCCTCACCGACCATAAGCCGCGCACGTGTCTTTCGACTGCTAGCAACTCTTCCCACGCTCCACGTGAGGTCCGCCAACTTGCCTATATATCAGAGTTTACCAGTGATATCAAACACATCAGTGGCAAAGACAATCCTGTTGCTGACGCACTATCCCGAATAGAACGCGCAACGGTGGATGAGCGCCCGCCAATCGATTTTGCAGCCATGGCTACTGCACAACGTGAGGACAGCAAACTTCAAGTTCTACAACTCCAAGAGAACTCCCTCAAGTTCGAAGATGTCCATCTTCCTGGCTGCGCATTTCCACTCATTTGCGACACCTCTACCGGATGTCCTCGCCCGTATGTTGCAACGCCATTTAGCAGCAGCGTCTTCGACACCTTGCACTCCTTGTCGCTCCCCGGCATACGTGCGACTCAACGCCTCTTCAAAGTGCGATATCTATGGCCACGAATGAACATCGACGTCCGCCGCTGGACACGTGCTTGCCTCAAGTGCCAGCAAACCAAAGTCCAGCGGAACACACTGAGCCCACTGGGTACCTTTCCGCCTCCAGACTCGCGGTTCAGTCACGTGCACCTGGACCTCGTAGGCCCTTTGCCCCCATCGAAAAACAGCCTGTATACGTGCCTGTTAACGTGCGTTGACCGGTTCGCGCGGTGGCCTGATGCATTACCGTTCACTGACATCACTGCGGTCAGTCGCCCGCGGACTGCAGTGATCCGCGGACTGCGCCCGCGGATCACCGTGTGGATGAGCCGCTACGGAGTCCCGAAGAAAAATCACAACGGATAGAGGTCGTCAGTTTGGCTCCGCGCTCTTCCGCACTTTGTCCCGAATGCTTAGTGTCAACCACATCAAGAGGACGGCCTACCACCCGATGTCGAGCGGCATGGTTGAGCGATTTCACCGCCAAGTCAAAAGCTCGCTCGTGGCCTCACGCTCACTGATACCCTGGGCGGAGCGACCACCACTCGTCCTCCTCGCCCTTCGCAGCAGGGCACGTACTGACGCGTCCTGCTCCTCAGCTGAGCTCGTTTTTGGCACGACCTTAAGGCTTCCTGGCCAGTTTTTCGACGTGTCACCGGTACCACGATTAGACGTTGCTGATTATGCGAACCGAACGCCTCACATCTTCCCACAACACTGTGTCCATATTCTCTCTGTGTTAGGAGATTTATACACAAAGAATCTCGTCACAACGACCTAGATAAATCGGTTAATAAAGATTCGCTCCTGTAAGACCATAGTTTTCTAATACAGGGGTGAGATCGGAGACCGTTGTTTGTGAACGCGGGCGGTTTTGTTCGCTTTTTACTGCATGCCATTACCCGTCGTCATGCTTACCTCGTAAGCAGCGGGGCGCGGCCGCGTTTTTGCATGATTACGTTTTATCTGCGCGTCACACGTTTCAGCTCACGGAAAAGAATTATTCGATTTCGTAAAACAGTCTTAATAATTTGAAGACAAGAAACATTTAGAAGGATTGAACGCTGGGCGAGTTGGTAATCCATCACAGAAACGAACTGCGCGAAATAAACAGGGACAAGGAAGACACATGCACAAGCGCAGTCTGCGTTGTGCGTGTGTCTTCCTTGTCCCTGCGCTTGTGCGTGTGTCTTCCTTGTCCCTGTTTATTTCGCGCAGTTCGTTTCTGTGAAGAAACATTTCGTTTGCATAAATGAAGACAACAAAACATGGTCGTCAATGTTTGGCATGTTCACCGATTGCCTATTTGGTTGCTCTCGCACTCCCATTCTCGCATATTTTGTGGCTCATCGTGTCATGAAACAGTACCCACTAAAAAAAAAAAAAAAAGAAGGAAAGAAGGAGCGGGACCAATCCAGGAAGCCTGCGCCACACTCAGTCGCGCCAAATCAGCAGCGCGAGCAACGTGAAGCGTCCCCTATTCTTGACGTTGCAGCCAGCGAACGCGTTGTGTTCCGAACAAAGATCCCTGGTCGCGCATTCGATATAGACGGCGCAAATTGTTGCCTTTGTCCGACTGCAGCAGTAAAGACCACCGGAAGTGAAGTTAGTTGATAAGGTGTCGTAGGGCCATCACAGTAGCAGGAAACGTTGAAGCCACGCGCAAAGGAGCGTATAGCCTCCGTAAAGCACTTCATAGTTACACATAAAAGTCACAACTATAGAGGCCAGTTTCTGCTCAGTAGCGAGAGTTTGATGAGTTGCATGCCAGCAGCTATAGCATTGTGCATCTGATCACGTGGTCTCTGATTTGATTGTGTGCCGCGGAGCGTCGCGTTCTAGTTGGGTCGGCTACCGTCCTTCGGGGGCGCGTTTAACGTAACCAGTTGTTCATGCTATCCAGGAGCTTTATACCATGACTGTTTAAACCTAGTTCACTACTTTATTACGTTAACGCCCCAAGGTCAATGACAGGTTCCGAGGCATAGCCGAACCTTTACTGGCACGACTTTTAGGGAACCTGTTCCTAGAAGACCGTCTGCTGGAAGTCGAAAGAGTCACGACACATACCTAACCCGAACAAGGAACTCCGCATTCTATTGTGTCTGCCCATACTGTCTTCTTTTACAGCGTAAGCTGTTATGAGATCACAACAAGGGCTGTTCTTGGCGCCGTAGTTGTCCGCCGCCGCCGGTGTCCGTAACCGCTATCGCGCAAATTTTAGAAAAAATAAACAGGTCTGAGGAGGATTCAAACCACGTCATTTGCGTGGATTCGAACCCACACCCACTGCGTGTCAGCCGAGCATTATACCACTGAGCTACGCCTGTGCTTGGAAAATCTTCGCTAAAGGACCTGCACAGGCATAACGTTTGCCGCGGAATCGCATTAACAAATGTAATAGTATACGCGGCAGAATAATAATGTGCCACTACACATCGGGGAAAGTTGATTGCATAACTAGTTCGAGGAATCATTTGAAAGAACACAGGGCTGCATGGTTTGTAGCTATGAACGCATTACAGAGGCATCATCAGCATCATCATTGTGAAAAAATCTTCAACATTTTCGTCATCATTATTACGAAGCGCTGCCCTTTCAAGCAGTTTTGTTGTATCGTGCAATGCATCACGCGGCAGGCGAACTACGCAGCCCCGCCAGCAACCACGACTTGGCTCTTCGATATATCTGATGGTGCCTCCTCGTAAGGTGCGGCCCGCTGCTGAAAAAGCGAATCGCAGAGCTCCGCGAGCGGCTGCAGCAAGGCAACGTCGGGCACAACAGACAGCTGTGCAGAGGGAAGCCCAAACCGCAGCTCGTCGTCGACGCCGGGCCGAGAGTTCGGTTCGTTCTCGGGGAAACGACGCGAAGAGACTCTCTAAGATGTGCAGTTATACAGATTTGCACGTTACCATACCGCAGTAGTTATGACGTAGTACGTACTTCCCTACTTGGCGAAATGATAAGAGTTATGGCGCAGGGGATACCTACCACCTATACTTGCACTAGTTTCCTACTAGTTTCCTCAAGTGTTTAAAATGGCCTCCAAGAAGTTCGCTCCTCCAGCTTACGCTGTCGCTGTCCTGCGGTTCCACGCAGGACCGGCTCTTTCTTTATAGCTGGCTGGTTCGCTTTCAGTTTTATTACTTTCGATATCAGTGTCCCTCGGAACTGCTATCATATTCACCTATAAAGTGTTGTCTTCCAACTCTGTGTTTCACGTTAATGTTCTCTTCACTGCTGTCTGCAATCTTGTGCAGGGATTAAGCTTCACGGTGGGAGAGGTTTCGGTCTGCTCGGCGTCAAGGTGTGGGCAAGACCACGACGTTTTGGATCCGTACTGGGGAGATCCTGCCGCACGCTGGCGACGCCTGTATAGGCTCCCTCGTGAACAACCTGAGGGAGGCACGAGCGCAATTCTGTAGAAAACTGAAACATTTTGTGGCGCTTATTAGCACTCATCACTAGAGACCGGAACTTCAGGCAAAATGCCTATTTTTTCCTGGAGTCAGTTTCGAGCCTATTTAACATATAAGCACGAACTAAGGGAAGGGAAACGTTTTAATCAAACACTTATGGTGCCTATAAGTGCCTATTTCGAGCTTCGTGCCTATATCAGCTTTTCAGCGCCTAAAAATGCCTTTTCGTGTTCGTCGAGTACACGTTTTGCTTAAATGATCTGTTCATAGGGAGGAAAACAAGAAGCACTTAGTGTGGCGATATTAACTTCAACAGTCGCATAGCGCGCTAGTTATGTTTGTTTTTTTCTCGTTCACGTTTTTAGCTCCTGTTAAGGCGCGATTACAGTGCGGCTTAGGGTAGACGCGCGCATGCGCTTCGTCACGTCGGCGAAAACAGACATAGTTCGACGCACTACCACAGCCAACGTATTGTAGCGAAACGTCGGGGCCGTTAATTTTAGACGCATCGGAAGGTCAGGAAGACGAAGAGGCGTGGGAGCCACTCCGCGCAGGCAAGCGATGAGTCGACGCAGTGAATTGGGAGAGCACTCATTGGGGGGTTTATTTAGCTAAGACATCTTGAAGTTGGAAAACACACAGGGCAATAATTATACAACATAGAAAATTGTATCATACCCCGTCGGCCTGCCGGAATGGTCCCCGGTGGTTTCGAGCGTCATGGTCCCCTAGTCCGCTCTCTAAAAAAGGCGTGTCGCCGCTTAAATAGCATTTTTCAGCACCCACGGCAACATTAACGTCTCGGAACACCACTGCCTCCCACCAATAGGAAAACGGCTTACAGGGACCAGTCAGGCAGGTCGAAGTTAACGAGGCTCAACGCGAGCCCTCGTGATCGCGTGCATCCGGCCTTGCTACAAAACTAATACAAACAACGCTTTCCAGAAACTGGCCGCGGCGCGCACACATGCTCTTCATTTTCGGTCCCCCGTCTCCCGGAAGGCTCCCTGCGTTGCGCGGGCTCGTTTACCCGAGCACCCCTTCTACAAAAGCAGTCGGAAAAGAAAAAAGAACAAGAAAACATTCTACGCGACGCCGTCTTCGCGACACCTCCCCCCTACGAAAAAGAGTGACTCACTCGTTTTATTTTCAAGACAGGAAAAGAAGTACGAAAAACAATTACACATACAACAATTATGTGAGGTGCTCGTTTCAGAAAAGTTATACATCTATCTAAAAGGTGAAAAACTTAAAACAACAAATGGAAAACTGCGAGACACAAAAATCACTAAAGTTCACTCGCTGGCACTGTAATACAAGTCAGTGTCAGTATCGTAAGCGGCGACATTTCGTTGTCCGTTGTTGCCGTTTGACAATGTCTTCCAATCGCTGTAAAGTTCAGTTTCAGAGTCAGAGCTCTCGCGCTGCCGTACTGCATCACTGGTCCCTGACTCGCGCACACCATGACGCAAACGAAGTTCTTGGTCCACTCGCGAACCGCACTCGTGCACATCACTGGTGTGTAATTCGTGGACATCACTCCCGGCACTGCGCTCGCGCACTTCACTTTGATGGAATTCGCGGTCATCACTGCACTCGCGCACATCACCACTTGGATCTCGCACCTCGTGATCGGCACCGGACTCATCGTCTGCGTCGTCGGCATCGGAACATGATCGAACGTGGCAGGGCTTTAATCGCGCAACATTCACAACGTCACGTTTTTTTCAGTTCGGTCTACCACCTCCCAGTCATTTTCGGCTACCCGGCGCACTAGACGGAATGGTCCGTGGTATCTGTGAAGAAGCTTCGTTGTCTTTCCTTTTGCTCGCGAGGGAGTCCATACGTACACCAAGTCCCCCTGACGATAAACAGCACTGCGTCGTTTAGCATCGTAGCTGCGCTTGTTCTTTTCTTGCTGGCGCCTTTCCCGTTCATTCACTAATTTTCGAGCCTGCCGCAGCCGGCGAGCCACTTTCATCGCATCCAGGGTGTAGTCGAATCCACGTTGTGCGCCCGACCCGACATCTACCGGTAGCGTCGGCTCATGCCCGTGAAGAAGAAAGAAGGGAGTGAATCCGGCCGTCTCGTGGGTGGAAGAATTGTACGCAAAAAGAACGTAAGGCAGAAATTCATCCCAGTCGCGGTGGTGCGAGGAGACGTACATGCTGAGCATGTCAGCCAACGTGCGGTTAAAACGCTCGCACAGCCCGTTGGCCTGTGGGTGGTATGCTGTTGTGGTGGCATGTTCGCTACCCACGAGCCGGAATATTTCCTCGGTCAAGTTGGCAACAAAATGCTGTCCTCGATCGCTTATCACTCTCTCCGGAGCACCATGACGCAGGACGATTTGCTCGACGAAAGCCCTCGCCGCCTCTGCGACCGTGGCTGCCGGACACGCGACAGCTTCGACCCATTTTGTATGGTAGTCGGTAATCACGACGATGTAGCGGTTCTTTGCTTTGGATTTGGTGAAAGGTCCAAGAAAGCCCATGCCCACTTGTTGAAACGGTCGACCCACAGGTGGGATTGGTTGGAGGTAACCGGCCGGCTTCCCCGGCGGTTGCTTTCTCGTCTGGCAGTCAGGGCAGGAGAGAACGTACTTGCTGACGTATGAGAACATCTTCGGCCAGAAGTATCGGTAACGCAACTTCTCCCATGTACGCTTGACACCCAAGTGGCCTGCCGTACAGTCGTCAAGGCAGTGCCTTAATATCTCAGACCTCAAGAACTTGGGGACAACGAGAGCCGCGCGATCTTTCTCAAAGCCTTTCGCCCTCCGATACAGTACACCGTCGATTAATCGAAAACTCCGTGCCGTTCTTTTGGTTTTCCTGACAAAGGGCGCACTCGGGTCTTCGAGGTGCTGTACAATGGCTCTAATCCATGGGTCTGCCCTCTGCTTTTTTCCAACATCCGCCTGACCCAAAACCAGCAACGGTAAAAGGTTTTCTTCGCTTACTGGTGCAGGGTCGTGAGGAAGGCGGGAAAGCGTGTCGGCATTTCCATTCTTGAGATCAGGGCGGTGTCGCAACGTTATTGTACCATTGGCTCGTGTGGGGACTGCGTGAAGCTGACTTTCCGACAATGTGCCGATGGGACGGCCGGGCTGGCCCCTTAAACCCGGCCGTTCTCGTTTCCCGAAGGGTTATGCTGTCCATCCTGATTGCCAAGGGGCTCCGCATGATCATTTCTCCCATTCCGGAACCTCTGCCAGCACTCTCGTGCTTCGTGGCCGATGCGTCTGCAAATCTGGCATAGGGGACCCCGTCGTTGGCACGGAACGTTCCGGTTTCCAAGGCGTTGGGGGCCGACGCAGCTCGTCTTCAATGTTTCTTAGCCGGTCAGATAATAAGGCGATCGAGTCTGCAATCGCCCTCAAGTCCCTCTCGCGGCCGGCAGCCTCCCGCGGGCAACGCAATTCTGCTGCGGCGCAGGTGGCGACACACGTAGGAGTAGGCTGTACTGCCGCGGCGGCGGATGCCATCCCTACCGGAGGCGCGATGTTTTGCATCCACGACTGCAATCCGGTAGGATAGTGGGTGTCGATCGGACGTGACCCCGAAGCGCGGCTCATCAAAGCTGCGTGATTTATGCGCTGTAAAATTTGGAGGAATGCGGCGCAGGTTTCCGGGTTTGCGATGATCATTTTTTCCTGCACATCCGGACGCAGACCGCGCATAAGGTGCCGCAACCGGTCATCTTCTGACATAGACGGGTTGACTCTTGCACAAAGCTGTACGACGTCATAGTAGTACTGCTCTGGAGTTTCGGACGGCAGCTGTGTCCGGTTTTGTAGCCGCAAATGGGCGATCTCGACTGAGTGACGGCTAGTAAATGACGTTTTCAATGACGTCGCCCATTGTTCCCATGAATTAGGAGCACCCGTGAGAATTTGAGTGGTGTGCCATTTTTTTGCATCACCGTCTAGAGCCAGATATAAAAATTTAACTTTCGTGGCTTGGTCCCAGTTGTTCAGCGATGCGACATGTTCGTAGCAAAGTAGCCACTCGGAAACTGATTCCTCTGGCGCGCCTCTAAAGACTGGCGGTCCGACGAAAGGTTTTGCTTGGGGGGTAGCCATAGCAGAGAGAAAGGAAGGGGGTTCCGTCATAGTGGAGTAGTCCGAAGTAGTTTCCTGATGCTTGTTGACTCGGGGCATAGCTTTAGAGCGGGAATATCGCTACCGAGCAACCTCCACCACTTTGTAGCGAAACGTCGGGGCCGTTAATTTTAGACGCATCGGAAGGTCAGGAAGACGAAGAGGCGTGGGAGCCACTCCGCGCAGGCAAGCGATGAGTCGACACAGTGAATTGGGAGAGCACTCATTGGGGGGGTTTATTTAGCTAAGACATCTTGAAGTTGGAAAACACACAGGGCAAAAATTATACAACATAGAAAATGGTATCATACCCCGTCGGCCTGCCGGAATGGTCCCCGGTGGTTTCGAGCGTCATGGTCCCCTAGTCCGCTCTCTAAAAAAGGCCAGTGTCGCCGCTTAAATAGCATTTTTCAGCACCCACGGCAACATGAACGTCTTGGAACACCACTGCCTCCCACCAATAGGAAAACGGCTTACAGGGACCAGTCAGGCAGGTCGAAGTACGCGAGCCCTCGTGATCGCGTGCATCCGGCCTTGCTACAAAACTAATACAAACAACGCTGTCCAGAAACTGGCCGCGGCGCGCACACATGCTCTTCATTTTCGGTCCCCCGTCTCCCGGAAGGCTCCCTGCGTTGCGCGGGCTCGTTTACCCGAGCACCCCTTCTACAAAAGCAGTCGGAAAAGAAAAAAGAACAAGAAAACATCCTACGCGACGCGGTCTTCGCGACAGTATAACTGGACTCGGCCGATGTGCTCCGACGCATGTGACGCTCGCCAACGCGCCGATAACGTCGGACTATCAACGCGCCTTTACGTGAGCGGGGCTAGAGTGTATCCCAGCGAGGTAAAGTGAGGTTAACCTAGCGCTAGTGGGCCCCCCTAAAAGATCTCCGTCGCTTGCATGGTTCGAGAAGCACGGCGGTTGCGTGAGCGAGGCTAGAGTGTACTCTAGCGAGGGGAAGCGAGGCTAGGCTAGCGCTAGTGTTCCCTCCCTCTCCCCCTTGAAGATCTCCGTCGCTTGGTTCGAGAGTAGTGCACCTCGGCGGTTGCGTGAGGGAGGCTAGAGTCTACTATAGCAAGTCAAAGCTAAGCTACGCTTGCGCTGCAGCCTACAGCCTACGCGTCAGTTTCGGTGGCATTTGTGTTCTTCATTCTGCCGAGCAATGCCGAAGAAAAAGACGCCGAAAAGTGTCCTTGTCAGGCAATGGACCAGTGGATCGCAGTGCTACTCCGTCGATGGAGAAACGGTTTTTGCCATCCATGTGGAAAGCAGGTGAGAAGACCTTGCAAAGGTCAACAATATGTTGCGTTTGACGTCCACTCTGAAACACGCATTGGCATAAAGCTCCCAACATTGCTTACGCAGCTGCCAATTCGAATAACCCCTGAACCTGCGCAAATAAGATGCATTTTTGGTGACTTCACGGGCACTCAGATTCATTGTTTTGTTATTTTTATATCCGCATCTGTGAACTCGCATGCAACAGGAAATGTGCGGAGCATTCTCGGTCGGATACAGGTATAAGCATTTCGATTTTAAAATGCACTCTCGGGCTCGTGTTATCTAACTTCGCCATTTCCTCAGAGTTTTTCAACAGCCGCAAGGAAAAAAAGTACAAGCGCAAGTGCACTAAAGGAGTTCCACGTATCCAACGCACCTTCCTAGTGCAATTCGCTCTTTTATTCTCGCAGGTACCGTGTGAAAAAAAGTGTCATCTGGAGCAGCACGACAAAACAACGTTGCATCAAGCCAACGCTCTGCGCAACCAACCATCAACGTCGAGGCAGTCGTTCTTGTCTGAAGCTTTTGCTGAAGGAAAGACAAGTGAATTCAGCGCAGACTTATGCGAAGCATTGGTCGCTGTTAACATCCCTTGGGCGAAGATCGAAAACAAGACATTCAAGAATTTTTTTCAAAAGTACTGCAACCAGAATATACCATCAGAGTCCACTCTTCGCAAGCAGTACCTGCGGCCAATGTACGAGGACACGTTAGCAAAAATCAGACGAGAACTCGGTGAATCATACATATGGATTTCAGTGGACGAGACAACATATGCGACCGGACGATTACTTGGACATTTTGTAGTTGGAAAGCTGGATGCAAAAGAGAAAACACCTTTCTTGGTATGCTCGAAACAACTGGAAAAAACGAGCGGTGATACCGTCGTCTACTTTGTGAACTCGTTCTTGAGGGTACTGTACCCCTCCGGATCCCACGACGACCGAGTACTGCTGCTCTACACAGATGCAGCAGCTTATATGCACAAGGATGCTGCACTTCTCAAGGTCTTTTATCCAGAATTATTGCATGTCACTTGTCTTGCCCATGGGCTTCATCGGGTCTGTGAAGAGCTGAGAAAGTCGTTCAGTTCTGTTAACGAAATAATAGCCGCGGGCAAGGCAGTGTTCCTTAAGGCGCCTTCGCGCGTTCGTGCCTTTAAAGAGCAGTTGCCGGATGTGCCTCTTCCACCGGAGCCCGTTGTTACCCGCTGGGGAACTTGGCTGAAGGCAGTGGACTACTACAACAAACACTTCGCTGGTGTTAAGGCTGTTATTAACAGCTTTGCAGCGGACGAGAGCACCGCCGTGAGAAGAGCCCAGACTGTTCTACACCGCGATACACTTGAATCTGACTTGGCCTATTTGTGTGCTCATTTGACTTTCCTTGCAGAGAGCATACAGAAACTTGAAAGTTCGGGCGCCGCTCTGACTCAGAGTGTTGAGCTAATTTTGGACGTGCAGGAAAGGTTCGCCACCGTCCCCAATGGGCCTGTTGCTGACAGGGTCACCTCGAAGCTTAAAGCTGTCTTGGACAAGAATCCCGGATTTTATGTGCTAAAACAAGTGTCTAATGTTCTGAGTGGTGCCGATTCGAAGATTCCAGGTGAAATTAGAGCATCGAAAATGCCGGACTACAGGTACGCTCCACTAACTTCAGTGGACGTCGAGCGTTCTTTTTCCGCATACAAACAAATACTGACTGAAAGAAGGTACAACTCCAAGCCCGAAAACCTTGAGATGGTGCTGGTTTGCCCCTGCTTTCATAGCCTTTCTCACAGTGTCCAGTCACCGTAGCTTTTACCTAAATCTGTTCAAATGGTTATTGTTCACCTAATTCTTTTCATGAAAAAAATAAAATTAACTTTCCCAAAGCACAGGATTTGCCTGCTGTGTTTGTTAGAAGGAAGATTTGTCCTGAAACACGCTGCTGAAGTAATTATGAATTGTGCCTATATATGCCTAAACGATAGTTTTTAACGCCTATATATGCCTAAATGACAGTATTTAGGGGCTATCATAGGCGCCTAAAACTTTGTTTTTTCGTGCCTGAACTTCCGGTCTCTACTCATCACCCATGCTTTCCGTCGACAGCAATTTTCCTACTTCCTGTGAAATATTAATATGTTTCAAATATTTGGTGCTTTCCCTTCGACAAGCTCGACAAAGCGACGATTAAGTTATTAAGTTAGAAAATACCACAGAAACACTACCTGAAAAACGCGCACAATAGAGTGTATTAGAAACGAGACGTTATTTCATTATACAAACAATCAGTACATATAAAATCGTCCTCGCACGAATACTAGCTTGTTCACTTTCCCTTTGAACCATCTGAATTCCTTTGAGATTCAATCTATTCAGCATTTCCTTTCTTGTGTGAGCGAAAAAAATTTACACCATGTCCCGCTAAAGGGGACCATGAGGCGATGCGAAGCGGCACCGGGTGCACACCGCGTTTGCATCGGTTTGACTATAGGTGTCGCGTTTGCATCGGTTTGACGCTAGCAAGCGGTGGCTGATTGATTGATTGATTGATTGTGGTTCGGTAAGGAAAGGACGCTAATTTCTGCAGCTCATGTAGGAAGCACGGCTAAGCGTCCCTGGAGGTGGGGGAAAGGGAGTGAAAGAGACGAAGAGAGAAAGGCCGTAGTGGAGGGCTCCGGAAATTTAGACCACCTGGGGTTCTTTAACGTGCACTGACAACGCACAGTACACGGGCCTCTGGAATTTTCGCCTCCATCGAAAATGCGACCGCCGCGGCCTGGATCTAACCCGCGTTTTTAGGGGCGAAGCTCCTTAAGGTTTGGGTCTGTCCGTCCGTTGTAGCGCGTTACCTACTAGGAACGCGCTACTAGGAGGGCGCGTGTGGGAGGCGCGCGAGCTCTCTCACTCTTCCATCTGCTGTCTTGTGTGAGAGAGAGAGACAGAGAGAGCGAAAGGCGCGCGTTGACTATGGAAGCGCTCTTTGTTCGATGAACGCGCTACCAGCTCGCAAAGAAGGCGAATGCGCCCTCACCCGCGAGAGACAAGCTTGACGCAGGCAGCGTCTTCTAGCGAGTTTCTTGATTGAAAAATACCGACTGCTCGCGCTGGAGAACCGTTCACCGGCCACCTATATATATATATATATATATATATATATATATATATATATATATATATATATATATATATATATATATATATATATATATATATGGGCACTGGTTCTTGACTTGCAATGAAGTGCCGGTGGGTGATTTCACTTGTGCATAGTTGAACCATAAGGATTCGTAGCGTGCGCGTTAACTAAATTAATCCGGAACTCGGCACGATCTACGATGAAACTCCGGAGCTTCGCCCACTTATCATTCACTCCGTGGATATGCTGTGAATCTTTTTTGGGTGGCAGCCGAGTACCGTAACCACTACACCACCGTGGCGTCAGCGTTGTCTCTCGCAGGCGAGGGCGCGTTCTCGTTCCTTGCGAGCTGATAAAGCGTTCATCGAAGAAAGAGTGTTTCCATAGTCAACGCGCTCCGTTCGGAGAGGAATGCCGAGAGGAGAGAAGATGAGACAGGGAGAGGAGGGCCGTGTGGAGGGACATCCCACCACACGGCGGATGGATGGATGGAGGGAGGGACATAACCCCGACCATAAGCTGCTTCGCATCTAAAAAATAGCGGTCTAACGAGTGACTCGATTTTTAATGTTGGTATGGAAAACGATAGAATTAAATGTGTTGTTTCTAACAAATCTTCAACTCGAAGCTCGTTGATAACATGATGTCGGTGTCGCAAGAGTGGCAAGAGCCACTTGATGCCGCGCTCGCGACAGACAAATATGATTTCGTGCTTTTGCGGCTGCCCTAGTTCGCTTGTATGCTTCGGAAACGCTTTACCAATGTGCTGCCCTATGCTGATAACACGAGAAAATCGCAAACGCTTTATTAAGCCGAGCGAGTTGCATAGCGAATTAAGCGGTAAACGTACACTGAGTGATAATTGCAGTATCTATAGGCACGTATTCATAAAGGAGTTAT
Source organism: Hyalomma asiaticum (assembly GCA_013339685.2). Taxonomy (NCBI): domain Eukaryota; kingdom Metazoa; phylum Arthropoda; class Arachnida; order Ixodida; family Ixodidae; genus Hyalomma; species Hyalomma asiaticum. The sequence goes on along the minus strand of CM023483.1, from coordinate 126,866,098 downwards.
GAAATGTATCGCGTTTAGCTGAACTTATGAAATATTTGAACACTCTTAACGCAGCTAAAAACGACTGAGTCTTTTATTTTAAAAACAACGGGGGTATCTCTGACGATTACATTAGTGGGAAATGAATTTCCGAGCCGTTTCTGCCACAAAAAAATTTGCTATCATATTATTACGACGTTGCCTAATTAAGCTGATATTGCACTTGTATTTCACTGACAGTTTCAACGGTACATCAGCTGCTGCCCCCAGAAGGACGATCTGTTGGACATGCTCACGGGTATAGAGACCTTGGTGCTATTCGCGCGCCTGAGTGGCATCACCATCACGCAGCAGTATTTCGACACGCTGTTGGACATCTTTTGCATGGGAGGAGATTGCCGGTCAGCTAGTCAGCACTATCCGGTACCTAGTGAGCTCGTATAGATCTTGGTATTTTTTGTTTCCCTCATCTGACGTATCTCACGGGCTTCTCAGTTCATGTTTTACTAGAAGTGCTCTAACTGTGGCGTTACAGGTACAATGATGAAAGGTTGGAGGTGTTGTATCTGAAGAGGGAGGCACAGGCTTCAAGAAACGGCTTTATTGTCCGTGCTGCATACTGGCAGCATAAAGCAACTATTGAACAAAGTACGATACATGAACAAGAATATATACAGCCAAAGATACATTCCCGCATGCGCAACAACATGGTGATGTCACTATCATTTCATCATCCAACAACGGTATACAAACTTGTATCCCAGATAGCGACACACAGGAGGAGTTCCTAAAGTGGCCCATTTTGTTAGTTGAAGAAGGATAGGCCGCGCTGAAATACATTCAAACACCAATTAGGGTCAATGATCGTTATATCTGAACCAGTAAATGCATGCCTTGCCACACAAAACCGATATACAGTAGCACAGCGAGTTATCAGAGTACTCCTGGAGTAGTTACGATCTATAAATAACATTCTAGGGTCGCCAACTTAATGGGCAGTGCTTTCAAAAAATGCCCAAGCGCATCTTGTGTACTACACGATGTTAAGAAGCAGAAAGGTGCAAAGGATACTGGTGAACGAACTTGTTCCATTTACATACACTTGTCCCAACTGGGCTGCTTGAATGTCCCCCGTCTTCTATCAGAAGCACTTCACATGTTCGACCTTACAAGGTATCCCCGAAGTAACCATAGATTATTGTTGGGAGATACTCCGGGCAGGGGCATCTCCATTTCCGTGTCCATGAGCGAACTATATCGATTTAAGTATTTATTGGCTGCCTGTGAGTGAATAAGACCTAGTAGCAAGCAAGGCTTTTCCCCTGGCCTTCTTGGCCAAAGGAAACCTCAAATTAGCCTAGTTGGTTTTTCGTATACATGTTTATTGCTAAAGTAAAAGAAGGATGGAGAAAGTTGTCGGCTAAGGAAGGAGCTTTCATTTCATGCGATGTATACGACAGCCGCACCTCTTCAATGATTGTGACAACTGGAACATAACGCCCTAGCATGACGTAGGAACAGAAAGTTAATGCACAAAATAATTCAGATTAATGTTTATACCTTACAAGATTATTGCCAAACTCAGATGTAAAACGCAAAAGGCAAAAAAATGTCGCTTCAACCAACTTCAAGATACACAAAGTTGCCCCGTGAAGTCTCAAATATCAATGCTAATACATGGGAGCATTCCGAGCAGCCGCGCCTAGAAGTGAATGCTTCTGTTCTGCTGATCTGAGAGTAAATATCCATTTACAAGATTACTACAGGGGGAGTAAGGTGCGTACACGAAGTCGATGTTAATAGAACTTACTCCTAAAAATATATGCTTGAGTTACTAGGATAGCAGGTTGCTAAAAATTGATGCTCACCCTACTGAAACGTAAGTCCGTATTGCCTCCCCATAATGATGCCTTAGTTTCCATATGAGCCTCACGAAAACCGAGAATTATTCTAACGGCCATACAGAACGTTGCGGCAGGGCAGTTACGTCACCGGGAACACCGACCACGTCGCTTGACGTAGAAAGAGCGTTCGCTGATCTCACAATCGTGGAAAGATAATCTTCCATGATTTATTTGTTCGTTTTGAATACCACAAATAAAGAAAGTGTGCTCATATCTCTGAAAGGACATCGAAACAAAGTCAATTGATCTAGCCGCTGCCCCCAGTGACGTCGTATTGTTGAAAGGGGAACGGACGCTTTTCAGCTGTGCCCGAAACCGAATTGCGAATTCCCCGGGTGCGTGCAATACAATAATATTTGACTCGCACGTTCACAGGAGCGACTGATCGTCTTCGTTTTTCAACTCTATTCAAATAGCGGTGCAGGAGCCCTGCACCGCTATTTGAGCGACGCCATCTCGACTAACGCCAAGGAACCTTTGTCAAGTCAGTGTCGCTGCAAGACCGGGACACGGCGAAAGAGAGCGGCTTCACGTAAATCTTCGAACGTTTTGCATGGAGATACCGGAAAAAAGTCTCACCGGTGACACACGGTACTGCGCAATCTTCATTGTGATTTGTCAGTAATTGCAGCAGCACGAAAGATAACGCTGCTTGTTTAATGAACATGAAAAATAACTAAAGTCCTGTGAATCCGCTCAATGTGAATTTAAAAATCATGCCGCATAAAAGAAGCATTTCGACAATTTTCCAGGTTGTGGGCTGCACCTTCGCTTAAGTCTTTATTTTCTGCAACAGATCCTTACCAGAACGGAGAAAATGCTTTTCTGTGCATTAACTATGTTGTGGGCTTTTTACTTGTCAAAGCCAAGATATATATATATGTTTGATGCGTGGCTAAGTGGAGGGCTCCGGGAATTTCGGCTACCTGGGGTTCCTCATAACGTGCACTGAAAACTCGCAGCACATGGGCCTCTACCATATTCGCCTCCATGGATAAAGTGCGGCCCACGTTGAACGCGTGTATTCTGGCCCAGAAGTCAAGCACCATATACACTACATCGGCACGGTGGTCTTTCCCACACGTTAGCTCGTGTAAGCGGCTTTTTGGTCTACGCGTATGTATGTCTCGTATGTCAAATATTTCAGAAATGGTTGAACATGTACGAACAAGAATTACTGCGAACGTTTGCTATATTGTGTCCCCTACAAACAAGCACTTAAAGCAGTTCGGTGACACTCCATCGCTATCATCCGGATCCATAATACAAGTAAGTGTAACCTACGTCAAAATAGAGCGGACTTGGACCGCATTTTAAGGGCTTGTCGGACTAGCAACAAAGGCAAATTGAGAAACAAAGATAAATGGGAAGCTAAGAACATGTCGTGTTTAAAATCGTTTGTTACTTCCCAATCTCACCTTCTTAGCATGTCCGCGGTAAATAACTCGCTGTAGATGTACCTATACGTGTTTACGAAAGCGGCGTGGAGCCATACAGGGGCGCAATTGTAAGTGAAGGGGTGCCAGAGGCTTTAGTTAAACGCGTCTTTTTTGCGATGGCCACTGTACAGCTTGTCTGACGTGGAGTTCCTGCGCAACCGCATTGCCGTTCTGGGCGAGGGCAAACTGCAGTGCCTGGGATCTCTGTCGCACCTCAAGGAAAAGTTTGCAAAGGCTATGCCGTCGTGTTAAAGACGCTGTCAGACAAGAGGCAGGACATGTTCTACCAGCGTGACGTCAGCAGAGCCGTCACTAAAACGTTAGACCGGGCCGAATTGGCCTACACATACGAGGTGCGTGAGGGAAGCAGAGCGAGCTTTCTGGAGGAACTTTTAATGAAATGTCTTTCGTGTAACTTTAACTGAACTATGTTTCAGGTTGAACGACAGCCGAAAAACACAATGATGCTGGAAAGAACGATCGCACGAGCGCTAAAAGTTGGTTTTCATTTCAACCAAAGAACCTATACACAGAATACGGCGGATACGGTGAAGAGCCCCACCACGGTCTAGTGGCTACGGTCCTCGGCTGCTGATCCGAGGGTCGCGGGATCGAATCCAGTCCGCGGCGGCTGCATTTCGATGGAGGCAAAATGTTGAGGCCCGTGTGCTGTGCGATGTGAGTGCACGTTAAAGAACCCCAGGCGGTCGAAATTTCCGGAGCCCTCCACTACGGCGTCTCTCATAATCAAAGCTGGTTTTGGGACGTTAAACTACTGAAGAGTGGGTACGTTCGCTTTGCACAGAAACCTTGATGCCACTCGTAACAGTTGGAGTGAATGCAAAAGAATTCGTCATAGGCGATTTCACTGTTTCCTGCTTCGCACGACACCGATTGCCACAGTGCGTGCGATCTGCCAAGTTGATTTCTTTGTGCTTCTTCCTTCTCGTGGTGCTTTAGCCAGCTTATTTTTTTCACGAAGTTGTGTACTAAATATCCCAGCAACAATTTCTGCTGAGTGATCTAAGGGGTAGCCTTGAGTATCTGTACTTCCATATGGCGGTGCATGCGAAAAATGCATTTCCATCGCGACAGTGAGCTACATTTACGACGCGTCGTTTATATCGTGTCACTGAGCGGGACACCGGTATCTCGTTGCTGTTTTGTCAGAAATGAGTTAGCATGTTTCGTGGTGGGAGACGACATTTTTGTGCTAAGGCAAACAAAGGGCGCCGCCGGTCGGCCACAAAGACTACCCACATGCACAGAAGGGCCCATGTGATAGAACACCGGACCACTTTGAGGATGGCAGCGACTCGGCTTCTGACCGGTGAGAACAGACCTAAGTGAGTGCGGAAGTGTTTTGGTATGTAGATAACACAAGGAGCAATATACTCATGATCCAAGGCCTTCTGACCTCAAGGTGCTGTTGATTCCTCTGACCTCACTGTATCTTCAGAGAATTGCTGCCTCTGAGACGGTTCTAAATTGCATAACGCGATTCTTTAGCTTTAAGAACGATATGTTACAGCAGGACCATATGAGAGAGGAGCTAAAAATTTCTTTCACAATTCGGTATCTCTTGCCGCTAAATTTAGTGAGGTGGCTCTTGACATGCTCGTTTATGAGGGTTCACAGTTCCTCAATATCGGCATCGTCGACGGCAATGTATCTAAAGTCTATTTTAACTCTACCATTTTATGCGGTGCGCTAATGCTGTTCTAACTCCATAGGAACTTAGATAGAATTAAAATTAACGTAGCTTGACGACGTCCACACAGCGCCCGCGGAGAACACCTCACGTGAACAGGCAATGAAAGTGCAATTTCTCTAAGCGTTTTATTTCACATAACCCCATAGAATGTAGTTACGCTGGAATACCCTCCGACCTAAGCAATAATGTTGCTTAGGACCATTGGCTACGACCATCTGTGTGTTCAGTGCTCCACCATCGCTTAGGCTGACGTAAGCAAGCGCACCAGCGCAGGTCTGTTGACTTTTCCAGTATCCGTCTTTGGCAGCGAATCCACACAGAAGACACCACCATGGAGATTCTTATGGGCGGCGAGATGACCTGCGATGGAAAGTTATATTAGGGGTAATCTGCATTCGTTCCCCACTGGAATATTCCGTTTTGTTTTCCAATAATTCCACGTGTTTCCGCACGAAGTGCATATGTATTTCATATATTTGTCGCATATTCCCTACATATTTCCTAAACAGTCTTTCGCAAACATATCGAACTATTGGAAACGCCATACAGAACGTTTCAGCGGGCTTCAAAAGCAAGCTGCATAAGTAAACACAGTTATTTAGTATTCTGATAATACATGACTTGAGCTAAGCAACACTCTAAAAACTGGAGCCGGTTTCACAGGAGTGAAACGACCGAGCTACTCTTGAGGGCATCGTTCTACTCTAGCGAAACGTCGGATGGAGTGAATTGTCCGTATACCTTGCGGCATAAGAGAGGAAAACGCGATTTCACTCCTGTTCCACCCACGTGATGCTCGCATTCGCAGCCACAAACATGGCGGCTGGGGTGGGAGCGGACGATTGAAGAAGACAACAACCGCTTTGTGAAGTGTTTATCGATGCAACTAGCGGCGGCCTTCCTACGACGTACAAGCTTACAAGCTTTCGCGCACAAACACGTACAGTAGACGTTTAACGGACGGTGCCTTTAACGTACAGTGCGTTTAACGGACGGAACCTCACACCCCTACCAGAACAGGCAATAGCGTCAGCAGAGATTCATGTCCCGACCTAACGATGGTCAGAGGGCTGACTCAATGCTCATGGAATAACATGATGGAGAACTTGGGTAGCGACCATAGCATTTTGGCCACGGAAGACCAGCTGGCCGCGACTCGCATTCCAGAGCGTGTAATCAAAATTACGAATTGGGAGGCTTTTCGACAAAAGAGGCTCACGTCCAGTCAAAGTGATGCGCCCTCACTACGTCAATGGATTCAAAACCTACAGGCAGACTACAAAGCTGCAACTAAACAAGTGACAACAACAACGAACACGCCGGAAGTGGACAGCCACCTACTTCACCTATGGGAGGCCCGCAGAGGTCTTGTCAAACGGTGGAAGAGGCAGCGGCACAACCGCAAGCTAAAACAAAGGATTGCACGTATCACGGCTGAAGCGGAAGAATACGCTGCTACCCTCACTAACAGTTGGCACAACCTCTGCGACCGGCTCAACGGCACGCTGAGCACATCTAAAACATGGTCTATCCTCCGTGCACTACTCAACCCAACACACACAAAAACGCACACAACTAATACCATCCGCACTCTTCTTCATAAAGAACAAATGGATGACGGCGCCCTACTCCGAACACTGCAGCATAGATACATAGCTACAGGTCCTCGACCGGAGTACAGAGACTATCCACACCAGGAAGTGACGGAGCTGGACGCAGACATCACAGAGGCAGAAGTGAGGGCTGCTCTAATTGGCATAAGGCGAAACACGACACCTGGAGCAGACGGCATCCATTACACTGCACTACGCAATCTCGACGACCAGGCCATCCAGCAGCTCACTAATTTCTACAATCAGCATTGGAAAAATGGAACCCTCCCTCAAGAATGGCGGCACGCCGACATCACATTAATTCCAAAACCTGGCAAGCCCTTGTCCCTTCAAAATCTCCGACCGATATCCCTGACTTCGTGTGTAGGGAGACTCTTCGAGCACGTTGTTCTCATGCGTCTGCAGGACTACCTTGAGGCGAGAGAGTTCTTCCCTAACACCATGTTTGGCTATCGCAAAAATATGTCTACACAAGACATACTTCTACAACTTAAGGAAGATGTTGTGGATGGCCCAAGTGTGGCGCAGACGAGGGCAATTTTGGCCTTGGACCTCAAAGGGGCATTCGACAACGTCTCGCGTGACCTCATATTAAAGAACCTTGCCTCCTCCCGATGCGGTAAACGCACCTATAATTATGTGCGAGCCTTCTTATCTGACCGCACAGCAACCATTGGCCTTGGTGAAATTCGATCAGACACAATAAAGCTTTCTGGCAGAGGTACTCCGCAGGGTTCCGTTCTCTCGCCTACCCTGTTCAACGTGGCCATGGTAAAGCTACCGCCGCTCCTGGAACAACTTCCGAATGTGCAGCACGTGCTGTACGCCGATGACGTCACAATCTGGGTGACAAAAGGGTCGGACGGCGCCGTTCAAGATGCACTACAGGAAGCCGTCAATGTAGTCCAAGGGTACGCCATTGCCGGAGGACTCACCTGCGCAGCTGAAAAATCGGAACTTCTGCTCGTGTTCAAAAAGCGGAAAAAGACAGACAAACCACCAGACGTGACCTTGCATCTGAATGGCAACCAAATTCCAAGGGTAGATAGACTTCGTATACTAGGGCTCCACATCCAACACAACGGCAAGGCTACATATACTGTCCAATTACTACGCCAGCAAATTGCCCAAGTAACGCACATGATAAGGCGCATTACAAACCGCCGACATGGGCTTCTCGAAAAAGACACCCTCCGAATTGTGCAAGCTCTAGTGATTAGCAGACTCACCTACCACCTTCCCTACCACAACCTTACTCAAACTGAGACGAACAGGATGGACGCCCTCCTTCGCACGGCACTAAAGGCGGCTCTGGGACTACCCCAATACGCGTCAACGCAGCTCCTACTGCGACTTGGGGTCCACAACACGATCCGAGAACTGGTGGAAGGCCACCTGAACAATCAAATTCAACGCCTCCAACGAACACGGCAAGGTACTGATATTCTCTCCCGGTTGGGATACACCCTGCCGAACAAAGCGCTACAAGAACGCCAGAACATTGGACTAGAGATTCGAAGCAAAATTCAGGTGGCCCTGATTCCACGAAATATGCATCCTGACCGTCATAAAGGCCGGAGACGTGCAAGGGTTCAGGCTTTAATGCGCGTTCTAGGCGATGGTACCTCTGATACGCCAGTCCTCTATACTGACGTGGCACGGTACCCACAAAGACAGGCCATGTGTCTTGTCGTAGTAGACAACACCGACACTGTAAGCGTTTCGGCCACGCTTCACACTAACGACAGTGCCATGGCGGAAGAGGCGGCTGTCGCCCTGGCTATTGTACATGCTTCTCTCCTACCAGCACGGGACGAACCTACGACAGTGGTCACTGACTCGCAAACTGCCTGCAGGAATATAGCACAAGGAATGGTGACACCGTACACACACAGTATTCTGACATCTTTACACCCCTCATTACTACACAGGGTGCGTATCGTTTGGACACCTGGACACGCCTCTCTCCATGGCAATGAACGCGCTAATGCGGTAGCCCGAGAGCTCACAAACCGGGCGCCATCGGAAGACCTGTCCAATCCAGACGACGCACCAACAGAACCATTGAACTACGCTGACACTCTAGAACATTACAGACAAAGCCGACGTTATTTCCCCCCACCACACCATTCCCTTACCCGGGAGGAAGCTGTCGCGTGGCGGCAACTACAGACTAATTCCTTCCCATGTCTCTTCACCCTACACCTCTTTCATCCCACACAATATCCCTCATACTGCCCCTACTGTGGAGCGGAGCCCACAGTTTATCACTGCACGTGGGAATGCCCATGTCCACCGGGCTGTTCCCCTATCCCATCACCATCACATTCCTCTTGGGAGACTGCGCTGACCAGCTCAGCGCCACAGGAGCAGCGTCGGCTGATCCAGCGAGCACGTGGAGTGGCGCGAGCCAATGGGGCCCTGAACTAAGGGCTCCACCCTACGAGGAAGATCCCTCACTTTGCTAAAATAAATGTTTGCTCTCTCTCTCTCTCTCGCTTCTTTCACTCCTGCTCCATGCGTTCGTCCGGCTCTTCGCGCGCACTTCGGCTTGAATGGCGCCGCCATCAAGGAAAGGCGAAGGGAAGCTACGGTGGGACTGGGGAGGAGTGCGCGCGCCTTTCCATCCGGCCGTGTCTTTCGCCTTTCCTGTATGGCGGCACCGTTCCACGACCGTTGCAAAGTGCGCCGTTCGTACCAGACGGCGTTTCCGCGCCGTCTCCATCAACTCTTCGAGTATGATGGCGACAAAGAAACTGCTGCCGTGATTGCCCGAGTGCGCTAAAGACGTCGACGGTTAATTGTGGCGTCAAGTAAACATGACTGATGCCTTTGTCGCGCGGCATTTACTATCTACTGTGTCCAGTTATTACGTGAACTATTTTAGCTACCGCAAGGGGATGGTCATGGACGCTATGGAGGCGACGCGTAAACGCAAGTTCATGCACGTCAAACGGTGCCATGCCAGCGAAACACTGACAGCAATGGGCAAGTTAATATCGATGTACAATAAACATTCAACTGTTTAGGTGAAGACACTTTCACATTCGTGTTATACCGGTTCCTCTGACAGAGGGATCAGCCACATTTTTTAACGCGAGATTGATGTTTTACGGCAAATATGGCTATTATTGAAATGCATCTACATGTGTTTATCCATTAATGTACATTAATACAATGGAAGTGTATTCGACAAGAACCCATAGACCATACGAAGGCCGCTTCCCGGGCTAGGCAATTCATTCTAAATCACAAAACAGTGCGACAAATTCAAGAGTTAACTACAATAAACACAATGTCAAATCCCGCTGACATTCAACACTTATTCTACTGACAATACTAGGATTATGCACACAACCGAAGCGCCATGGCATTTGGGAAGAAAAAAAATAATACCAACCAGAAACAGTGGCGCTTTGTTACTTGCCACCAACGCTACAAGAGCGCAAGCTCGCGCTAACATTTATGGTTAAGCAAGTGCATATTTTAACGCGATAGCGTTAGAGAGCTCGTTCCGCAGAAATACCGCCGTGCGATAGCGTTAGAGAGCTCGTTCCGCAGAAATACCGCCGTCGGTGTCGGTGCCTCCCCGCGTCGCGTGCGTGAGCGAAAAATCATCCGTGAGCTAAAAATAACAGCTCCAGAAATGCACAACTATGTCCATCTAGCGGAGGACATATCAAGCAATGTCTCGACTACCATGGTCTTCGAGACCGTGAGCGCGCCCGCCATCTCCGAGGTCATGCGACTACAGCAGAGCCTATAGTCGGGTACAATTTTAGAAGACAGGAGAGGCCCCGCCCAGATGACCGAAGCGCAGCAGCCAATTGCCCCTCCGCGACTAAAGAAATAGTCTCGCTCAAAAAATTGTGACTGCTTCTAAAACGCGTATTTATGGGTATAAATAAGATTTGCGTATCTTGACGAGTGCTTTGGTAAAACCGTCATGATGAAAATGGCACAGCACATGCCGGATCGCGAGAGAAAAATAACTCCGTGCCTTCTGCAACGGTGTGCGTCGCCTACTACGGAGCAAGATCGGCGGGCCCGGGCGTGTACGACGAGAAACGCAGGGGCACAGTACACAAACACACCCGCCGCTCACAGTAGTTGGCAAACTCTCCTCGTTGTAACTTCACTTAGGAGCAAAACAAGACACCATGGAACAAACACGCACGCTGTTTGTTTGCAGCGGTATGTCGCCGCGGGATCCTGTTTCCAGACGAAACGCAGCGCAGCGTCTCCAATGTTCGCTGCAACCTCCCTTCGCCGGCTCAAACCTCAGAAAAAACGCACGCGGCACAAATTGTGCATCATAAGCTCACAATAATATTTCCGGCACGACAGACCACCACAAACAATTCGAATTCACTCTGGCGAAGGGAGACGCACACAACTGACGCGACTCGGCCCCGTTCGAAGCGAGGGCGGCCATGTTAGGCATGTTCTCCGTCGGCGGGGTCATGATGTCACCTGAAATTCGCACCTACTGGTGGATGCTTGTTGTGTGCACCCGCCTTTCAGTGGAAAATGCCGCTGCCTTCTAAAGTTGTACCCGACTATAGGACAGGGAACATATCAAGCAAACGGCCAATATTACATAATGTGCTGCCATCTGTGAGACATTGTGAAAAACAGGTCTCGACTACAGCAAAGCATATATGGTTTCGCCGTTCTAGCACAGGGAAGTGGCCACACTACACAGTCTTGCTCATCGATGAGTGCCGGCGGGACACTCGTGTCAAGTAGTGTTCCACAATCAACGAGCCAGAACGACGCTAACGTTCAAGCACGGGCAACTGGGTGCACTACCCAGACTAATTTATCGGAAGAGGGAAGTGGCCAAACTACACAGTCCTGTTCATCGGCGTCTACTGGTGAGACATTCTCGTCAACTAGTGAACGACTAAACCAGAACGAGGCGGACTTTCAAGCACAAGCAGCTGGGTGCGCTACACAGTCTACCTTATCTGCGACACTCCATGCAGCAACTGTGTCAAGTGTTGCTCGACGACGAGGGAGGCCACGCATGACCGAGGCGCAAAAGGCAGAGAGCAAAGCACGGCATGCTGAGGCTATGCTGTGTGTGTGTAACAACACACATTAATAAGTATGCACTAAGGGGTTGAAGGGCACACTAGGGGCCAGATTTCGGTATCGCGTTCAACTCTTAAAGACGAAGCTTAAGGGTCCCCCCAATTTTTGAATCATTTACCCAGAGAAGAACGTGCGTCGTACGAGCGTTTGGCTGATGCGATTTTTCCGGATTCTATGCCAAATATTCGATTGTGCGAAGCCACCTGTAAATTACTGTGTTACGCTGACACTTTGCGAAGGCATAACTTTGACTTAAAGAAATATCCTGGAAACACGAAAAGTCGCGCTTGACCGAAATGCGTTCAAAGAACATAGCAACACAGCAGCATATATAGGGTAATACAGGCTGATAACATCAGTTACGACAAAAACATTTCATTGATTTATTCTGCTTTATTGATGGAGCATTACTACCCTTTGCGGACTATATAAAAAGTTTCTTGTACATTTATAGCTCTGTTTAATTTATGGACTTAGCATCCACTGCACGCATATTTTGCCATAGAAAGGCATAGAAATAAGCAATGTAACAGGCTGCTTTTGACCATCTCCAATCTCGCTGAAAAAGAATCATATTGTCACATTTGCACATGGAAAGTAATTATGAGTCGACCATATCTCGGGCAAAGATTTCCTCGCCCTCTGAGGGCGCATCGAACTTCGCGCTGAAGTTCCAAGCAAATAGAAACGCCAGATATTTCGAGGGAGATTGGTACTTCACAGCGGAACGATAATGGGTAAAATAGGTAAGCGCAGAGAAAAATTTGTCGGGAAAATGTGTGACTCTGGAAAACAAGCCTTCGTTGAGAAAAAAAAAAATAGAGGTAGAGCCCGTTGGCCTCGTTTTAAAGGGGGTGCTCATAGCATTCATCCATCCATTCGTCCATCCATGAAAAGTGAAACTGTATCGCGCAAATAAATTTACAACCAAATTATTTCTTTGAGGCATTGCTGCGGAGCAATGTATTTCTTTTTCTTAAGGTGTCGGTCGGTCTTTCATCACTACTATAGTCTGGTGGTCTTTTTCTCAATTTACATTACTTTTGGCCAGGACAAAACATCGCAATATATATATATATATATATATATATATATATATATATATATATATATATATATATATATATATATATATATATATATATGTGTGTGTGTGTGTGTGTGTGTGTATTGAGAGTACAGAGACGACCCAAACATCCATTTCAATCACTGTAACTGTGCCTGCCCCTGTAGCAGCTACAAGGCACTGCTGGTAATTGCTCTAGACCAAACAATTTGACTGTTGTCATCCCACTCACTCTCAACGGTGGCTTTGACACTCTTTGATAGAAGTTCGAAGTTCTTGTTGCGTCCTTCCTTCGTTAGAACGAGAACAGCCGCAGGAGCTTCTCCGTACTCGGGATGTGGAAGCCCAACAACGGACACTTCGGCGACGTCGGCCGAGTGTTCCCGCAAGAGGAGCTCCTCCAGTTCCACCGGAACCACCAGATTATCCATGCACTTGATCAGTTGAATCAGTCTTTCGACGATATACAGTCTACCATGGTCGTCATAGTAACCGGCGTCACCTGGAAGGTTCATTCATTCATTCATTCATTCATTCATTTCAGCATTTGTCGTTAAATGCACAAATGCTAGGACAGGAGCAAAACGCCGCTGGATTAGCGGCTTGACGAACTCCTTTGACCCTACAGTATATCGCAGCAGACAGTTTGCGAAGCACTTTCATACATGAAGAGGTAGGCCACACAAGTAGGGAAGTACATGAATGCACAAAATATGTCGCGGAAGAAAATTGTTTTCGCGTTTTAAATAATTGATCGCGTTCTAAATTTTTATAAACAATGCCCACATTTACGATTTTTACTGTAAATTTTACTAATGATATGTGGTTTCTTCTAATATAGATCACATGGTGCCACATGGTGAGATGCTATGCCACATGGTGACATGCGTCATTACAGGCACATAGAAACATATGGAATCACCTTTACATACAAACCAAATGAACATATGTTTACACACTTAAGGAACAATAAAGAAATTCAGAGCGAAATAAAATGTACATTGCCACGTACTGTTGTTTTCGTTTGCTTAAGAGGAAAGCCGTTATCACTTTCCAGTCACACGCGCGCTTGTTTCGGTTGTTTGCGGGGTGTGTCGTTATGTCTTCCTGTTACGCGCAGCTCAGGCCGCGTTTATCTTGCATGTCACTTCTGGAACTGTGTAGACCATTTTCTAAACTTTGCATGGCTCACGCGCACATCTGAGGGACTTCTGGAATTCCAGAGATAGTGCGAGAACGCGTTATCACTCATGTATAAGAGCCGACGCATTTCGCCGCCAGTCCGTCTTTCCGTCGAGCGACGACTGTTCACGCCGATATTGCTGTGCATTGTGATTGGCTTTGCTTTGCTGGGCACAAGTTCGCCCAATAAACAGTTCGCTTGACATCGTCTTGAGTGCTGCGTGTCACGGACACGTGACATCTCGTGCAGATGCTTCTCGGTCCATGTACCGCATACCGCCGTCCAGCCGTGAGACTGGACGGGGGCGTATGCCAAACGTCAGGAAAACTGCCAGTACCGCGAAATGGAACTGCGTAACTTCGACGTGAACGCGCCGCGTCCGCGCCCAGGTGAGCGACGTCGCGTCATCGCCGACTACGCCACCGGATCAGAGTGGCAACGACGACGACCGTGCCGTTCATCGTCGCCCGGCCGCTACATCTCTTCGCAACGGCGCCAGTGCACCGGTCCAAGCCGGGGCCGATCTCCAAGCCCCTATCCGGGAAACTAAAGGCAGCGACCGATGGAGGTGCGGTTGCTGCACGACGCAATGCCAAAGATCCTCCTCCGCGGCCGCCGACGACTACGACCACCACGCACGAACCCTGCCGACGTAGTCTCAGCACGCTGCCTCAACAGAGCCTTCAAGGCAACACTTCGCCACCGAAAGGTTTGCCGACGCGACATAGCAGCACCGGAGCAAGCCGACGGAGCCGTGATCCAACGCCCTGACCTCACCGGAACGCCAGACGACAAACCACCGACCTCGACGTGATTATCGATGACCGCAGCACCACCGCCTTAGTCAATACCGGCGCCGACTACTCAGTCATCAGTGGTCTCTTCGCTGCCATGCTGAAGAAGGTAAAGACTGCCTGGGAAGGACCAGATATCCGAACAGCAGGGAGCCACCTTATAACACCGACTTGAACCTACACGGCAAGAGTCACAACTGACATCCAGATCTATTCGGTGAGTTTTGTCGTCCTACAGCAATGCTCGAGAGATGTTATCTTAGGCATGGATCCAGGTCAATCCCGCTTTCCACAGATAATCGAACGCTGTCAGCTGGCAACGTCGCTCATCATGCCTTGAATGTGACAGAAGAGCTGGTAACCGTTCCGCCGCTGTCGAGCGTCATCATTTCCGTCGGCACCAAAGCGCCTACCAACTTACAAGGCGTCATCGAAGGCGACCAACACTTCGCCTAAACCGTCAGATGTGCGTCGCAAGAGGCATAGCCAAGCTGATAACGGCAATGCAAATGCCATGGTGACGAACTTCAGCAACGAATCAGGCGCCTGAATAGGGGTACGACAGAAGCACACCTAAGTGAATTCGTGGAAGTAAGCAATACCTTCGCCCTCGCCGAATCTCAGGGACCGACAACCGCAGTGTCCGCGCCCGCCTTCGACGTCAGTCAAGGCCTTTCAAGCCCCGCCACGGTAGCCTAGTGGTTATGGCACTCGGCTGCAGATCCGAAGGTCGCGGGATCGAATCCCGGCCGCGGCGGCTGCATTTCGATGGAGGCGAAATGTTGAGGCCGTGTGCTGTGCGATGTCAGTGCAAGTTAAAGAACCCCAGGTGGTCGAAATTTCCCGACACCTCCACTACGGCGTCTCTCTTAATCAGAGCTGGTTTTGGGATGTTAAACCCCACGAATCAAATCATCATCAAGGCCTTTCAAGGCAACAGCAGGATGAACTCAAGGCCTTTGTCCAGCAATACAAGGACTGCTTCTCGTCGCCATCGAGGCTTCGTAAGACCCCTCTCACCAAACATCGTATCATAACCGACTAATATGCACGTCCTCTCCGTCAAAGCCCCTACCAAGTTTCGGCACCGGAACGCGACACCATCAAGCAACAAGTCGACGAAATGCTGCGCGACGACATCATCCAGCCGCTTTCTAGTCCGTGGGCATCACCCGTGGTGTTAGTGAAGAAGAAAGATGGAACCGTTCGCTTTTGCGTCGATTATCGTCGCCTGAACTAAATCATAAGAAAGACGTGTATCCCCTCCCACGGATAGACGATGCCTTGGATCGACTCTACAACGCGCAGTATTTTTCGTCGATGGACCTCAAAACCGGCTACTGGAAAATCGAGGTAGACGAGAGAGACCGAGAGAAGACTGCCTACATACCACCACTGACTGACTGAAAAACATTTATTAAATATTTTTTTCGTTACAGGAAGAGTTCGGAGACATCCGTAGGGGGCCGCCCCGTACAAACACTAGGTGGGCTCCCTCTTACGGGAGCCCATTGGCGGCGGCCGCGGCCCAGGCCCGCTCGACCAAGGCCCGTTGGGCCGTCAGGTCAGAGCAACCGAGCAGGGCTGCCTCCCAGTCTTCCCGTGAAGGGTTGGGTAGAGGGGGTAAGTTTGGGTTTTTTTGGCATGCCCACACCATGTGGAAAATGTCAGAACTTTCCTCACAGTGCGGGCGCTTCCCCGTGCAAGTGTGGTCGAAGTGTTTTACTTTTGCCGGGCACAATAGAGTTCGGGTATAAAGGCGAAGGAGGATTCGATCCTCCACCTTCGTGATACCCTTACAGGGTTTAGGATAAATTTGATGGCCGGATTGATAGAATTGTGTGATCTCCTTGAAGGTGTAGGCGGGGTTGGGTTCGGGGTCCGGATCGGTAGGGTACGAGGGTGGTGCCCGGAGAGTGGGAGCGCGGGCAGCAGCATCGGCCGCCCCATTGCCCTCGAGGCCCGTGTGAGCCGGTGCCCATATGATCGTTCGGTGCGCGGGGGCACCGATGTAATTGCTGTTCTGCAGAATTTTGTAAGTACGGAATGTACCCCTGTTCGATATTGCGGCAGGCCCCCCTAGAGTCGGTGATGATGACTCTCGAGTCCTGATCTGCGGCGGCTAGAGCAATGGCGATCTCCTCCACGTGTGTAATGTTGTGTGCACGGAAGGTGAGTCCATTTACTGCGATGTTTTGGTGGACGACTGCGGCCGTGTACCAACCCCCGTGGTGCGGGCCGGAAGCGTCCACGTAGAATATTCCTTGTTTGTGACCATAATGACGAGCCAAGGCTCCTGCCCGCGCGAGGCGTGGGCCATTGTGGTCGTCTCGTGTCATGTTTGCCGGAAGAGGGCGCACGTGCAGGGCATATCTCCAGACTTCCGGAATCTGTACGCGCTCTTCCGTGCGTATCGAGTGGTGAATGTGTATTCGGGCGAGGAGGCGGCGACCCGACGGCGTGTTAGAGAGTCTAGTGTATTGGTTCGTCAAGTGCGCCTCTCGCAGCTCCTTGAAGGTGTTCACTATTCCCAGGCCCAGGAGGCGCTGGTTGGAGGTGTTGACCGGAAGGTCGAGGGCGCGCTTGTAAATTTTGCGGAGAATGACTTCGAGTACATTCTCGTCGAACTTGCGTAGGTGGAGGTATGGAGCCGAGTACAGGACTCGGCTGGTTACGAATGCATGAGCCAGCCGCAAGGCATCCTTGCATCGTAGCCCCCCGCGCTTGTTAGAAACCCGGCGGACCATGCGGCCCACCTGGTCCCCCACCTTGAGTAGTTTGGCTTATGTGGTGTCTGCTCTGCGGTGTTTGTGGATAAAGAGCCCCAATACTCTGATTTCGTCGCATTCAGGTATGGGCCCGCTATGAAGGGCAATGTCAATTTTGGTGGTGCACTTTGGTGAGGGGCGTATGTGCACGAATTCCGATTTGGACGGGGAACATTGAAGGCCGCAGCGGCGGGCGTAGTCGTCTACGATGTCCGCCGCTTGCTGCAGGTTGGCCTCCATGTCTCCCGCCGAGCTGTGTGACGCCCATATGGTGATGTCGTCGGCATACAACGCATGCTGGACGCCTGCGACTTTCGCCAGTTGAGCGGGGAGTCTCATCATAGCCAGATTGAATAGGAGCGGCGAGAGGACCGCTCCCTGCGGGGTCCCTCGCGCGCCTAATTGGTAAGGGCCATGTTCAGTGTCCTGAACCCGAATGTATGATTGTCGGTCGGTTAGGAATTGTTTAATATAGTTGAAAGTGTTTTCGCCACAATCCACTTGGGACAGGTGTGTTAGGATAATTTCGTGGGTCACGTTGTCAAAGGCCCCCTTCAAATCCAAAGCGAGCACAACTTTGTCATTGAGGGGGTGCTCGACCGGATCAAGGATCTCACGACCGAGCTGAAGCAAGACATCCTGCGCGGACCGGTGTGGGCGGAACCCGAACATGGTGTCTGCAAATGCATTTTTGGTCTCCAGAAACCCGGACAACCTGTCGCGTACCATCGTCTCCATTAATTTTCCCACACAAGAAGTAAGGGAGATGGGGCGGAGTTTGTCCGTGTTAATGGCTTTGCCCGCTTTGGGTATGAAGGTGACCAGGGCGGTTCTCCACTCAATTGGCAAGGGTACGTGTTTCCCCGAGCCAAATGGAGTTTATGTAAGCAAGGAGGATGATGTAGGCCGAGTCAGGAAGATTGGCAAGTAATTTCACTGTGATTTTATCCCTTCCCGGTGCTGTTCCACGCCTCATTTTTGCTAGGGCCGCCTTCAGATCATGCAGCTGGAACGGTTGATCCAGCTCCGCGTTCTCGGTGCCTGTATACGAGTACGCGGGTCCTCGGGGGTCCTGCTGTGTGCATAGGTATTGGTCTCGGAGTTTACATGCCAATTTCGCCGTGTCTTCATCGAAACTGTGAATCGCTCGTTGGAGATGCTTTTGTGTTTCTGTTCGACTTTGGGTCGGATCGATCAAGGCGCGGAAGAGGCGCCAGGTACTCCTGCTCGACATCTGTCGAGCGGCCTTGTTGCATCGGTCCACCCAGTTAGAGTCGGCGAGCTGGGCCGCGTACTCAGCCGCTCGCTGGGTGAGCTCGGCGGTGCGAATCTTGAGTTGTCGATTGTGTTTTTGCCGGCGCCATCGGCGGACGAGGCTGTGCCGGGCCTCCCAAATGTGAAGGAGGTGGTTATCGACCTCCGGAGTCGCCTCCGAGAGGTGGACCTGCGTTTCTGTGGAGTGAAGGGCGGAAACCAATTGCTGGGACCAAGCGTGGTACCCTAGCTGCTCAATGGAGGTTGAATTGGTGTATAGTTGTCGAAATTTAGTCCAATCGGTTAATTTTGCTTCTCCGTAGGGTATTGCCAAGGGATGGGTGCGAATTGTGGTGTTGAGTATGCAGTGGTCGCTTCCAAGTGTTTCCTCGGTGTTGACCCATTCCGCATACTGAATGTTTTTGGTGAGGGTAAGGTCCGGACACGTGTCCCGGGTCACGGAGTTACCCACGCGAGTTGGGTAGGCAGGGTCAGTGTGAAGGGTTAGGCCCAGCGTGGACATAAGTTCCGCCAATTTACGCCCACGTTTCTCTTCTCGCACGTACCCCCAAAGTGTGCTGGGGGCGTTAAAGTCTCCTACGATCACCAGGGGGTCCCTGCCCGCAGCCTTTAAGGCGCGGCTAAAGATGTCTGCGAATGTTATGTTGGCTAATCGCGGCGAGCAATAGATATTTAGCACGTGTAATGGCGAGCCCTGTTTGCGTAGCGGAAAAAGTGTCACCATCACATACGAAAATGCTGGCTTAAGCTCGACGTCAACTAGGCTTGCCGTGTAATTTTTGTGGACGCAGATGCAGGACAAGGGGTCCTCCTGAAACGTACGGGCTATTCGAGCTTAAGGTCATGCCCTTTCGTCTTTGCCCGACGCCTGCGACGTTCCAACGGGTTATGAAAACGGTACTGGGAGGTTTGAAATGGCAGACTTGCCTCGTCTACTTGACGACGTCGTCGTATTCGCTTTCAGCTTCGATGAACACCTCCGGCGTCTTGAAGCTGTTCTTCAGGCAATCAAGGTCTCCGGACTTACTTTGAAGACAGAAAAGTGCCGCTTCGCATACGAGGAGCTGTTGTTCCTGGGCCACGTTATAAGCAAGTCTGGAGTACGCCCTGATCCGCAGAAAACAGCTGCGATTGCCGTCTTTCCTCAGCCCATCGACAAGAAGGCAGTACGGTGATTTCTTGGCCTCTGCGCTTATTACAAGCGCCTCGTCAAGAACTTTTCGCGGATCGCCGAGCCTCTGACGTACCCCACGAAGGCCGACGTCGACTTCAAATGTGAAACGCCGCAAGGCGAGGCATTTCAAGAACTAAAGCGACGCCTTCAAACACCGCCAATACTCGCGCACTTCGACGATGAAGCCGACACCGAAATTCATACGGACGGAAGCAACACAGGGCTCAGCCAACGCCACCTAGAAAAAAAAGGGCTCCGCACGCCTCTGTGACGTCATGCCACTCGGATGGGCCGCACAGTTGACGGCGTCGGTGTCTCCGCGACGGTTTGCTGCGCTTGCAGGGTGTCTCGGCACATCACGGTTACTATGGCTTCCGAAAATCAGTGCTATGCTTAAGGTGACAGCAACGTATGAATATACATGCTTCCTTTCCAAAACAATTATAGCTGACGTAAAAATAAGGGGAAGCCGCCGGTTCACCGCAATCATCATCATCAAGAAAGCAACATTCTCTCATATTTTTGATTAACTTGATTTTGATTAAATGCATCAGCGAGTTAACTTTGATTATTTGACTAGGTGGCATTGTTTTTTGCGTGTATCGTAACATGATCTCTTTTATTGTCCTTGCGGATGTTTGGTCAGGGCTAAGACAAGTAAACTGCATGCTGCTTAGCCTCCTTCAGCCTTAGCCGAACGAAAGAAAGAGCAATGCTGTCTATTGAAGACACATGCAGTGTATTTTAATCACAAATGGGAAAAACTGCATTTTGAAACAAACATTTTAAATTTTCCAGATACATATGTCATTCTCACATCTGCGTTTTGTAAAACAGTGCACGCCAGACATACGAATATGGAGACTCGTTTTATTGATGGTAGTTTTATCATTAAATGGTCACGCGCCACTTGATTCTCATATCGAATAAGCTTCCGTTTTTCTTGTGCTTTTTTATTTCCACCCGTCTTGTTTGCGGGCTTTTTTGGTCTCCATAAAATGTTGAGATAATGATGAAAAGGCAGTCAGAAACTGAAGGCCTCCTGTCGACCCAAAGGAAAAGATGCAATAATGAATTGCGGTAGCATGGAGAGTTCCAACCCTAAACAGGCATCACGATACGTTTTGCATAGGAAAGAAGCTAGATTCTGCTGCATCGTTACAGGGATTACGTCGTATGATGAACACAGTCTTCTGATCGTATCAGGATGCGGCATTTTAAGCTTTATCGACGTTTTCAAGAATCTGTATGCACGAGGCGAAATTGTGAGCAAAAGGCTAGCAAGCGCCAACAAATCTGGGGGATATCGGCCAGCATTATTCGAAACAGGATCAACTTGACTCTTCGAGAATTCAGGCACTTCCAAGTGGCATTCTTGCAACTCGCGTGCGATATCTTTTGCCACTTACTTGCTTTACCAACGTTGAAAGCAATGTCAGTAAATGACGGGACTTTTCAGAATGCTCATTGCTAGTACCCTTATGTGTCTGTTCGATTACTTGTAACACACTTTTTAAATCTCCCAAGTCGCACAACTAACACACGACCACACTTCCTCACACCTATTTCACCAAAAAATACTTCGACGCGCGGGTCTGTGGACACGATCACCGAAGTAGGGACTGCAGGAGCAGATTGAAGTGACAAGTCCAAAAAGAAAACCTTGGAGCCCTTGTTAATTGCTGTCAAGAAGTGCGAACTCTGAAAGCTTGGCAAGGCGTTCAGCAAGCCCGAAAAACTAGCAACTACATTTATGGCGTCCTCTTCTGCTTGGGTTTTCTTGGAAAGTATTACTGCTTTTGGCGAAGATGAGGCTTCCAAGCGTGCTCTTTGCCCATCAGGCACATCTCTCACGCACGCTTGCGGGCGCGATAAATAGGCAGCGCAGTTGGGAAGCAAGCTCGGAACTGCCCAGTTCTTAAGATGAATCTTAATCAAAGCTACGTCGACCACGAATATTTCTTAGAGATTTCGCTGTATCTCTCTCTCTCTCTCTCTCTCTCTCTCTCTCTCTATATATATATATATATATATATATATATATATATATATTCATATATTCTAAAGGAGAGATTCACACGATTAACAAAGACAATATAAGTTTACTGACGTTGCGGTCGGTGGACCGGCATTCATCAGAGTAAAAATGTGTTGCAGAGCACCTTCCTTTTAAGGGTACAGGAAGGGGGAGAGAGTGCGGGGGGGGGGGTTGTGGTTCGGTTAGGAAAGGACGCTAATTTCTGCAGCCCATGTAGGGAGCACGGCTAAGCGTCCGTGGGGGTGAGGGATAGGGAGTGAAAGAGATAGAGAGGAGAGAAAGGCCGTAGTGGAGGGCTCCGGAAATTTAGACCACCTGGGGTTCTTTAACGTGCACTGAAAACGCACAGTACACGGGCCTCTGGCATTTTCGCCTCCATCGAAAATGCGAGCGCCGCGGCCGGGATCGAACCCGCGTATTTTGGGTGGCAGCCGAGTACCGTAACCACTACACCACCACGGCGGACAGAGAGTGCGGCTACAAAGCCGTATGCATGTAACAGACATACGCCTTTGTAGCCGCACTCTCTCCCCTTCCTGTAATGGCTTAGCAAGCGTCCGCCTAGTCTCTCTCGAGAGCACCGTCTGCACGAGCTCCGCGCCTCGTCGTCTTCTTTCTCCTCGAGGGACAACTCTCGGAAGGCGCGCGACTGCTCTGCATGCACGTGCTATGATGGACGCTGTCGGTCTCCTTTGCACGTACGCCGCAAATGAGCGGGAGGGCCTCGGAACCGACCGGGGCGCGTAGTTTGAAGCCGGCTTGTGTCATTACCCCCCTTCCAAGAATGCATCGTCCCGATGCTGAAAACATTCTCGCTGAAAACATTCTGAAAACATTCGCGACGCCGGTACCCGGCGGCCTGGAACGCTGACGGCGTCGCACCGGCCACCCGAGGTAACATGGCAGCCACCTCGTCTCACCTGCGGGGTTACGATCCCGAAGGCATGACCTGGACTACAGTTCCAACATCTCAAGACAACAATTCCGCTGTTCCGACTTTTCGGCACCAATCCCTGAATGAAGCGGTCGCGCGTCCGTTCAAGCAAAGACAGCGGCGTCCAACGCCATCCCGGCCTCTGGAACACCGGCCGGCAAGACGCAGCCTCCTGTATCGCGCGCTGCAGGAGGCAAAGGCAAGGCTCTTACGAACTGGAGGCCTCGCCCATTCCCAAAACCGGGCCCAGACGACTTCGTGGTCGTGCTCAAGCCACGCGAACATGTGTCGCTGCACCAAGCTTTCTCGGAGAACCGCTACGGAGCCGCCTTTACGGCCTACCTCGGACCCGAGTTGGCAAAGTCAGTCACGGTTGTGCCGTCCCGTGAACAAAACCTCGTGTTGATCTACACCCGGAACCCGGCGGCGGCGGATCGGCTTCTCGCAGAATTTTTTGTCAACACTGAGCGTGGGGTGATCCCGCTCTATGGATACCTTCGACAAGACGGAGGCGATGTGTGCCACGGCGTCATCGTCGTTAGCAACTCGGACACCACTGAATCGCTTCGAGAGCAGGTGCAATGGAGAGCAGGCACCATCGTCGAGGTGAGGAAATTCGGCTCCTCTAACAAGGCTCGGGTCACCTTCGCCGGGAAGGTGAAACCGCGTTTTGTGCACTATGACAACATGCTTATACCAGTGCGAAACTACTACCGGACTATTCCAGCCTGCGGCCTGTGTGGGTCCGTCGGTCATCGAGCGGATGCGTGTCCCAACACGCAGCCCAACACGTGCGGACTCTGCGGTCAACAAGCTCCTCTTGTGGAGGGGGTGCGGGCCCCTCACGAGTGTGTTCCGCGGTGCTCGGTATGTGGTGGTGAACATGCAACAAACTCGCGAGACTCTGCGGCAAAATTCCGTACACGCAAGGTGATCGCTCTGAAGGGCGGGACAAAAAAGAAAACGGCAGCCAATAAGAAGAGTCGCCATCTTGGCCTCCCCGGTGAGTCACCGAGCCGGGACGACAACACCGCGAAGCCGGCACCATCTACCGGCAACGACGGCAAGCGGCCGCCGACGCAGCCACCACCACAAGGCGACAAAGAAAAACTGTCGACGACGCCACCACGCGGCGAGGCCAGGAGCCAGGACAACGCTGCAAAGCATGGAACGCATGTGAGCGGTACGGGCAGGGCTGCCCCCTCTTCCCCCCCTGCGGCACGCGGTGCCGAGCAAGCCAAGATAGCAGCTCTCGAGGGCAAAATTGAGATGTTGCTAAAAAAAATAACGCTGCTAGATTCCAAATCAAAATAGCTTACCAATCCCTCCTCACCCGCAACTGAGGCTATGGAGAGTGAGCCCACGGCCCCGACGGCAGCACTGAGCGCGGAAGCTGCACTAGAGGCTCGTCTAGATGCCCGCATGGACGCCCGTCTTAATGCCTTAGAAAATCAAATTTCCGCGGCAATCACCTCTGCTATCGCCAAAATGACCGAAACAATCCCCACAATCATCGCCCAGCACTTAGCACAGTCCTCGCGTAGCGTCCGCCGACCCGGCGGTCTGATTAAAGACGTGTCTGGCCGCTATCCCAAAACCTCGCGTCGCGCCATAGAAAATGATGTAGATGACGATGACAGCTGCACGCTCACAGGAATTGAGGACGCCACCCTCGCCGCGAGTGCTGGCTCCGCAGCCGCGTCCCTACAACCGCTTTTTAACTTCAATGACTATGGCGGGCAACCCTCAAGTTAGACGGTTTCCATGTTACAATTCGGCCACCCCCATTCAAATTACTCAATGGAACTGCCGGGGATTCCGTTCCCGCGCCAAGCGGGCTCACCTCCGGCTTTTCCTATCAAATCTCGCTTCACTTCCCGCGGTGGTTGCCCTCCAGGAGCCAGGGAGCGGCGCTAGCCTTCCAAATTATTCCACGTTCCAGCAGGACCCCTCTTCCTGTATATTCGTGCACAAAAATTATACAGCCAACCAAGTTGATTTGGAACTTAATACTGAATATTCCTATGCGATGGTCACCCTCCTTCCGCTTAAGAAACGAGACGCACCATTACACATACTCAACATCTACTGTTCTCCCAAACTTAAAAATGTTTCTTTCGCAGCACTCTTCAGTCGCGCCCTGAAGGCTGTGGGCAGGGATCCCCTTGTGATCGTGGGCGATTTCAACGCTCACAGCACACTCTGGGGGTACGTGCGTGATGAGAAGCGTGGGCGCAAGCTAGCGGAACTTGCGTCCACGCTGGGCCTCACTCTTCACACTGACCCTGCACATCCAACGCGAGTCGGTAACTCCGTGACTCGGGACACGTGTCCGGACCTTACCTTCACCAAAAACATTAGACACGCAGACTGGGCCAACACCGAGGAAACCCTCGGCAGTGACCACTGCATACTCAACACAACCGTCACAACCACACCATTGGCAAGACCCCACGCCCAAGCCCGCCTACCCGACTGGACAAAGTTCCGGAAAAACTACACCAATCTGGCCCCTATTCACGAAACAGGTTACCACGCGTGGTCACAAGAATTGGTTACCCACCTTCGTTCGACGGAAACTCAAGTTCAACTCTCAAAGGCTACGCCAGGGGTGGACAACCACCTCCTTCACCTCTGGGAGGCGCGGCACAGCCTCGTCCGCAGATGGCGCCGCCAAAAACACAATCGGAAGCTCAAAATTCGCATTGCCGAGCTCACCCAACGAGCGGCAGAGTACGCGGCCCAGCTCGCCGACTCGAATTGGGTGGACCGATGCAACACGGCTGCTAGACAAATGTCCAGCCGGAACACTTGGCGTCTCTTTCGCGCCTTGATTGATCCGACCCAAACCAGAGCCGAGACACAAAAACATCTCCAACGGGCTATCCATGCCTTCGATGGACACTTCAAAATTAGCATGCAAACTCCGTGATCAATACCTCCGTGTCCGACGTGACACCCAAGGGCCAGCGTACTCGTATGCA
The DNA here is from genome assembly GCA_013339685.2 of Hyalomma asiaticum. NCBI lineage: Eukaryota > Metazoa > Arthropoda > Arachnida > Ixodida > Ixodidae > Hyalomma > Hyalomma asiaticum. Next base: position 126,840,136 of record CM023483.1, on the reverse strand, counting down.
GGTTCCGAGAACACGGAGCTGGATCAACCGTTCCGGCTCCATGACCTGAAATGAAGCGAGGAACGGCGCCGGGGAAAGACAAAGTAACAGTGAAATTACTTGCCAATCTTCCCGACCCGGCCTACGACGCACTCCTTGCGTACATAAACACAATCTGGCTTGGTGGGACACCCCTCCCAATCGAATGGAAGACCGCCCTGGTCACTTTCATTCCAAAAGCCGGCAAAGCCATAAACACGGACAACCTTCGCCCCATTTCTCTCACGTCTTGTGCGGGAAAGCTGATGGAGACTATGGTGCGAGATCGGCTATCCGAGTTTTTGGAGAACCAACACGTATTTACAGACACTATGTTCGGGTTCCGCCCGCACCGGTCCGCACAGGATGTCCTGCTTCAGTTAGACCGCGAAATTCTAAATCCCGTCGAATACCCCCTTAATGACAAGGCAGTACTCGCCCTCGACTTGAAGGGAGCTTTCGACAACGTCACACGTGACATCATTCTGACGCACCTTTCCCGAACCAACTGTGGACACAACACGTTTCGATACATTAGACAATTCCTCTCTGACCGACAGTCATATATCCGAATACAAAATGAAGAACACGGCCCCTACCAATTAGGCACGAGAGGTACCCCACAGGGCGCAGTCCTCTCACCCCTACTGTTTAATCTGGCTATGATGAACCTACCGGCTCAGCTGGAGAATGTTGAAGGCATACAGCACGCGCTTTATGCCGACGACATTACCATATGGGCTAAACACGGATCGGTAGGAGACATAGAAGCCAACCTGCAGCAAGCGGCGGAGATCGTGGACGCCTACGCCCGCCGCTGCGGCCTTCAATGCTCCCCGACCAAATCGGAATTTGTGCACATCCGCTCCTCGCCAAAGTGCACTACCAAAATTGAACTGTCCTTGCAAAGCGGACCCATCCCAGAACACGATGAGATCAGAGTACTGGGTCTGTTTATTCATAAACATCGCCGAGTCGATACAACATTGACAAAACTGCGTAAGGCGGGGGACCAGGTGGGCCGTATGGTCCGCCGGGTTTCCAACAAGCGCGGGGGCTTACGTTGCAGAGACGCCTTGCGGCTGGCGCATGCATTGGTAACCAGTCGAGTCCTCTACTCGACTCCTTACCTCCACCTGCGCAAGTTCGACGAGAACGTCCTTGAGGTGATTCTCAGGAAGATGTACAAGCGTGCCCCCGATCTCCCAGTAAACACGTCTAACCAGCGCATCATGGGCCTGAGGATGGTAAACACTTTAGCAGAGCTCCGGGAGGCACACTTGACCAATCAATACACGAGACTTTCAAAGACTCCGTCGGGTCGCCGCCTATTAGCCCGACTACACATCCACCATCCAACAGAGACGGAGGAGCGCGTACGCATCCCAGAAGTCTGGAGATACGCCCTGCACGTGCGCCCTCTTCCGGCCAACATGACACGTGACGACCACAGTGGCAGGCGCCTTGCGCGGGCGGAGGCACTGGCCCGCCACTATGGGAACAAACACGGCATCTTTTACGTGGACGCCTCCGGCCCTCACCATGGGGGATGGTACACGGCTGCAGTCGTCCACCAAAACGTCGCGCTGAATGGCCTCACATTCAGAGCACAGGACATAACACATGCGGAGGAAGTCGCCATCGCGCTAGCTGCCGCAGACCTGGACTCCCGCGTCATCATTACAGACTCGAGAGGGGCCTGCAGAAATATTCAACGCGGGTATGTCCCACACCTGGCGTACCGCATCTTACAAAACAGCAATTACGTCGGACCCCCCGCGTCCCGAAGGATCATATGGGCTCCAGCTCACATGGGCCTCGAAGGCAATGAAACGGCTGACGCCGCCGCCCGCGCGCTCACTCTCCGGGTAACGCCTTCAGACCCTTCCGAAATGGATCTCGAACCTCATCCGGCCTTGACATTTCGAGAAATTACTGAATTCTACCGATTCGGCCACTCAATTTATCCTAAGCCCTGTAAGGGCCTTACAAAGGCGGAGGAGCGTTTACTCCTCCGCCTTTACACCGCAGGGAAGTTTACTGGGACCTTTCTTGTTTAATTTATACATTAACGACATCGTAAATATTCATGATGACTCATTTTATGTTATATATGCCGATGACACAAGTGTTTTTTTAGCGGTAAAAATCCTGACGAATTGATACGGAAAGCTAATGAAATGCTTGTCGCACTGGAAGGCTGGTCGAAACTAAATGCTCTAGAAATTAATGCAGCCTAAACGAAAGCAATCATTTCCCGCCCTAAGGGTAAAACTGTATCATTTTGCGAGTCTTTGACTTATAGCTCCAAGAACATAGAAATTGTACCAGCATTTAAAACTCTTGGTGTTTGGTTTACAGAAAAGTTGCTGTGGGATGTGCATGTCAACCACGTGTGTTTAGCTGTCTCGCGTTTTGTTGGTCTCCTTTACGGCAATAATTACTTTATTCCGACTAATATCAAATCGATGCTATTCAAATCTTTGTTTATGTCCCAAGTGAATTATTGTCAACTTGTATGGGGCACTGGCACGCACACAGCCTTAAAGAAGCTCCACGTTCTACAGAAGAAGGCTTTACGCATCGTGTATAACTTAGCCAGAGACCATCCTTCTGCACAACTCTTCCAAGCTGCCGGTATCCCAACAGTTTTTAATACATATAACTTACGCCTTGTTCTTAGATATAAATATGAAATAAAGAACAATATTCTAATGCTTGAAGATTTGGCAGAGTTAGCCGAATACTCTTCTTCGTATCCCTTGCGGCTCATGAAAAAATACGAAACAAGAACACCACGCACAAACTACGGGGCCCAGATGCTAAGAATGACTTTGCCCTCTGTGTTAAACCTTTTATCGCAAAATGGTCTTCATATTTCTTGTTGCAGATCTGCGCTTCATGCTTTCTTCCTGCGATGACATCTAAAATGTCAGTTTGAACTTGATCTTTGATTAGTGTTTCTTTTTTTTCCTCATGCTTCCTTTCTTTTCTCGCTGAATTGCGTGTGCATGTTGTGTTCTTTTGGCTATCATGTGCAAGAGTAATGTATGCTTCTGGTGCCTATACTTACGTACGCGAATTTCTTGTGTGCCGTTCACTGCCTGCTGAACTGTAACCGGCTGGGAAGCTCAGTCAAGCTCACAAGAGCTTTTTCTTCGCATGCCCTCCCCTTCCTGAAGTGGAAAATAAACTATTGATTGATTGATTGAAACACTGCTGTGCCCGGCAGTTTTTAAATATCTCGATCCTGCCTGTACAGGAAAATGCCCGCATTGTGCGGAGAAATCTTCGGACATCTTCCACATGGTGTGGGCATGCCAGTCAACCCCTCGCCTCACCCCAAAACCGAACCCCACCCGGGAGAACTGGGAGGCAGCCCTGCTCGGCTGCTCCGACCTGGCGAGCCAGAAGGCCCTGGTCAGCCGAGCCCGAGTCGCGTTGGACGCCAATGGGCTTCTGCAATGAGGAGCCCACCTAGTGTTTGTGAGGGGTGGCTCGCACCGGGCCACCTCCCACCTACTCCCTGTATATAGATAGGAGGAGGAGGAGGAGGAGGAGGAATGAACTTTATTTTGAAACCAGCAGGTTTAGATGGCCGGGCCTAGGCTTCCCACGAGGGGACGTCAAGGGCTTGCCTCGACGCCGCCTCGCGGGCATGCTGGGTCGCCCAGGTTTGTTCGTCGAGGTTTGTTCGTCGAGGGTCGCCCAGGTTTGTTCGTCTCTCTCTCTCCAGGCGACCGTAGTGCTCGTTGGTTATGCCAGTTATCAGCGGTGGGAGGTGGTTCCTCGACTGTTCATTGTCTGTCGTAGTAAGGCTTCAGCCTTATGACGTGCACTACTTCTGTGGGATGTCGCCGTCTTGATGAGACGTCTGGGCCCTCTGGAACCACTTCGTAGTTCAACGGGCCAGTTCGGCGAAGCACTCTGTATGGTCCAAAATAGCGGCGAAGAAGCTTCTCCGAGCGTCCACGCAGTCGAATGGAAGTCCACACCCATAGTCTATCTCCCGGCGCGTACTGTACATCTCTTCTTCGCAAATTATATCGATGCGCGTCGGCTCTTTGCTGTTGTTGAATACGATACCGCGCAACCTGTCTCGCTTCTTCGGCTCGTGTGATGTACTCGGTCGTATCACAGTCATTCCCCGATATCTGGTCTACAGGGAGCATTGCGTCTAAAAGTGTGACAACTGCACGGCCGAAAACGAGCTCGAACGGTGTCTTTCTGGTCGTCTGTTGCACTGCAGTATTGTAAGCGAACGTGGCGTACTGTAATATGTTGTCCCACGTTCGGTGCTCGGTGTCCACGTATATTGATAACATATCAGTCAGCGTCCTGTTGAGCCGTTCGGTTAATCCATTTGCTTGTGGGTGATACGCCGTGGTCTTTCTATGACTGGTATGAGTAAGTGTGACAATGCTCTTGAGCAAGTCAGCCGTAAATGCGGTTCCTCGGTCTGTGATTAGCACTGCGGGAGCACCATGCCGCAGTACAATGCTGTTTACGAAGAATTCGGCGACTTCAGCGGCCGTTCCCCGAACAAGAGACGCTGTTTCTGCCGAGTTAGGTAGTCAGTTGCGACTATGATCCATCGTTTCCCTGACGATGACGCAGGAAACGGGCCAAGCAAGTCCATTCCCACTTGTACAAATGGGGCTGCCGGTGGCTCGATAGGCTGAAGAAGACTTGCTGGTTTCAACGGTGCTGTCTTCCGTCTTTAATTGGCACTCCCGGCAAGTTCTCACGTAGGGCTGCAGAGAACTCAACAACTTGGGCCAGTAGTATTTGGTGCGAATGCGCGCTACTGTTCTGCTCACTCCAAGGTGTCCTGCTGATGGGTCGTCGTGGCACGCCTCCAAGATCTCCGGTCGCATCACTGCAGGGACAACAAGCAGGAATGTCTCCGCAGTTTGCTCGAAGTTTCTTTTGTAAAGGACGTTGTTTCGCAGGACGAAGGATGACAAGCCACGGACAAACGCTCGGGGGACGTCGGTAGATTGTCCTTTTAAATACCGGATCAGTGGGAGTAAATCAGGGTCACATTGCTGGTGATGAGCCATCTGCGATGTTGTAACAGCTCCCAAGAATGGAAAATCTCCGTCGTTTGCAGAAATAGGGTCAGCGTATTGAATCGGTGCCCGTGACAAGCAATCGGCGTCACTGTGTTTGCGACCAGACTTGTATACGACAGTTATGTCGTATTCCTGCAACCGTAGGCTCCGCCTTGCAAGCCGCCCTGACGGGTCCTTGAGATTAGCGAGCCAGCACAGTGAATGATGGTCACTAATAACTCGAAAAGGTCTACCGTATAGGTATGGCCGAAACTTTTTGATGGCCCATATCACTGCAAGGCATTCTTTCTTTGTCGCTGAATAGTTCACTTCAGCTTTCGAAAGGGTGCGACTGGCATACGCAATGACTCGTTCTTCTTCATTCTGCCACTGAGTGAGTACAGCTCCGAGACCTAAATTGCTCGCATCCTAGTGGATATCCGTTCGGGTTTCCTCATCAAAATGTGCGAGAACGGGATGGTTCTGTAGACGCTTCCGCAATTCGTTAAAGGCATTTTCCTGTTCATCAAGCCAAACGAACTGCGTATCTTCTTTTGTCAGCCTGGTTAGCGGCTCGGCAATTTTTGAAAAATTTTTGATGAAACGCCTGTAGTAGGCGCATAATCCTAAGAATCGTCGAACGGCCTTTTTGTCAGTCGGCTTCGGAAACTTCTCCACGGCTGCGGTCTTCTGAGGATCTGGATCTGCGGTCTTCTGAGGATCGCCTTCCGCACTGACGATATGGCCGAGAAAGAGGAGCTCGTGGAAAGCGAAATGACATTTTTGTGGTTTTTATCGTCAGACTTGCTGCGCTAATGGCTGCCAGCACATCTCACAGTCGTTCTATATGCTGTTCGAAGGTAGCAGAGAAAACCACAACGTCGTCGAGATAAACAAGACAGGTCTGCCATTTGAGTCCGGAGAGTACAGCATCCATCATCCGCTGGAACGTGGCGGGTGCGGAACAGAGGCCAAACGGAAGCACTTTGAACTCGTATAGCCCATCCGGAGTCACAAACGCCGTCTTTTCGCGATCCCTTTCGTCCACTCTATCTGCCAATAACCAATTTTTAGGTCTAGTGACGAGAAGTACTTTGCGTCTCGTAGCCTATTCAAAGTGTCATCAATTCTGGGAAGAGGGTAAACATCCCGCTTAGTGACGGCGTTCAGTTTCCGGTAGTCGATGCAGAAGCGTAACGTTTGATCTTTCTTCTTTACAAGGACGACAGGGGACGCCCATGGACTTGCTGACGGCTGAATTACATCATCTCTAAGCATTTCTTCAACCTGACTACCGATAGCTTCTCTCTCTTTTCGCGAATCTCGATAGGGATGCTGGTATATAGGCCTCACTGACTCATCCACAATAATACAATGCTTCGCGATAGGTGTACGCCGTATTTTAGAGGACATCGAAAAAGATGCGGCGAATTCTCTTACCAGGCTTTCTATTTCCTCCTTTTGGCTGGGCAGCAGTCCGGTTTCGATGTTGATGGATGCCAGGACCGAATCCACATCTTGCAAATCAGGTGTCGGGGCCTCAGGAATGCTCAACTCAGAAACGTGGACGAAGTCATTCAGGCTGGCGACGACAGTCCCCTTCGCAAAGTGCTGCACCTCGTTTCCAAAATTGGTGAGCACGACGTTAGCACACCCGTCACGCATGTGCACAAGTCCTCTTGCCATGCAGATCCCTTTTTCGTGTATCAGCCTGGTGTTGCTGTCTGCGATTCCTTCGAAATCACTGAACGCCCTGTTTATTACGGCGACACACATATCTCGGGGGTAGCGTGACGTCGTCGTTTGCAATACAGAGCTCACTGAAATCTTCTTCGGTGTCGAATGTCGAAATAGCCTGCCTTGTTTAGAACGAAACACATGATTCCCGGAAGTTGATAACAGCACCGTTGGATTTCAAAAAGTCCATACCAACAATTAATTCCCGTGAACATTCAGTCAGTACAATAAAACTTGCAACGTACGTGAAGTCCCTTATGCCAATTCTAGCGGTGCAGATGCCCCTCGGGTCGATGAGGTGTCCACCTGCGGTGCGAACTTGTGGTCCTCTCCAGGGAGTCAGTACTTTCTTCAGCGTTTTCGAAAGCTCGTTGCTCATTACCGAATAATCCGCACCAGTATCCACCAGCGCCAGCACTTGGAAGCCATCCACAAATACACGTAAATCGGAAGTAACAGTGTTATCACAGCACTGATCACCGCGTCCTTCGTCGTTTTTCGGAGTCAGCAATGGAGGTTCTTCTTCTTCAACGTCGACAGCGGCCTTGCCTCCCCAGGTCGCTGACTCTAGTTTTCCCGACGCGGGCTTGGCGAGCGACGCCTGGGAGAACTTGCCGACGGACGAGGACTCGGCGACCTATACCTCACTGACGCTCTGGATCGAGGCTGATGCTGAAAGTCACGGGAACCCTGACGAGTAGAAAGGTACTCCTCGATCTCGAAAGGACGCTCACCATTGAGCGTTGAAATCACCAGCCACTACAAGCGGGGACCCTACCACCTTGCGTACCGCCTTTGAAATGAGAGATGTAAAACGCTGCCTCCTATCTCGCGGGGAGCTGTAAATGTGAAGAATAAAAAGACTATCCCTGAGCTGGGTGCTCGGAATGAGCTCGATTAGGGAGTGCTCCGTTTTACTGTGATCCATAACCAAACTGTGTACCACGAAGGTGAACTTTTTCGAGACTAGTGTACAAATTCCTCTTTTGCCCTGTCCGTATACCGAATGAGATTCGTACCCCGAAAGAGAGAACGAGTCAGCCAGTGTCTCCTGTAGTAAAATGATGTGAGGTCTGTTAGGATGGGATCTTACAAACTGCTGCAGGACTGCCTTTTTACGTTGGGAGCCACAACAGTTCCACTGCCAAACAACTATTTCACTATCTTGACCCGCCATGGTTGCGACCACCGATTATCCTGTCATCCAAAACGCCATGCGGAGACGCCAGCTGCGCAGAATTGTGGGATGCCTGTACTGTAGAGCTATCTGCCGATGGAGATACGTCTCGCACGGCTGATCCGGACAGCTGATCCGTGATTGTTTTCTTAGGTTCGACTGAATCGACTCTCGCGTTTATAGCAGAGACAGCTTCGCTGAGGGCTTTGAGCGCGTCCCTCCATTCGGACTGGAATCCTCTTAACTCTGCTCTGAGCTCTTCGAGGCCCTCGTCTAGTATAGGTTCAGAGAGCGCTCTCTTCTTGGCGGAACGCCGGGGCGCAGGCGTCTCGGTAGGGATTTCCATCGGCGTTCCTGTTGGCGTTTCGACACTCTCGGTTACAGGTGGCAGAGGGCGTTGAACCGGTTGTTCCTGTCCAGCCCTCTTCATCTCGCCTATCTCAGCCCAGCCCTCAGCTGCTCTAAAGCGTTCCTGAGCGAAGCGTTCTCGCGTTCTAGCTGTAACATCCAAGCCGCGCTATGCTCTGGCGGTGGTGATGAAGCCCTCCTTACCCTTAGTGTAGTTCCCTTGACTCGATCGGCCCACTCGGTCTGCCCGGCCGCAGGTGGCTCCTCGATGCGCACAGCTGGTGGACCCGTGGAGCGGGAACGTCGTCTGGAGAGCGAGCGTCTCCTGGAACGGGAGCATGGCGTCTTGGAGCGTCCCCTCGAAGGTGACCTGCTCTGGGCTCGTTCTGGACTCCGGGCAGGTGGCTTGACTCGCTGGCGCTCCCTCCTTCTTCTGCGAACGACGTACGGCATGTGAAATCGGTGCTTACATGACCTGTCTGCCGTGGGATGAGGGCCCCCACACAGGGCACATTCTGGCGTACAAATGTGGTCGTCAGCCGGGGATGCAATGCCGCACTCCCTGCAGACCGTGTTTTCGGGTGTCGGACAAACATCGGCCGGGTGTCCCAGTCTGCCGCAGGCGTAGCATACGTCCGTTTGTCTGCGGTAGAGCGTGCAGCGAAGCATGCTTGGTCCACACACAACGTAATTGGGTACCTTTAGGCCATCAAAGAGAACGACGACCGTAGTGGTGTTCTTGATGCGCTTGACCTCCAGGGCCTTCGGATTCCTAGGGTGTACAATCATGCCTGTGAGCTCTTCTGCGTTGAAGTCGAGGTCGACGCCCTTGACGACCCCTTTACATGTGTTGTCCGGCGCTGCCAAGTAGGAGCTGACCTCGTAGTTTGCCACTCCAACTGTGATTGATTCTACTCTCGAGTATGCCCGTGCATTCTTCTCCGCCGGCGTACTCACGACCAAAATGTTTTGCATGACGTTGGGACACACAATGTCGTTGGCGATCTCGGCCGGAGCAAGCCGCGCCGCCGACGCGAGAGCATGGGCCACCTTGATTTGACTCACATTCTTCACATTTAGACCTCCCCTGGGCCTAACTATGATCCTGTAGTGCTCCGTCGGCATAGGTGGGAGCCTGGACGCAGCGACGATGCGCTTTTTCACGCCAGCGGAAGTGCGTGTCCCGCCGATGCCTCCTCCGCGTTGTGCCGAGCGCGTCTGCCCGCCCTCAGCGGGCGTTCCTTGCGTGTTGCGTTTTGAAATGGCCGTAGTCCACCCGGACTTCAGGCATTCTTCGGGAGTGATATCCTTGCCTTCCACGGTGATTTGCATGGTTACCTTGGGAAGAACAGGCACGGCCGCGCGGGGGAGACGCTCCTCCGCCGCGTCGTCGCCGAAGTACGCCTAGCCGGTTAGGCCTAGCGGCCGAGCGGCGTTGTCTGGACGAAGAGACTTGAAAATCCAGCAAAGGGACCACTCACAGACGAAAGTGTGGTATCGGCGTGATCCCCGTAACTTGCCGTGTCCGGTACCACAAAAAGTATCAGCAGGCACAAAATCTGTCCAACTGAAATCACTGAAAGAAGCAGGGGCCGATGTTTGTACACTTGCACTAGTCGGCGCCCCCTGGTGGAGTCCATGCAATTGCTATCGCGAAAAAATTGCCTACGCACATGACAAGCTTCGGTGTAGTGGTGATATATTTTCATTGCTTTATTTTTTCATGTACAGTGCTACGCGTTATAAGTAAAATGAGTGGCACTTTGTAAATAGTCATAGCCTCATCAATGACCGTGAAAACGTGCTTACCTGATTTGCACCATCCTTCTTCGTCAAAAAGTTCAATATTTTCCTTGGGCCGCTTGTAGTAGCCTCGAGTCATACCTTCGACATGGAACCGGATCTCGCCTATCTCCTGTGGGCCAAGTTTCTTACCCGTGGTGAAATCCACAACCTGAATACGCAAACAAGTAGTTTGGTGTAAGATGAACGTAATCGTTAATGTCAGGATTGAATATATGGTATCAAGACATCAAGACCAAAAAGAGAGCATGCACTGACTGCAAGGCTCTTGTGAAACCAGCAGGACACACGCATGCCTGTTGCATCTCCTATAAACAACCTGAGATACGGAATGCAATGTAGTTGACTGGAGCGACGCTCTCATACACGCTCTCTGAGAGCACTTTTATAGCAGATAAAATGGCTCTAGCTCTGCGGGATATTCCGTGGAAGTGGGCCGCCGATCTGTGCAGCTCCGACCTCAAAGCATCAGTGTGGCAAGTCCAGCGGTGCCTACAGGTGGCGACAAGGGAAGGCCAGGTAGTGCCCTCCTAGAAGACCTCAGCCCGGGTGGCTATGCTTTGCACGGTGATAAATGACGTTTCCATCCATCCTGTGTGGCTACTTGTGAAAACAAAGTCCCCCTTTCTTTATTCACAAGGTATGATTAATCTACCCGACAGACAGCTTTGTGGGCGCGTCAGTGGTAGCGGTTTTATCAAAGTCAGGCTGGCACGGCCCCTCTTAACGATGCAGTGCAAGACGCGAGTATGGTGCCTACATTAAAGAACTTCAAAGCTTGCGAAGGTACTCTCGAGTCCTGTTGCTGCGTGGCCTGTCTACTGCTTCGGAAATACAAAAGTAACACTACGCATGACATCATTCTTGAAAGAAACGAGCTTTCAGAACTGGTGCAATGTTTCATGCCACAGCCATCCTTGTTTACGCTTTTGCTTGTGTTGCAGGACATATTCCTTCTTGTTCACCTTGGGCTGCAAAGTGAAAATGGCCCCCCTTACCTTGGCCCTTTTAACGGGAGACAGAGTGACGGAGCCGTTAGAGAGCAAAGGTGAAACGTCCTTATTTCTCAAAGAACGAAGGCAGCGAATCATGTTTGACTGCGAATCATGTGTGACACATGTTAGCACCGCACTTGATATCAGGTGCCTTTTTCAACGAATGTGGCGTGTTCTGCAAGTATGCAACCAAGCTCTCTTTACGACAGTGCACTCAGCCTGAATGCCCTCGCCACGTGTCCAGCTCCTTGCGTGCTTTGTTGCTCGTCGATTTTTTTCAGATGCCAAAAAGCTACACTGACTTCGAAAATCGGCTCCTTCCAAACGATCTACTTAGGGGGAAATACTTAGTTCCATTAAGGAAGAACCCGGTCACTCCATTACTGGAATAAGGCGCGCCTCATATACGTCTGTTGGATATTGCACGTCCAACCACAACAATTATTGTCGCTTTCTAGCACGCGGACCGTTTGTTTTCTTGAAGTGTAAATGTGGAAACGAGCGTATTCCATGGGATAACCATACTGACGGAATGTCAGATTATGCGACTGGTGCTGGCAAGAATACCCTGCACCTCTACTAAACCGAACAAGGGTGTTAATAGAAGAACACTTCGTACGGCAATTCGCGAAGTACCTGTCCAACTTGCTCAGCTGGGAAATCGACATAGCGCGCAATATACCGGCGGCAGCGCCTTTTAAATGCGAAGCATTTCTTAGCGAACTTCGGCGACTTTGAGCGTATCTATCTATCTATCTATCTATCTATCTATCTATCTATCTATCTATCTATCTATCTATCTATCTATCTATCTATCTATCTATCTATCTATCTATCTATCTATCTATCTATCTATCTATCTATCTATCTATCTATCTAGCCGCCTATGATTTTGTGCTCTCCTGGCCGTTTCGCTAATGGGATGTTTACGAAAATTGGTATGCCACAACATGACTGCATGACGAACATAAATGACAGGTCACAACATGAAAATCGTGATATGTATGTCATGAGCGGCATGATTTACATGCCACGGTCTTAGTGCTCTCCTGGCCGTTTTATTAAAGGGATGTATACGAAAATAGGTATGCCGAAACCTGACTGCATGACGAACATAAATGACAGATCATAACATTAAACGCATGACATGCATGTCATGAGCGCCATGATTTATATGCAATGGTCTTGGTGCTCTCCTGGCCGTTTCGTTAATGGGATATATACAAAAGTTGGTGTGCGACAATATGACTGCATGACAAACATAAATGACAGGTCATAAAAAGAAAATCATGACATGCATGTCATGAGCGACATGATTTACATGCGACGGTCTTGGTGCTCTCCTGGCCGTTTCGTTAATGGCATGTATACGAAAATTGGTATGCCACAACATGACTGCATGAAGAACATAACTAACAGGTCACAACATGAAAATCATGATATGCATGGCATGAGCGACACAATTTGCATGCCACGCGTTTCGTTAACGGGATGCATACGGAAATTGACATGCCACAACATGACTGCATGAAGAACGTAAATGACAGGTCATAACATGAAAACCATGACATGCATGTCATCAGCGATATGATTTACATGCCGCGGTCTTGGTGCTCTCTTGGGCGTTTCGTTAACGGGATGTATACGAAAATTGGTATGCAACAACATGACCGCATGACGAACACAATTCACAGATCATAACCTGAAAAGCACGATATGCATGTCTTGAGTGGCATGATTTATATGTCACGGTCTTGGCGATCTCCTGCCGTTTCGCTAACGGGATGTGTACGGAAACTGGCATGCCCCAACATGACTGCATGAAGAACATAAATGACAGGTCATAACATGAAAGCATGACATGTATGTCATGAGCGATATGATTTACGTGCCACGGCCTTGCTGCTATCCTGGCCGTTTCGTTAGTGGGATGCATACGAAAATTGGTGTGCCAGAACATGACGGCATGACGATCATAAATGACAGGTCATAACATGAAAATCGTGACAAGCATGTCATGGGCGGCATGATCTACATGCCACTCGTTTCGTTAATGGGATGTATGCCAAAATTGCTATGGCACAACACGACTGCATGATGAACGTAAATGACAGGTCATAACGTTAGAATCATGGCACGCGTGTATGAGCGGCATGTTTTACATGCCACCGTCATGGTGCTCTTGCAGCGGTTTCGTTAACTTCATATGTACCAAACTCGGTATAGTGAGACAACAATGCAAACCCATTTTACGTTCCTGATGCGTGCTTCGCATTTCCTTGATTCCCACTGCACGTAGGATCTGCCAATTTTTTTTTGCACTGGAGCAGCACCGGTGCTGATTCGAGGAGACGAGCATAACACCTCACTAATTATTACATGATTACTGCTGGGATGTGTCGATACACTATATTACTATCTTAAGCTTACTTATACGCCTATCAGAAAGTTCCATGACATTAACATGCATATCATTACATATGAGAAGCAACACATTCATGTGTGTACTGTACAACATACGCTCCGCATAAAGAATACGTCTTGCAAGCGAATACCAAAAATATTCATGACGGTAAATGCAAAACACCGATCACTTAAAAATGCCCCAACACAAGGTTAATACGACGACTTATTCCCACCACGTGGTTACGTCACATGGCAAGTGTACTTTGAATTCATGATTTTCAAAACGATGTATCGCACTAAGCATCGCGCATCACATTTATGCACCATATAAGCGTTATCTATCCATCTGTATTTTTTCATCTTTCATAATCTATATGTTTATATGTTGCAAGTACGGTGTGGATATGTTTTTAGATATGTTGTTATCTTTCTAGAGCGCTGTATTCTTTTTGACGTAGTGGCTCTTGATTATGTATTATACCGCCTGCAATGCTTTGCTTTTCTTGTTTTCCACCCTACGATAATGCCGATTTGCGGTTGTAGGTATTTGAATAAATAAATAAATAAATAAATAAATAAATAAATAAATAAATAAATAAATAAATAAATAAATAAATAAACGTAAGAATAAGCATAAATCAAAGGTAGGCTAGCAGCATGGCAGGTTCTTATCCTAGTAGCATGGAGATGCTTAGGTATTCTTTCTTCGGCCGTCCTTGCCGTGCGATTCCTTATAACGAAGAAATTTCTCTCCGCACGAGCCCTTATCAGGAAAACTTCCGACTGATCTTTCCATCTGTGATTTCTCTGTCAGGTACAGACTTCTGAGAATTCTTTTCCTTGTTCTTGTGCAGACAGAACGATTACTTATTGTCGAATTTCTGACTGCCAACATCGTTAATGCAGTTCGGCTTGCTCTCACCTCCAGAGATGTGGCCTGTTCATAACTTTGGGTTTTTGTAAGGATTAGCTGGCTGTGCTAGTGTACTCACAGTGTTGATAAGTGCGCGTTTTGTCATTATATTTACTTCACTCACCCAAACTCTGTGTTTTTTTCGTGATTTGTTGCATTTGGTCATTAGATCTGTATTTTTTATTTCGGTTCAAAATTATAGTTGTTCCATTCAATCCCTATATATCAGACCAGGATCATGGATCCAGACAGCAACGTCATATGAAGCGCACAGATGGCTTACTTGATATCTTTTCACGCTGAGTAAGGTAGCGGCATGGCAGACCGACATACACACAGATAATACAGGAGAAGCCTATGAGTGAACGTTCGTATTTGCGTGATTACTCACTGAGTCGCCACTACTCGATACCAAGAAGGTCATGTCTTACCTTTAACTTAGCCGTGACATTAGGGACGCCGACGTCCCCTCCGGTGCAGGTACCAGGAGCTTTTGGTTGTGATGTGATGATAGAGCATGACTCAGTCATTGCGTATACGTTGAGCAGACACTCTAGCCCGTCGAATGCCTGGCGTGCCGCATCGGCTGCCGAGGCCGTCAAGACGCTGCCTGTGATGCCTATGCGCTTCATGCTTGGCAGTCGCCGGCCAGTGCGACGCATTTCGCGCACAAGTGCTTGTAGTCTGGTTGGAAATAAGTGCATTGCAGTAACCTGCATTCGAAATATTACTGAGAGTGAGACAGTCATTAAATAGCCTAATGCGAGAAATCCACGGAAATGTAAGAAAATAACAGTGCCGCGTCATTCATGAACGCACACTTCGATTAATTAAAAATCGCGCTTGAAAGAATGAAGCAAGAACAAACGAAGCGCAAGAAAAAAACAACAAAAGAGCAACTACAAACTACCTGGAATGAGGTTATTCAAATTAAGCAATACAGTCGTCAACAGAACCTCGAAATCAAGGGCCCTTCTAGCAAATCTAATGAAAAAAAAAAACAGTTGATGCAACTGTAGAACCCCGGCAGAAAAATCGCCATGATGGGCGCTAGAAAATGTGGTACTTATAGTGAAAGTAATAGTGGGTATGTTGGAAAACGTGGTGGTTATTGTGTACGATGCAGGGAAGTGGTGGGTGGCATGGTGTACGCAAGGTGGCTACAGTGGAAATGATGACAGGTGAAGTTGGTTGGTACTGCCGAGATATTGGGAAGTACTGGGAGGCTCCTTCCACCATCGTGGAAATGCTGGAGACCAGCGGGCAGATGACGGGTGTGGTATAAATGCTGGTGGCCCATGGTGTGTAATCCTGGAAACTTTTTCCCACCGCTATTGCCATGCTACAAGGCAGTGGGTGATGTGGTGGGTAAACTGTGAAAGATGACTGAAGGTGATACGTTTTGTTGAATAGTGCCGTATTTTGGAAATTAAGACAACATTGGAGAGCTCAAGTTGTGGCGGCTGTGATAACCGTCATATACAAAACAGCGGGCAACAAAGTGGGCTTGAAACATTGGAAATGTGCTTATTTCTTGTTAGCTACTTTACTTGTTCCTTCTTAATTCTCAAGAAATAAGTAAACATTCCCGAGTTGAATGTCAGTTATTTTTAGTGCTTTCGTACAGTTCTACGTCCTCGATAAAGTGGTACCTTGGACGAGTCAGTGATACGAAATCGGCGTGGTGCTCAGAGCAGAAAAAAAAAAAAATAGGAACGAGGACCGACAGTGTGTTGTGTCGTCTCGTATATGTCCCCGTTTTGTTTTTCTGTTATTTTTCTGCGCTGTGCACCATGCCGGCTGCGATCTCTTTTTCCTTTCCTTTTTGCAATCGATATTTGTACGACCACTACACACACGGTTGCATAGTGCCAATTCCAAAAAAAAAAAAAATAGAGACTGTAGCCTTCTGGAAAACTACCGCCCCATATTTGTATTAAGTGCCATAAATATAGCGTTCGAAAAACTCATGGCGAAACGGTTACTAAATGTAATCGATCGACAATTTGTGCTAACCAATAACCAACATGGTTTTCAGAGCAATTGATCAACTTCCACTGCAATGACATTTGTTTGACACATGGTCAATTGCTACCTAACAAAACAATATTTTAGTAATTGGCGTCTTCACTGACATCAGAAAACGCCTCGACACACTTTCTCACGATATACTACTCAACAAATCCGAACATTATGGTCTATGAAGCAGAAGTCTAGATTATTTTTTTCGAAGCTAGCTTACGAACACACAACAAACGGTTCATTTTCGCAACAGAAATTCAGAATTTTTGCCGGCTACATCGGGAGTACCCCAGGGATTGGTATTTGGACCGATTTTATTTGCTCTGTATATTGGGGAAATCGCCCCGTCTTGGCCCGCAGACAGTCGCAGACAGCCACTGCAAGGACGCCGCGCGCAGCAGCGCGTCTAGTCCAGTCACGGTCGGCCAGTCACGGCGAGCACCAGCGCGCGCGACGCGCCGCACTATCACATCACCGTGGTCTTCTAGAATTTCTTCTCAACTACGCTCGTACCTTCTGGCGGCCGTCCCAATACTGCCCCCCCCCCCCCCCCCGCTCTGCGGAGGCGATGACATCGGCCAGCGGCAACCTGCACGATATTACGGCGCCCCCACCGGCTGTGGAACCTTGTGACCTCGCGCATCGAACGAGGTAGAGAAGCAGACCAGGCAGCGTAGCGCCAGGTACGAGGTTTTTCAGGGTCCCGTGGCCCCAAAACTTCGAAGGTCTTGCAGGATTTCACGGATCCTATGCAAGATGATGCATAATATTCATGAAATGCGAAAATCGTTCAAATATTCTTTAAGAAAAATAGAAGAAGGCCGTCTTTATGTTTCATTTCGGAACGACGCGCATACATGAGGCTCTGCAGATGCCCGTTCATGTCCTGATTTCTAGCTCTTCGGGACCACAATTCAGTTGTGGAAGAATACTTCGCCTTTGAAAGATCGTGATTTTTAAGCGGTGTGATATAAATGGGGCTGAAACTAATTGTGTTCCACATTACAAAAAAAAACAAAAAAACAAAAGAAAATACAGACGTGTAAAACACGGATAGAGGGGAAGATGAGCGGACAACCGATCGAGACAAAGACAGCTAATGTTACCTGGTACTTGTCGACGACGTCCATAATTTCTGTGCTGCTCAGCGTAACAGGTGGCATGACAATGGTCCCTCCGTCGAGTAGAACTATCACAGCGTAAAGCAACCCCGACAGGTGTGCAAAAAGGTTGACTGCAAGAAACATGTCTTGCTCACCGAATGGCAGGATGTACCTGAAAAAAAAAAATGTTGGCAGTGCGCTGTCTTCATGCGCGGACTGTTTTCTTAAACGAACTGCGCTGTGACGAGTCTAGCCAAAAGTGCGCGTGGTAGAGCACATGCGCAGAAAGATCTTTTACTCTACAGTCTATGGTCGCTACGTGTGGCCGCCAACATTTGCTGTAACGCTCCAACTTCACGTATAATTATTTCAATGATGCAATTGTAGCTCGCCATCCAGTACATTACTGATTTATTTTTGAATGAGTAATAAATGTCAGCTAATCAGTTGATAAAGCAAGATATTTATTTCGATGAACCTTTTTATGACAACACGCATTTCCATGATTGTCACGATGCTGGAAATACACGCGAAAAGCCGGATCACATCCTGGAACCGCGTTACCACAGCTGCACCCAGAAATATGGCCTGTGCAAGAAAATTAGAGCGTATCAAAATTACAAGTCATTGAAACGAGCAAAACTTACGCGATCTTATCTGCGCTGCTGTACCAAAAAGCCACATAGGGAGATAAAATTTATGAACATTCTGTATTCAACAAGCCTGACCAGAAGCTTCACTGAAGTCAACGCTGTCTGGTTGTGCAGAGGAAGCACAACTTTCAATTGGCTATCATGATGCAGAACTATGTGGAAGTGGTAGTTCCTGTCATAAGTGCTGCGATCCTGTATTTCCAACAGCTTACTAAATGCATAATTGTGTTCCTATGAAAATTTATATCAAGTGGTATGTTTATGCATGTTTTCGTCCAACGGTCTTCACGTTGAGCCAAACACGAGACGAGGATGGCATTCTGACCGGTATCCATTTCCGAGAACTGACGAGTTGTTCACAGCGCTCGCAGGGGGCCAAGAATTTTCTAACATTGACCTAAATCAAGCCTACCAGCAGGTAGAAATGTCGAAGTCGTCAAGAAAGTATTTGGCACTAAATACTCATAAAGACTTTTTCCGTAAACAGGTTACCGTTAGGGATTTCTTCGGCACCTTCCATTTTTCAAAGAATCATGGACACAATGTTCAAAGACCTGAAAGGCGTCAGCTGCTATTTGGATGACGTTCTCATCACGGGCAAGACGTCAGACGAGCATTTTGCAAACCTCGGAGCGGTTCTGAAGCGGTTGACTGAGCGCGGGGTTCGAGTAAAGAAAGAAATGTGTTCGTTTTTCTAAAATAGCGGAGTTACAGTATCTGGGTCATGTTATTAATGCAGCAGGTGTCAGCACAACGCCAGACAAGATAGAAGCACTAATGAAAGCGTCCTCACTCACAGGCAAGCAGCAACTACAATCGTTTCTGGGTATCGGGAAGTTTGTACCTCGATTGTCTACTCCAGCGAGTCCACTTTACAAACTGCTGAGTCGCGACCAGCCATGGCTCTGGGATGAACCGTGACAAGGGGCGTTCGAGGAAATCAAGAATACGTTGGCGTCATCCTCGGTGCTGGCGGATTACGACACAGATAAGTTGTGCAAGTGGCATGTGACGCTTCCCAGTAAAGTGTGGGCTCGTACTGTCTCATGTAACTGAAGGTGGAAGACCTCGGCCTTTGTTTTATGCGTCGCGCACATTAACTGACGCCGAAAAAAGTACAGTGAGCTAGAAAAAGAAGCGCTGGCGATTATCCTTGCCGTCAAAATGTTTCATTTCTACATCTTTTGAGGATGTCGCACGTTGATTACGGATCACAAGCAATTTTGGCGCAAAAATAAGCATTCTACGAATTGCAACAGCACGATTACATGTACTCGCTTGTGCACAAAAAGTTCTGTGACATTGCAGAAGCATATTTCTTCAAGGTTCCCGCTCCAGGGTCCTGAAGACTGTAAAGTTCGAAGGCGAGGAATCGTTTTACGAATTGCGTCTGGACTCTATGCCTGTATCCGCCAAACAGTTTGCGCTCGCTACAGCACGTGATCCGGTGCTCAGTAAAGTGCTCCAGCTCACAAGCATAGGCTGTCCATTGTACTTGCGAGATGCGAGCTTAAAACCGTTTTAAATGCGAAGCATTTCTTAGCGAACCTCGGCGACTTTGAGCGTATCTAACTATCTATCTAGCCGCCTACGATTTCGTGCTCTCCTGGCCGTTTCGCTAAGGGGTGTTTACGGAAATTGGTATGCCATAACATGACTACATGACGAACATAAATGACAGGTCATAACATGAAAATTATGACATGTATGTCATGAGCGGCATGATTTACATGCTACGGTCTTGGTGCTCTCCTAGCCGTCTCGCTAATGGGATGTATGCGAAAATTGGTACGCCACAACATGACTACATGGCGAACATAAATAACAGGTCATAACATGAAAATCATGATATGTATGTCATGAGCGGCATGATTTACATGCCACGGTCTTCGTGCTCTCCTGGCCGTTTCGCTAATGGGATGTATGCGAAAATTGGTATGGCACAACATGACTACATCACGAACATAAATAACAGGTCATAACATGAAAATCATGATATGCATTCCATGAGCAGCATGATTCACATGCCACGATCCTAGTGCTCTCCTGGCCGTTTCGCTAATGGGACGTGTGCGAAAATTGGTATGCCACAACATGACTACATGAGGAACATAAATGACAGGTCATAACATGAAAATCCCGACATGTATGACATGAGCGGCATGATTTACATGCCACGGTCTTGGTGCTCTCCTGGCCGTTTCGGTAATAGGATGTATGCGAAAATCGGTACGGCACAAAATGACTACATCACGAACATAAATAACAGGTCATAACATGGAAATCATGATATGCATGTCATGAGCAGCATGATTCACATGCCACGGCCCTAGTGCTGTCCAGGCCGTTTCGCTAAAGGGATGTATGCGAAAATTGATATGGCGCAACATGACTGCCTGACGAACATAAATGGCAGGTCATAACATGAAAATCATGATATGCATGTTATTAGTGGCATGATTTACATGCCACGCGTTTCGTTAATGGGACGTATACGAAAACTGGTATGCCACAACATGACTGCATGGCGAACATAAATGACCAGTCACAACATGAAAATCATGACAATGATGTCCTGAGTGACATGATTTACATGCGACGGTCTTGGTGCTCTCCTGGCCGTTTCGTTAATGGGATGTATACAAAGATTGTTATGCCACAACATGACTGCATGACGAACGTGACTGACAGGTGACAACATAAAAATCATGACATGTATGTCATGAGCGACACGATTTACATGCCACGCGTTTCGTGAACGACATGTATGGGAAAATTGCTATGGCACAACACGACTGCATGACTATCATAAATGACAAGTCATGACATGAAAATCATGACATGCATGTTATTATTTTCACGTTATATGCCATCACCGGCATGATTTACATGCCCCGGTCCTGGATCTATACTGCCATTTCGTTAATGGGATGCATACGAAAATTGGTTTGGCACAATATGACTGCATTACGATCATACATGACAGGTCATAACATGAAAATCGTGACATGGATGTCATGAGCGGCATGATCTACATGCCGCTCGTTTCGTTAATGGGATGTATACCAAAATTGCTATGGCACAACACGACTGCAGGACGAACGTAAATGACAGGTCATAACGTTAGAATCATGACATGCGTGTATGAGCGGCATGGTTTACATGCCACAGTCATGGTGCTCTTGCGGCCGTTTCGTTAACTTCATATGTACCAAACTCCGTATAGCGAGACAACAATGCAAATCCATTTTACGTTCTTGATGCGCGCTTCGCATTTCCTTGATTCCCACTGCACGCGGGATCTGCCAATTTTTTTTGACATACGTTTGCAGATAGCGCGCATCAAGGGTGCCTCATGTATGGCCTAAGGATTGTTATTCTCTACCTTCTCGAGAAATCCGTGCTCGACGAACTGCACCGAGGCCATTCCGGCATTGTCCGGAGCAAGAAGCCTGCTCGCAGCTACTTGTGGTGGCCGTCAATTGATGGAGACGTAGAGACAAAAGTACGAAGTGGCCAAGCCTGCCAGGAACAACGGAATTATCCATTTAAAGCTCCTCTGCATCCCTGGTCATGCCTGACCGCACCGTGGAGGCGAATTCACTTGGACTTCGAGGGACCTTTCCGAGGAAGTATGTTTTTTCCTCGTGGTTGTACATGCTCACTCGAAGTGTCTGGAAGTGTTCGTTATGCGAAGCACTACGTTCGGTCGTACTGATGCCTGCTTGCGTGAACTTTTCTGCAGATTAGGAATAGCGGGGACGGTGTTGTCCGACAATGAACCGCAACTGGTGTCCGAAGAGTTCAAGGCGTTTATGCGGGACGTCGGGTCTAGATATTAGAGCGCCCCTAACCACCCAAGCACGAATGGTCTGGCGGAGCGTTTCGTGCAAACCTTGAAGTATGCTCTACGCAAGTCACCTCCCGGTGAGTCTGTCCAAGAAACACTTCACAACTGCTTATTGGCGCACCGAAATACGCCTCACCCTACGACTGGAGAAGCTCTAGCTAACCTTTTGATGGGTAGGAGATGGCGCACTAGGCTGGATTCAATGAAGCCTACAGTGGAAGGGAAAGTGATGCACAGTTTGATTGATTGATTTCGGTGGTTTTACGTCCCAAAACCACGATTTGATTATGATAGACGCCGTAGTGGAGTGCTCGGGAAATTTCGACCACCTGGGGTTCTTTAACGTGCACTGACATCGCACAGCACACGGGCCTGAACATTTCGCCTCTATCGAAAGCAGCCGCTGCGGCCGGGATTCAACCCCGCGACCCTCGAATCAGCAGCCGAGTACTATAGTCAATAGACCACCGTGGCGGGGCGGTGATGCACAGTTAATTCAACCAAATGCAGCAGCGGAAGAGCAACAGAGACTGTTTTCGTGTTAATGACAGTGTTCTAGTTCGCAATTACAGAGGCTCAACGAAGTGGGTTGCCATCTTCCGGCAGCGGAGTTTATAACGATGATGATTATGATGATGGTAATGATCATGATGTCTCGCAGAGGACATCATCGTTGTACGAGGTGTCTCGTGATGTCTGCTATACTACTAAAAACCTACAGATAGCGTAACATTGTTTTTACATTTAGCGCATTTGAACGAGCTCAGACATTTTGAAACCCATTGGGTGGCGCGGAACCTGTTAAGATGAATTCTCTTCGCATGGGATTTGGCGCACATGATTTGTCTTTTGGAGTTTTACAGTTGGCGGGCACACGAAGGGGCGGGACTGAGTACGCTAGTGGGCCGAATATCCCGGGGACATAGCATACGAGTGTCGGACCAGCTGCCTACGGAGGTTGAAATGCACGCGAGGGATAGCACAACAAAAAGGAGGAAAGCCAGGATGAGTTAGGCAGGCTCCGCCCAAATTTAAAGAGACGACTGTCAACAGACTGGCGCGGACTACAAGCAGGCGCTTGTACTTATCTACACAAGCCACGGCAAGCACGTGGTGAAGAGTACCCACAAAAACGTCCGTGGTCTGGCGAAAATGGAACATTCCCACACAGTACACTTCCATGTAGCAGAACATCTCCAGAAGCGAACGGACACACATTTTCGTAAAAATACTTTCTAGGCTTTGAGGAGCGCCTTGGAAGAGGAGAGCGAACTGCTGCTCCTGAACCAAGCCACTCAAGCCAGTACGTCTGTCGACTACGGACTCCAATGATATTAGTTCTTTGCCTTTTAAATTAGTGCTTTGCTCTCTCTCTCTCTCCTAATGAGAATGTTGAGACGTATTTGTATGAAAACTGTACTTCACTTTGAAGAGAGTCTGATCACGCTTGTAATAACGTGAGTTCAAAAGCATAAGGTGATCCTCCTAAACTTTCCTTCTATTTAAGGTAATCTGTCGCAGTGGTATGGGATCTAAACGTGACGCGTTGTCATTTTGACCCAACCAAACAAGCAACATTTTTGTCAGTAACTGCTGAGAAACAAAAAAAGGAATATATCATAATTTCGTCGTGCAGCCGTTCTTATGCTTTCTAGCATAAATGGTTCGTCGTGACTTCTATGGGGCGAAGTTTTCTTGAAAAGTAATAAAGAAATGTTGTTATCGCGCATAATTTAGGCAATCATTATTCTTTTACAAAGCCACGCGCTTTGTGGTCTGTTTTTCTATATGGCTATATCGTTTATTCCGCGTATCCGAATTCTTTATCTCTAACGTTGGTTGTAGCTAAGTTCTTGATTTCTTTGGTATAGCACCAGCGGGGAAAGTTGAGGAAACATGGTTTGGCACCGACCGCCGAAGAAAGAAAGGGTCGCCGTAGTTAAGGCAGAGCACGTGAAATCACCATATGTGTCAGTGCATGTGACAGAAAGTAGCTTTTATGCGCGACAGGTTATGTGCTGTTCTTTGGACTGTGATATAAACGGCGCAACATGTATAGACGAAAGAAAACGAAAGCCCTTGCTGCTTTTCGCTGCGAAAAGAGAAGTTTGCCAAGAAGTCGCTGAAGGAAGCTATTATGAGAACACGAATTTCGAACAACTTATGCACAAACGCATAAATTGTACAAGAGGCCGGCCCGGCGGCGGTGGTGTAGTGGGTGTGGCACTGGGCTGCTGATCTAAAGGTCGAGTCCCGAAAGCGGCGGCTGCATTTTGATAGAGGCAAAGTGGGGATGCACCTTTACGCTGCGATGTAACTGCACGTTAAAAAAAAACCCATGCGGTAAAAATTTCCGGAACTATCCACTATGGCTAATCCTCGCAATTAGACCGTTGCCTTGGGATGTAAAACCCCAGATATCGCCCAATATACAGGTGGCCATCTAGACCAGTCAAGGTGAAGTACGTAGGAAATAGACTGACTTTTTAGCCACGGGCGCGCGGCCGCTGCCTAAGAAACTTGTCTCCTGAAAGTGCACCAAGCATAGTCAGTTTAGTACAATTTTGGAAAGGGCACCAGTGAATGTTGTGCAGAGTTACAATTTTTCAGTTTCCACACCTGCTATACCACTGAATACGTCCAGTCAACAAGAATATTTCTACGTGGCGGCAACCACGATGGACACAGAATAATAATAATAAAAAAAGAACTCAACGCATCTCCACGAAGTGAACCATGACGAGTGGGCGAAGCTGGAGATCGTTCTGTGTTACCGTAAATCACCCGTGACATTGCCCACTCGTGCATGTAAATGAGTGACAACGCGTGTGTATACTTACACACGCGTAAATCGTGTCGTAAATCGTGCCGTAAATTTACCCATGTCGTAAATCGTGCCGAGTTCCGGAATAATTTAGTTAGCGCGCACGCTGCGAATCCTTATGGTTCAACTGCGCACAAATCTCCCACCGGCATTGCAGTTGTGCCGCGCGAGCAGTCGGTTTTTTCAATCAAGAAACTCGCTAGCAGACGCTGGCTACGTCAGCGTTGTCTCGCGCGGGCGAGGGAGCGTTCTCATTCCTCGCGAGCTGGTAAAGCGTTCATCGAGGAAAGAGCGTTTACATAGCCAACGCGCGCCGTTCGCTCCCTCTCACGACAGCAGATGGCACTGTCTTGGTGCACAGCCTCCGGGATCTGCCCACACATGCACACAGACCGTCTGACTGCACTCGTGACTGCCGCTGTAGAAGAGAGAGAGAGAGCGCGCGCCGGGAGGCACGCGCCAAGAGCGAGTGAGAGCGTGGATCCCGGCCGCCGCGGTCGCATTTTCGATGGAGGTGGAAATGCCGGAGCCCCGTGGACTGTGCGTTGTCAGTGCACGTTAAAGAACCCCAGGTGGTCAAAATTTCCGGAGCCCTCCACTACGGCCTTTCTCTCCTCTCTATCTCTTTCACTCCCTTTCCCCCACCCCTACGGACGCTTAGCAGTGCTCCCTACATGGGCTGTAGAAATTAGCGTCCTTTCCTAACCAAACCACGATCATCATCATCTACGACACACAACGGGAGGCAATCCTCGACCCTAAGGAGCTTCTCCCCTAAAAGTTGGAAGTCGAACTGTTTTCTCGGTGAACCTGTGCCCAGCAAAGCAAGGAAATCGCACTGCAAGGTGACATCGGCGAGAGCTGTTGCCGATAAGTGACGCCAGCCGGCGTTCCGGGGACGCCGGTTCCAGAGAGACAAACTCCAGGAGACGCGCTATCTTTGTTTTCTTTCATCCGGGTGATCACGAGGGTCACGTGATCATTCTGACGGTATATATTGCACGACGAAAACATTAAAGGGGCTTTTGTTCTTGGTAACGAGCGTCTGTCGATCATTCTGACGAGCTTGACATGGTGTCAGAAGTGCGGCGTTCCGAGGTAGCCAAGTAGCGCTTCAACGGGCGGATCAACAAGCGAACGCCCGGCAGCTGCGTCTACGAGGACAAGCCGTACCGGCGACAACGCTTCAGAATGGCGGGAATCAAGCCTCCTAAGCCCTTCGACTTCCAGAACGCAGCGGACTGGCCCGCCTGGATGGACGAATTTGACGACTACAGATTCGCGTCTGGGCTACGTGAGAAAACAGCCGATGTTCAAGTAAGGACTCTTCTCTATACTATGGGCAGAAAGTCGAGGGAGATTCTTCGGTCGCTAAACGTAAAAGACGAAGAAATGGAGGACTTCAAGCTCGTAAAGTCTAAATTTAACGACTACTTTGTTCACACCAAGAACATAGTCTACGAAAGTGCTCGCTTTAATCAACGCCGCCAACAACTGGGAGAAACGGTAGACCAGTTCGAAACCGCGCTTAGCAAGCTAGCAGACATATGCGAGTTCGAAAGCATGAAGGAACGCCTAATAAGGGACCGCTTCGTAGTAGGACTACGGGACCAGGTTCTTTCGGAAGAACTGCAGATGGACCCCAAGCTAACGATGGCCACTGCTTTGGCAAGAGCGCGTACGAGCGAAACCGTAAAGCAACAGCAAGCAGAGCTAAAAGAGCATGAGGGCACAGTCCCAGAAGCTTGCGTCGCCGCAGTAAAGCCCAAGAAATCTGCTGCAGAGAGCACGTTTACTCGCTGTCAGAAGCCCGCTTATCATCAAAGTAACTGCAGTTATTGTGCCGGACCATTTCACCCGCGAAACAAATGTCCGGCGCAAAAAGA
Source organism: Hyalomma asiaticum (assembly GCA_013339685.2). NCBI lineage: Eukaryota > Metazoa > Arthropoda > Arachnida > Ixodida > Ixodidae > Hyalomma > Hyalomma asiaticum. The sequence continues at coordinate 126,813,347 of CM023483.1, read as the reverse complement.
AAGGTGCAGATTTTGCCGGAAGTTGGGTCACTATGAAAAGGCGTGCCGAAAAAAGAAGCAAACAGACATAACTCTCGATGGCATCGCCGAAGCTGATAGCAAGTTTATTGGCACGGTCGAGCAGTGTGCGAACACACAATCTGAATATTTCGTCACGGTAAAGATAAACAACCAGACGCTCCGCATGAAAGTGGATACGGGAGCCGAGGTGACAGTCGTCGGTGAAAATTATCCTTTTCTTCCGCCTTCTCTGGAAAAGGCAACCGATCTTAAAGGACCGAGCAATACTAGCATCCGTACGATCGGAAAGTTTGACGCTAAAATATCTTGGAAAGACAGCAGTTCACAACAAACCATTTACGTCGTGCATAACTTGAGCACGCCCTTGTTGGGACTGCCAGCCATCAAAGCTCTGGGAGTTGTTCGTCTCCTAGATGAATTAGACACTGCCGACAATATCGCAAGCAAGTATCCCAAGATATTCCAAGGCACGGGTACCATATCGGGAGAATACACCATACGCCTTGTGCCACATGCAATCCCGTACAGTCTGTCTACACCGCGACGGATTCCTATTCCCATGAAAGAAAAAGTCAAAGAAGAACTGGAGAGGCTAGAACAAGAAGGAATGATACAGAAGGTCGAAGAACCGACAGAATGGTGCGCGCCTATCGTTCCTGTAATGAAGCCGTCTGGAGCAGTAAGGATCTGCGTTGACTTGACTCAACTGAACCAGTTCGTCAGACGGGAGCGTCATCAACTGCCAACAATTGAGCAAGTTATGGGAAGCTTCCAGGAAGCCAAAGTCTTCTCGAAGCTGGACGCGCATTCTGGCTTCTACCAGATAAAGCTTTCCGAGGAATGTCGAAGGCTCACGACGTTCACCACGCCGTACGGGCGGTACTGCTACCGCAGGTTGCCGTTCGGGATTACATCCGCACCAGAAATTTTTCAAAGAAAGTTCTCGCAAGTCCTAGAAGGCCTAGACGGAGTACTGAACTACATGGATGACATTCTGGTGTACGGCAAGAACCAAGTGGAACACGACAAGCGGCTTTGTAACGTCCTAGAACGACTTCAACAAGCAGGCGTAACTCTCATCAGGGAAAAGTGTTGTTTCTCAGTTGAACAGGTCGCATTCTTGGGAATGATCTTCGATGCCAACGGCGTGCGTCCAGACCCCGAGAAAGTTAGAGCAATCAAGCAATTGCCCAGACCCCAAAACGTCGCTGAGGTTCGATCCTTGTTAGGCATAATGAACCACCTCGCAAGGTTTTTACCTGATGCAGCTTCAATGTCTGCTCCTTTACGCAGCCTCCTCAACAAAGACAGCGACTGGTCTTGGGGACCTCAACAAGAGGCAGCTTTTGAGAAGAGCAAGACCACTCTCAGCTCAGACAGATGCCTGGCGAGGTACAACCCCCGGTACTCGACAATTGTATCGGCAGACGCGTCTTCACTGGGAATTGGCGCAGTACTCCTCCAGGATCAGCCATCTGGTGAGAGACGCCCAGTAGCATATGCCTCCAGAGCGCTCACAAAAACAGAGCAGAGGTATTCACAGATCGAAAAAGAAGCGTTAGCCTTAACTTGGGCTGCGGAATGCTTCGACGAATTCCTAAGAGGCCTCACGTTCCTATTTGAAACGGATCACAAGCCTCTCCTCCCGCTACTGGGCCGAGATCCTCTTGATTCTCTACCGCCAAGAATTCAAAGGTTCAGGATGCGTCTTATGCGGTACTCGTTCACGCTTACACACGTCCCGGGGAAAAGCATTGCTACGGCGGACACACTTTCTCGGGCGAGAGTGATGAACACGGCGCGTTCTGTCGGAGAGTTGACGGAAGCAGACGTTTCGGCTCACGTGGAGGGAGTCGTTCAGTATGCGTTGGCCGACGACATGCTCGAACGCATACGCTCAGAGCAAGCAAATGATCTCGAATGTACGCCGTTGCTCGAAGCTTGTATGCAAGGTTGGCCCGCTAAGCAACACACACCACAACTTCTCAAGCCATTCTGGGTGCATCGTGGTAACATCACGGTTTGCAAGCAGTTGCTTTTGAAGGACTCAAGGCTGGTGATTCCACGAGCGCTGCGGAAAGAAATGCTTCAGAGGGTTCACGAGGGACACCAGGGAATTGTACGCTGCCGCGCGAGCGCAAAAGAATCCCTATGGTGGCCAAGAATTAGCAAAGACATTGCACAAACCGTGGGCAACTGCCAAGCATGCGCTACAGAGCGTACCCAATTTTCCGAACCAATGATTCCATCGGAAACAACCGAGCCGCCATGGCAGAAAATCGGAATTGATTTATTTGAGATGAAAGGAGCTGTCTCTCTTGTCGTTGTTGATTATCACTCCAGGTACCCTGAGCTGGCCCTGCTGGATCGAGGAACGTCGTCGAAGGCGGTCATCCAGCATTTGAAAAGCTGCTTCGCCAGGCATGGGATACCGCAAACGGTAATATCGGACAACGGACCACAATTCATCTCATTCCCGTTTGCTGATTTTGCAAGAAACTACGGCTTTAGGCATGTCACAACAAGTCCTCATTACCCACAAGCTAACGGGGAAGCTGAGCGCATGGTAGGGACTCTTAAAAGACTTTTGAAGAAGGCAGAGGACCCCTACATTGCTTTGCTGAACTATAGAAACACGCCGGGTCCAACTGGCTGTAGTCCAGCGCAGCTGCTAATGAGCCGCCGTTTACGCTCAAAAGTACCGTGCATGCCATCCGCGCTAAAGCCAGAAGTAGTAAAGGTTTCTTGGAAAGAGCAAGACGAAAAATACAGACAAAAACAAAAGATGTATTTTGACAAACGTCATGCTGCGAGACCTCTTCCCTGTCTATCCGCAGGCACTCAAATATGGCTGAAAGACAGAGGCGCCGAGGGCAAGGTCCTTCGTCCTTCCAAAACACCGAGATCCTACTGGGTCCAAACTGAAGGAAAGACCGTACACAGAAACAGGCGCCATCTGTTCCTTCTCCCACACGGAGGAGAAACAAGCCCTGTAAAGACGGAGCAGAATCCAAGAAACAGCGAGCCAACGGACGCGACGGACAAAGACTCTCGCCCGAGAAAGTGTGTCCGCCGTAGCAATGCTTTTCCCCGGGACGTGTGTAAGCGTGAACGAGTACCGCATAAGACGCATCCTGAACCTTTGAATTCTTGGCGGTAGAGAATCAAGAGGATCTCGGCCCAGCAGCGGGAGGAGAGGCTTGTGATCCGTTTCAAATAGGAACGTGAGGCCTCTTAGGAATTCGTCGAAGCGTTCCGCAGCCCAAGTTAAGGCTAACGCTTCTTTTCCATCTGTGAATACCTCTGCTCTGTTTTTGTGAGCGCTCTGGAGGCATATGCTACTGGGCGTCTCTCACCAGATGGCTGATCCTGGAGGAGTACTGCGCCAATTCCCAGTGAAGACGCGTCTGCCAATACAATTGTCGAGTACCGGGGGTTGTACCTCGCCAGGCATCTGTCTGAGCTGAGAGTGGTCTTGATCTTCTCAAAAGCTGCCTCTTGTTGAGGTCCCCAAGACCAGTCGCTGTCTTTGTTGAGGAGGCTGCGTAACGGAGCAGACATTGAAGCTGCATCAGGTAAAAACCTTGCGAGGTGGTTCATCATGCCTAACAAGGATCGAACCTCAGCGACGTTTTGGGGTCTGGGCAATTGCTTGATTGCTCTAACTTTCTCGGGGTCTGGACGCACGCCGTTGGCATCGAAGATCATTCCCAAGAATGCGACCTGTTCAACTGAGAAACAACACTTTTCCCTGTTGAGAGTTACGCCTGCTTGTTGAAGTCGTTCTAGGACGTTACAAAGGCGCTTGTCGTGTTCCACTTGGTTCTTGCCGCACACCAGAATGTCATCCATGTAGTTCAGTACGCCGTCTAGGCGTTCTAGGACTTGCGAGAACTTTCTTTGAAAAATTTCTGGTGCGGATGTAATCCCGAACGGCAACCTGCGGTAGCAGTACCGCCCGTACGGCGTGATGAACGTCGTGAGCCTTTGACATTCCTCGGAAAGCTTTATCTGGTAGAAGCCAGAATGCGCGTCCAGTTTAGAGAAGACTTTGGCTTCCTGGAAGCTTCCCATAACTTGCTCAATTGTTGGCAGTTGATGACGCTCCCGTCTGACGAACTGGTTCAGTTGAGTCAAGTCAACGCAGATCCTTACTGCTCCAGACGGCTTCATTACAGGAACGATAGGCGCGCACCATTCTGTCGGTTCTTCGACCTTCTGTATCATTCCTTCTTGTTCTAGCCTGTCCAGTTCTTCTTTGACTTTTTCTTTCATGGGAATAGGAATCCGTCGCGGTGTAGACAGACTGTACGGGATTGCATGTGGCACAAGGCGTATGGTGTATTCTCCCGATATGGTACCCGTGCCTTGGAATATCTTGGGATACTTGCTTGCGATATTGTCGGCAGTGTCTAATTCATCTAGGAGACGAACAACTCCCAGAGCTTTGATGGCTGGCAGTCCCAACAAGGGCGTGCGCAAGTTATGCACGACGTAAATGGTTTGTTGTGAACTGCTGTCTTTCCAAGATATTTTAGCGTCAAACTTTCCGATCGTACGGATGCTAGTATTGCTCGGTCCTTTAAGATCGGTTGCCTTTTCCAGAGAAGGCGGAAGAAAAGGATAATTTTCACCGACGACTGTCACCTCGGCTCCCGTATCCACTTTCATGCGGAGCGTCTGGTTGTTTATCTTTACCGTGACGAAATATTCAGATTGTGTGTTCGCACACTGCTCGACCGTGCCAATAAACTTGCTATCAGCTTCGGCGATGCCATCGAGAGTTATGTCTGTTTGCTTCTTTTTTCGGCATGCCTTTTCATAGTGGCCCAACTTCCGGCAAAATCTGCACCTTTCTTTTTGCGCTGGACATTTGTTTCGCGGGTGAAATGGTCCGGCACAATAACTGCAGTTACTTTGATGATAAGCGGGCTTCTGACAGCGAGTAAACGTGCTCTTTGCAGCAGCTTTCTTGGGCTTTACTGCGGCGACGCAAGCTTCTGGGGCCCCGCCACGGTGGTCTAGTGGCTAAGGTACTCGGCTGCTGATCCGAGGGTCGCGGGATCGAATCCCGGCCGCGGCGGCTGCATTTCGATGGAGGCGAGATGTTGAGGCCCGTGTGCTGTGCGATGTCAGTGCACGCTAAAGAACCCCAGGTGGTCGAAATTTCCGGAGCCCTCCACTACGGCGTCTCTCATAATCAGAACTGGTTTTGGGACGTAAAACCCCACAAAACAAAACAACAAGCTTCTGGGACTGTGCCCTCATGCTCGGTGAACCTGTGCCCAGCAAATCAAGGAAATCGCACTGCAAGGTGAGATCGGCGAGAGCTGTCGCCGATAAGTACGATCGGTGGCGATATGCGTCAGCATTCATTTATATATTTATTATTTATTTATTATGCATGTATCAGGGTAAATTCCAGCGTTATCATCAATGTCCTCGTAGAATCACACACTCAAACGTGCGTACCGGCCATGCAAGAGTTTGTTTAACAGTCGTCATCATCCGGGAATCAGCATACAAGTTGGCGCGCGACCTGAGCTAAATGATAATGGGCGCTACAACATTGACAAAAGTTGCCCGCTTATCACTAACAAAGGAGAGTGCTCCTGGGAATAATTATGTGAACATTAGTGCGCCGTACACCACCATAGTAGCAGGCGAGTGCTTCGTACACTTCTTACCTCGTCGAATAGAAGCATGCAACGAAGTTGTAATGAGTCATCTCAACTCCTTTGGGCATTCCCGTGCTTCCAGACGTGTAGCACACGGCAAGCACTGTGTCCTTCGGGTCAGCAACAGCACACTCTTGGTACTCTATTTCGTCGAGCTCTTCGAAATCAGCTGCTGACACGAAGCCCTTAGCGCGTCCCATGCTAAAGAGGCCCTGTTGAAGGAATGTACATTGATATTTGAGACTGGTTATGTAAGGTTATATGCAAATTAAGCCTTCCCGCTTACCCCGCTCACCGTCTGAATGAAAGTGTCCAAATTGCACCACTCATTTTGACCACCATTATTATGTATATTTATGAAGTTAATATGTTCGAAGCAACCTCGTCTGCCTGATTTCAATACGCGAATCAAATTTTACTTCACCAGAAATGTCCGGATGGTCTTCAGAGGTAAACGCCACTCTAGGCAACTTTTTTGGATCTCTGAATAGCGTTAAACTTGCAGTATACTACGTTTAGAGCCGATATTTGTAGGCAAGTCCCTAGTTACGGAGCCCATGAAAGCTACCGCAGGATGACGTGGGATACCCAGTTAATATTGCATAAGAAAGTTACCTTTGGATACACAACGACAACTTCGCATGTGTGTAAATCATTCAAACAAAGGGATTCTAAATGGAAAGAAGACGGCGTAAAGCTCAAATTTGAGTGCTTCAGCATCGAAGAGAAAGGTGCATCACACTAATATCGCAAGCACCAAAGAAGTGCAAGTCGCATTGGTCATTCTGACATTTGTGCTTCTGGACCTCGGTGTGCACTTTCTGTTGTGAAGGCATGCTCCTTGCCTGCTGAGATATTGAGCATCAACGGTAACTCTCCTAGGGACACGCCTTCGTTATTTATGCATAGTAAAGTTCAATAAGCATACGGGTATCAGCATTCGTGTGCAAAAGTACAAGATTTCTCTTCTTTGAAAATCAAAAATAAATGCGGTGGCTCGCACTGATGGTGTAAAGAATGAGCAAGCATCAGAGATGATGCCTTTCCCCTCGTGCTTTCTCTCGTCAGTCAACATCACTTCCCTTTTCCACCCCTTTCTACAATACACTGTGGAAAGCTGCCTGGCTTTACCCTCTGCGCTCGTCCTTTCCCTCCTCCTCACCCCCACGTTGTTACATACTACAGTGCACATTTGTATATGCTGTACCTCGCCCTCTCCCCTTTCCATCCTCGTTACCCTCTCTTCCTGTTTCCATCCCCTTGCTATATTATACTATACAAGCGTATGCTTTATTATTCCTCGTCATCAATTCCCTCCTCTGGACTCGTCATTTCTCCTCAGCCCCCTTCCCCTTCCTACCGCTCGTTCGCTATGCTAAACCATTTAAGGCTATGCTAGGCTTTACTCCGTACCCTCCTCCTCACCGTTACTTCCCTTTCCCAACCCCTTGCTATACTATACGAGGCTGCATTGTGAACAAGGAACCTGTATAGGCTCCGAAACGTCAAAACAACTTTTTTGACTTGGTCAGTGACCGTAAACTTCATTACCACATCATGCTACCTGACCAGACGAGCTTTCGTCGAATTCTGGACTATATACGAGGCTATGCTATGCACTTTATCTACGTCCATCTTCCTTTCGTTATCTCTCTGTGTTTCTCTCTCTCTCTCTCTCTGTTCCGCTTTCTTTCTATGTTCTTGTTCTCTGGCGCATAGCAACGCAATGCTATGGCCCCAATAAATGCTGGTTGTGCTAGCCTGCCTGGATGACCGAGCGGTTACGACGCTCGCCATCGTATGATGTGTACCGAGGCGCAAATCTCGTCTCACCAAAAGATTATGTTTGTTATTGCTTCTCCTCCTTGCCAGTCCTTTTCTGATCTCCTACTTTCCTTCCTCCGACTCTCTGATAGTCGACGCGAGGTGCCATAAAAGTTAGAGGCCGTTCATGATGATGATAGTTTTCTCTATATGAGACACGGCCGAATGATCTTATAGCTACGCAGTAAAAGCACTGTCCTTCCTGAAAGTTACCTTTATTATCTGGCACGTTAATGACCAGAAAACGATGAGTCTGGGTTAATGGCGCATCCAGCGGGTTTTGGAAGCAGTATCTATTTAATGGTATCTCTTCACCCGAATTTAGCAAGAATTGGACATTCTTGCCCAAACACCCTCTGTGGATGTCATCGATGGTGTACACCGATTGTATCTGCATGTGGGTGAACGGAGTGACACGGCCAAAGGTTCGTGTAACAGCAGAGAAAGCGGCGACCATGACGCCTGTATATCTTTGCTAACAACGTTTTATGAGTTTTACCGAAAAATAAGTAGTATCGTTTACACGCAAGCCTGCGTCTTCCTAAACTGTGTGCATCGACGGCGGATCTATTGCCTGTAAGTGGTGTCGTATATCGGTATGCTCAGAATTAATAGCGCAAAGGGGTGAACCGAGAATGGAAGCGTTTTAGCACCAGCCAATGTAGTCTTTCACAAAATAAGCTGGCCATATTTTGCAAACTTCAATGTAGCCCAGACAGGCAGCAAAACACATGTTCATTACACGGAACATCCCGCTTTCTAGTCACCTATACGAAAGGTAAACATCGCGCATGTGGGAAATATTGCAGAGCTTCAAAGAGAGACCGCACAGACCTTGATAGGCAATGATTCCACAGCTCCGGAAACTTTTTCTGCAAGCTCTGCATCAGTAAGGACATGGGTGCTGTCGCTGTCCTTTGCCTGGTAGCGCAGTTCACCTGAGGAGGGTAGTTACAAACGATTCTTTACCAAACGCTGCCAAGCAGCCTATCAAGTCATTTAGAGAGAATTGCGTTAATATCTAAGAGGGTGCAGGTTGCTTTTCAACGGGAATAAATTATCAAACATCTGTACCATTCATAAGTTGCACTAGCTGGTGGACTTACATGGCTGAAGCAGCGTGAAAGGACGTCGACAAAGATAGTGGGCTCTTGTTTGTCTACATCCTTTTGCGCTGCTTCAACAGCCTCAAGAGTGTGTCGTCATTAGATCAAGGAGTTTCCCCGCAAAATGTTTGATTTTAGTTGCACGAGAGGCAACTGAAACTTGTTGTCTAGTGCGGCACCTCCCGTTCGCGGCATATATCTACGAGCGACTGTATGCTCAGTTACACATGATAGGTAAACAATCGCAGCATAAGTGTTTCGTACTATAGAGGTATTTACAGCTAGTTTTCCATCAGGAAAGTTATTGAAAATAATGCCCGTTCGCCTCTGAGCTCAAAACTTGCTTAGAAGAAAAAAATGTCACGAAAACTATAATACCTACGAGAGTGCATCATTAAAAGTTGTATAATTAAAAGTTCTAAAAGTTTCTATATTCAACAGGTATTTAACGAGAAGTATAACTGATGAATAATAAATAATTCAAAACTAAAAGCTCTTAGAAAATAAAAAAAAGAGTTCAAGATTTATACAATTTAACAGAGCGTACATGTTAAAATGGGATATTTTATATATATAATGTCAGGACATAAGTGTTGATGCTTTGGAGCCTGTTTATTTTACTTAATCAAAATGCACCTAAAGGCCCACAAAGAGGATCTTACATAGGGGGAGATATTACAACAACATGATAATAATAAAAGTAATAAAATAATACTGGTAATAAAAGACACGGAAACTCATACAGAGGTATACAGATTCCGTAAGCGTGCCGAACGAAATAGAATAGGAAAAGCAAGACATCATCAGAACAGTATAACACATTTCAAGAATACATTTCAATTCATATAGAAAAGAATAAAAACTGCGCAATACATTAAAAAAAAACGCACTCAAAAATAGAAAGCATGAGAACACTACAATGAAGGCCACAAAAATGTTGACATGGATCAATTCGGCCGTAAGTGCGTTGAGGCAATGCGCATAGTACGCAAGAGCTCCCGAAAATGTTCCATGTTGCTTTGAGCTACGTGTAATGGTAAGCGGTTCTAGTCAGTGGTAGTACGTGGTGTGAATGAATTAGCAAAGCGACGAGTGCGACATATCGGTCGTTTAATCTTGTACTGATGACCCCGGCGAGGGAATGACTGCAGGAAAATGAACAAAATCAGTCGAAAGAATTGAATAATGATAAAATTAATGAAAACTGAAAGGCGAGCTGCTCGGCGACAATGCGATAATGTTTCTAATTCAGCGCGATCTCTTAGTGCAGTGATGCTAGAATGACGCGAGTAATCTGAAAATATAGATTTGATATCATGGATAAGGTAGGCTTCAAGTGGGTCCCAAATAGATGAAGCGTATTCAGTTTTCGGACGAACAAGTGTAATGTAGGCGAGCTGTCGTATACGATGAGGAGCATTTTTTAGAGAATGTTTGATGAGGGCGAGATAATTTAAGCCACTGAATCATCCAAGCAATTATTCAACTTTATTATGGAACATTTAAATACCACATTGGGACTAACATCGGCGTTGAATATGAGGATATGAGCCTTACGCAAGAACGAACGAGAGAAAGAAACAAACTCACGTTGACCTTATTGCATATGTGGGTATTGCACATAAAGTAACACAACACTCACCACGCCTCCGAGGTGTGAGGACCAGTAACGGACACCTAAGTACAAGTGCTGCCTAAGCAATTTTGTTCTGTTTTGTTTTTCTGAAATAGTTTTATAGGACAAAATCACGGCTGGGCTACCAGTTTATTTCAGAAAAGGGGGTCGAGGCCTTGCTGTATTTCTCCGTGATTTCACGTAATTCGAATGTACTGTGATTTCGCGTAAGACGAGTAGACCGCATTTAGACCGTTGGACACATGAACAAAGCGTCGTAGAGCAAATGACAAAGCTGCAGGGTTCTTTGGTCTTTTATTGAGTGACTCCCAGGCTTTTGCGCCTCAAAACCACTTTCATGTACCGGAAAGACCACGTACTGCATTCCCTAGGGAACCTGATTTCATTTTTTAAGCTCTAGCTGCTTGACAGGCAATTTATTACGAGGGCCTCCTTTGGCGTCTACGATTCATGCAAGCATCCGCGTCTTGAATTGATGTAAACATTACTTTCTCGCGTGGGTGTTTTTTGCAAGAAAGGCTATGCATCCTTGGGCAAATGCGGCCACATGCGGACACGTGCCATGTATAGCCAGGTATGCATATATGGCCAGATAGGCATATGTGGCTATATGTGGCCCGTGCCCCTATGTGGCCGTATTAGCCGAATACGTAACGCAGTCTTACATGGCATTCCTCGTTTTGGTCTTTAGTTGCCATATATGCTTCTATCACGATTGAGGGAAATATGGCCACACATGGGCACGTGCCATATATAGCCACATATGCCAAATTCCTGACATCGCCATATATGACATTTTTGTAAGGGTTATCACCGTGCATTTCGGTGCTTGGTTGTAAGGGGTAAAACGGAAAATAGCATTCTAAAATACAATTGACTTACTTTCGTTAAGCGAAGTATTCGACAAGACAACCGTCGCCCCAGCCATGATGCAGCCATACGTGGCTAGTAGATTGTGTATAGAGTTCTTTAGGTGAATGCAGATTCTGTCTCCGGGTAGGACGCCATTCTGCCGAAAGCCTACTGTGTAGCGTTGCATCCGAGCCAGTACCTCAGCACGTGTCATACTTGTGACGTCATCGATCTGAAAACAGGGAAAGCTGGTACATTGTTCCCTAAATTTTGCGAGAGAAACGTAACTGTGGCGCGCTTGTAAGAGCGGGAGCCTGTATGAATAACAACTCGTTAGCTACTAGTAGCTCTGTTGTTGGTTTTGTTCGGCTCCCTGTGTCGTCCTAGCAAAAGGCAAAGGTAATGGTCGGCAAGTGATACTTCACTTAGCACGTACCATTCTGTTGATGATTAGGCCTGCGTCGCGTCGTGGCCGCATACGCTTCTGCATCGTATATCTTGGTGAGACCGAGGTCACAAAGGCTTCTGGCGAGCAATGTAGCCCCGTGAAAATAACATAGGAAGCTTATTTACGAAGCCGTAAGCTTGGTGAGCTATTCGACAAAAAAAAAGAGGACTAGTCATGTGTCCCGACAATGCCAGGGCATGCGGCCGTTCAAGGTAGGGAGAACTGCGCCGCGGACAGCGGCCACCTGTACAACGTCGCACATTTCCAGACGACGATTACGACGCGACAAGAAACGAGATAACGTCAACGAGGACCAGTGCATAGTATGCTGTGGTGTCGTGTGTATGTGTGCGTGTGGGGGGTATCTTTATGAACATGTATTATACTCCTTCTGGTATCGCAGCTAGTGCCATCTTCTACAAGTCTGCTTTGCTGGCATTCATGATTATCTAATACTGAGTAGATAATCATGGCTTCATAATTATCTGATACTGAATATGGGAGAGCCCGCAGTATATTTTCCTCGCAGGCGATAAGCAAATATTTGGTGCCGTAGCGATAATAATAATTTGAAAGGTTTTACGTCCGAAAACAGCTATTGTTGTGCCGCTTAACATGCAAATGTTAGTTTGTGTACTAAACCTTTGTATGAACGTGTACATTTTAGATACGCTTGTTCATGTTAATGCTCTTATGCCCCTCCTGCTTTGGGCCGGGAACCTCTCCCCGTAGTATGATGTATGATTAAATAAATAAATAAATATGGAACGCCGTAGTGTAGGGGTCCGGAAATTTCGACCACCTGGAGTTCCTAACGCGGCTAGCCTAGCGAGAATATGCTTGCATGTCATATAAACAGGATAAACCCAGAGTTCTCAATGTCGAGAGCGCTATTCGTTCCTTTCTGAGTACAATTGGATTGACGGTGAAAAGCGCATGCGGGCCTTTCATTCGGCGGGAATTTCAGAACGAGTAGCGCCTTCGCTCTGCTCTGGTGGCAGCGGAGTCTTGAAAGTGGAGCCCCTTACGTTATGAAGCGCTATTTTGGCTCAATAAATGTTGCTTTCCTGCCTCTCTTCCTTTTGTGGTATTTGCCATGACGGTTACATTGAACCGCCCTATGAGGATGCAACTTCTTGGTAGGAACCTGTCCACAAGCTGCATGCGTCCGTCGCATCTTAGCAAGCGTCATTTGGCGCTTCCTACTTCAGCGTCTAATGTTCTGGGCCTCAGTAATGCTCTGCGCTGCCACCACAAATAGTTTTTTACTAAAACAGCCAGGTGCGCTTAAAGCAGGTTCGTCAAAACACTTGACTATTATCGACAATGCAGTCTCCTGCTGCAACAATTTCTTGTCATTAGCCAATGTCCTTAAAATACGTCAAACATGCATCGCATGTGATATGTCAGTAATCTTTTATAACATATATCAAATAGGAGATGCTTTAATTCGGTCAGTCTGGTTCGAGTGTTTTGTTTCGTTACTCTTTTGGCACCACAAAAAAATCCAAACGAGTGCCTGAACAACTCTGTAGTGTTTTGTTCCCCAATTAATCGCAGAAATGTCCGTTCCATCTACCATACTTTGTAGGATGGGTTCTACTTTGGGACCTAATGTAGGAATTCTTAATGTATTTCCCAAATTGTATGCGTTCTTCTTTTCATGATACAATTCACTGCAAATTAGACGCGGCAACGTTAGTTTTGTCGTGGCGCGTTCACGTGGCGCGCTGTTTCGTTCGAAGGGGATTTTTTCAGTTTTTATGGAGCCGATTCTGTGTTACGGCAATTCAATTTGATAATCGCCAGTTCAGGCTGAACCTTTTTTAGATGAAATAAGCTTGCATGTTCCTCACTGTACCGACGACTAAGAGTAGTTTTCGTTTGTGGATTTGGATCTTTTAGCCAAAACTCCTCACCTGCTTACATTGCATAGGTCCAAACGTACGTTTATACATCCCCGGGGGCACATGCGTATCGAGCATAACAGTGATACTCGTTGCGCTGCTTGGGTGCGACTTACCAAACATACTGAGGCTGAGGTCATGAACGCAAGAGATGAAAGAAGCGCGCATGCGTACGCCGCGCATTGGGCATTTTGTAGTAGTAGTTCACATGCACTTTCGCGAAGCACAAGTAATGATGATGATATTTTCTTGCGCCCGGACGTTTTCATACCATACCCCCTTAACAGCTTCTCTGTTAAAACGGTCGAAGGGAGTTCGCGCGGCCGTTTTCCTCTTCGTCAGCAACATGACAACTCACGGTGGCTGCTTCGTTACCGTAAACGTGGCCTGATGTGAAGGCTTCCGGTTCGCACAACGCGGCATCGTCGTGTCATTAATGTTACATTGAACTAAGGTCAGTGCTATGCCTTTCTACGCATCGATGAACGTACCGGCAACCTACCATTAATGCGCATCGAACGAGTTAAACGAAATCATTGCTGGGCATTGTGTGCGAAACAGAGGTCATTACGATACACATCGTAGTGGCGGACTGCAGAATAAATCGATCACGTTCTATACTTCAAATCCAAGTTTCGACGGAAACCCGTCTGGTCGCGAAAATTCATGGCGGAAAAAATCGAGCGCCGACTAATCGTTAAGACGTTTTGCCCCCACTACGGGAGCCTTGTTCACAATGAAATGAGTTTACAATATATGAAGGCGGGTTAAATACGTCGGACGATGTGACGTAAGCATCGGGTGTATATCGGGGGCAGAATGCCTGAGTTGCGGGTGAGCGTGTGCGCCGTTGTCTGAATATGAGGGGATTACAGATAAAGTCTTGTGATCTTGTTTCTTTGTTGTCCAACTATCTTCGCGCTATCCCAGTTTATGTCATGGCCAGTGGAAACGGCGTGTTCAGTTGTTGCCACGTGCTTTTTGTTTACGCCGTATTTGTGCTGTTTTAATCTTTTTTAGGAAATCGCCCCGTTTCACCAATGTATACTTGTCCACAATCAGCGCATGGTATCCTGTATACGACAACGGGAAACTTATCCTTCGCAAACTTGTCTTCTTAACGCGAAAGCGTTTCTCGGCTAGGTTAGCGGTAGCGCGCGCCCAGCTGCCGTCCGCAAAAAGCGTCCGCAAAAGCCGTGCCTGAAAAGCACGTGACCTCTCCAACCGGAAGTGACGCCGCGCCAACACTCGCCGCAGCGGCAGTCGGCGCGCTCCGCTCCGCTGCTGTAGAAGGCAGTCATGTAGGCTCCTGCGCCAGTGGCCGGACACTTCGACTAGTTTCGGCATTCGAAATAAGCGTCCGCCATTGTTTTGGTAGGAAGCGAAAGTTGAGCAACGTTTGCATGTGTGGCCTTATCTTTGCAACCTACGCATGAATAAAGTAAAGTTCTGCAATTTTGTGTAGAAATAAAATGTGTCCTCAGGTATTTTCTTTTTTTAACACACTATATATTTATCCAGACGCTGCACTCGTTGCGCCGACGGACGGCGCTTTCGCTCTTATCCATTCTGCTGCCATTCCGTCCGTCTGCTTCTGCCGTTTTCACTGTGTACGTGTGGAATTTCTTTTAAAGTGCCTTGGAGGTGAGCATTTTGATGTTTGTGAGTAGAACGCGCTTAAAATGTCGGCGAAACTAGGAAAAGGACACAAGGCGTGCTGCGGTGCTTTTTGGTGCCACAACTCGGGAAGAAACAGCGCAGCGAAATTTTTCCATTTCCCAGCAGTCGAAAGGTAAGTACACTTTTTTGTTGGGTACAAAGAAGCGAGGGCTATCCTTATCAAATCAGCTACAGGGCGAACCGAAAGATTGCTGTGGGCGCTTTACAGTGGGTTTTTTGTTTGGCACTGCGCATTTTTCAGTAATGTAGCAAGCATGTAAAGATGCTTGTGAACAGTTTCTCGTGAGCCGATTGATGCCAGCTGACGCACAGACGGAAATTTCGCTTCGGTATCGGTTTTGTTAGCGGTGGCTCTTAATTTCTTTTTCTTCGAGAAGAAATCGTGCAAAGTATGTTCGCCGAATGCGCTTCTTCGACGAACTGGTTCGGCTTTAGAGCATTCCGACGACCAGCTTCTTGTAGCGACTCTACCACATTTGAATGCTTAAGAGATAAGCCCCCAAAATAATTTACGTAGCAGTGACTGCTTACATTCCGTGTAACGTGGAGTTCGTGTTACCTGCGCTAAAGCCAAGCTGCGCTTTGGCTTTGAACCTGTGACACATTCTTTTCTCCCTGTTTCGCACTCTCTATATTAGTGTCGCTTTTACGTGTTCTTTATTGATTTCCATGGTGATATCTGTTTCATTTTCTAGGTGTGACGTAGGGCGAAATCACGCTAAAAGGGCAGACCTCGAGGGACTCACACAGGAGCAACTGTACGACAGCTACTGCCTCTGTTCGGACCACTTCGCCGAAAGTGCCTACGCGAACCCTGCCAAAACAAAACACTTTAGCGCATTTCGATGTCTGTGCAAACAGCGTGCAAGGTATTGTCTTTGTGCAGACATTCATAGGTCACATTGTTGCGCTATAATTCACTGCTGTGAACACGAATTTTGAGATCTTGTACTTCATGAGGTGAAGTTGCACAAGTACTAATAGTACTCGGCATTCTTGCCACGCATACTTTCATCTTAATATCAAATGAGGAGGACGAAGCTTCTTCTAGAAAAGTCAAATATTTTAGTAAGTCAAGAAAGCACGCTGGTGCCACAAGCAAGTGTACCAGCAAAGTTGAGGCGCCTTCACCGGTTTGCTAAGGCGTCTTGGAAAGTCAAATGACAAATTACCTCCAGATAATTACAAAAGTAATAGTACAGCTCAGATTTGTCCTATGGTTTCAACATTATGCGCGAAGCTGAGCTTATGGGCTCTATAAAATAAGTGCTTTATAGGATTCAGGCATATTTGAGGAATGTCTTGAAAACCGATCAGTGTAGGCTTGTTCTGAGCTATCGGCCCAGGCTGATTCGTTAAATGCTGTAGATCCGAGTTACTTTTGTAAACATTTTTCCATGTTCCGAGGGTGCGCGTTCCGTAATACCTTTGCGCATGACTCTGTCCTAGCCCAGTTTCCAATGATGATTAACCATCGACACTTACCTATACTGCATTTTTTTTCTCAATAGAAAGCTCTGTCTACAGGGTGTCATTTGTTGTTTGATGTTGTAGGATTTTGATAGTCGTGCGTAAACTGTGATAGAATATAAGGGCATTTGAAATTGCGAGGAATAACTGCAATGTAATGCTGTAAAATTCTGTAATGATGACCTGTTAGCAATGCTTCAGCTTTGAACGAGGGTTTACGCGACGCATCGAGAAACATAGCCAAGTGTTATAATGTAAATATAATTTGCTCAGTATGTAATGGTACATTAGCACACACGGGCGCCCTTAACCACGGTTAGCGTAACCGCGGTTAACAATTTCAACCGTAGTTAACGCCAACCGTAGTCCACCGGAGTTACACGGGCTTTCGTGTTCGCGGTTGACAGAAGCTCCGCCCACATCCAGCACATCGGTATGAACACACTCGCAAGACTTCGTATCCTCGTCATTATAGGCACGAAAGAAGCAACTTTGCACAACCCTGCATATCTATGAGGACATTGTTGATAAAACTACGCCTTTGCGAGCGACAAACGCATCACAACAATCCACCGTCACCGCGGAATGCCCGGCGCTGACAACTCCGAGCGTTAGTCTTAGCGAGGAGTACGGCGGTGCCGTTCGCGATAAAGCGCGACTTGAACTCGTCACAGAGCGCTTCTTTTTGCCATCACGATTAATATCAGTACTCGCATATCATGCCTGAACATGTGCGATTAGTTTTACCTGCGTCTTGGTGTGAAGAGGAAGGTCTGAAAGGAAGCAAGTCGGTTCGGCGAAACGACCGGTGCCGCTGCAGTGTTTACCTCTCGTATCGCGGCATGCGATCTGTCGAGCAGTGTGGAAGTGGCCAATGCGTTGCAGAAATGACAAACGCTAGAGCTAACTTTACTCAGTTATGAATCATTTTGTGTCATAAGGAAATCGGAGTCAATATTTTAAATGCTGTTGCGAGCAGTGATATAGCAAAAGCCTCGGTAGCCTTGCCCCGAGCGGTACGAGCGTGCCGAAGCACCCGCTGTGCGCTGCAAAAGCACGCGTTTCGACCACTTGGGTGCACTGAGGTAATATTATTGTCCAAAAATTGTATTACTGCTTCGTATATGCCGCAACGAGTAGAAGGCCACTCTTGGGAAGTTATCTGCGAAGCGCCGCTGAACTTGGGAGCGGTACCGTCCGCCATTTTGTCCGTTTCCGAACGTCGGTTTACGCTTAACCGAGCTAGGCAAGCTCGGTTGGCGGCCAACCGCGGTTAGCGGCCTAACCGCCGTTTCGCGCGCCGTGTAACTGCGCTAACCGCGTTTAACGATAACCGCAGTTACGCTAACCGTGGTTAAGGGCGCCCGTGTAACAGGGGTATAATACCCCTGTTACACGGGGAAGGTTATTTCGACAAGCAAGCTTCATAGAAAAGGGGGCTGGTAGTGTTGGGCAAAACGTGCAGGTAATCTGCACTGCATGATCAGTTTATTATTCATAAACGTGTTACTTTGAACCGTCGTTTCTGGAGAATTGTGTACAGCCAATAAAGGTGGTGACCCCTGCAGCGATATTCTGTATACGATGAATTGTGTGAAGACTTCTCTTATGCTTGTGTAACCGATACAGAATGCGAACACTTGTATTTATCGTACGAGATACGCTGCTCTGTGCTATTGTGGCATCTATTGAGTTTTATTGTTTGCAATGCGTTGCTAATAAAATGAGTGAATAAACCACATTTTCTGACTACTCCGTTTTCTTGATCAAACAAAACTGTCACGCTCCAAGGCTTGCTGGCTCGTGCGCGTTGAAACGAGAAATATTTACAAACAAATGTTTTGTGGCTGGGCTGAAGGTTCGAGAAAATAGCAAACGAAAGTTGTCGAAAACGAGATATGCAGCAGCAACGCAACCTGAAATAAAATTGCAAGTGGCCGCGCGCTCGTTGATCGCATAGCAGACGACAAGCAGCTCGGCGCTTCCTCCTCTCTCATCAACGAAAGCGTTGCCATAGCAGCATCAGCAATTTTTACATTGTTTTTTGGTTTCACAGTTAGTCCTACCAAACACCAGGGGACAAACTGGCGCTAGTGGTGCTATTATCGCTTACCTGGGGGGTATACTAGCTGACCAAGCCCTGCCTGCGCCGCAGCTACCTGCAGCGGCGTACGGCCACGTTGCCGCGTTTCTTCGCACGGTTGTGGCGCCCGGCAAGTTGCAGAAGGAACCAGCGGGATTCATCAGAAGGAACATTCAGCCTGCGCTGTTTGGGCGTCAAGCTTTGGTGTTATGTGACTACAATCAGAACGCGCCAGCTAGCCCATCGTTCCTCGCCGCCACGCGTGCCGAGTTCAGCTTCAAATTGAAGACGCCCACTAAGGCCATCACGGCGTCGAGATGTACGCGCATCGATCTCGCATTCACCAACGACCCAACGACTGGCGAAATGTGGTGTATGTCTCCACCTACTACTCGGGTCAAAAGGCCATGGTAGTGTCTTGTACACCGGCCCAAGTACGCCGTCACCCGAATGATAAGAGGGTGACGACACCGTTGGCTGTCTGTAATGACACCAACCAGAACGAAGCCGTGTTCATACCACTTCGATATGCCCGAGACCTGCCTCGGGCATATCTGCATATACTGCCTGGACGACGAAATAGAGGAGGACATGTGACGTGTCGATTACGCTTTGATGACGTCAAATAATGTAAATAAACACAATCTGGCCTCCCACATTGCCTCATTCTTTATAACACAACTTGGCAACGCCAGTTTACAGCGCCCCTCCGCAACAATATAGCCAAAAGAAACGCTTTTGCGTTCATATCTCATAAGAATATGCTTAGGGATTGTCAAACATTTTAGTCACCAACGAGTGTTTGAGCTTGCGTGCCGGAAGATGTGCGACGTCGACGCCATACGACCGAAAGATTCGGGAAAGGTTCGCTTACGCCGGGGACGTATGGTACAGGAATCCGTCTCTTGTCGCCATGGCTGTTGTACTGGGTGAGCTAGGCGATTCTCAACGACAGGTACAAACAAACTGGGATAGCCTGAAGACGAGAGGTCACGACGTGTGGTAACCAAATCAGCCGCATGACCCCCTAGATTGAGTAGGGTTGCTCTGCCCGGCGTACAAGTGAAGCAACCACTGATTTCTTGTTACTGGACGGGTGAACTGAAGCTTAGGTACATGCCAGTGTGTGTCCGTCCTGAATACGCCAAATGAAAGTCTGTTGCCATCGCATCTTACAAGGCAGCCTAAGAAAGGCAGACGACCGTCAGCTTCTTCTTCTACCGTGAATTGTATGGACGGTTCCACGCTATTGAGGTGCAGTAAGAAGGCGCTCAAAGCTGTCTTGTTAACCACCGTAAAGCTGTCGTCTACGTAACGCAGTAATATCCTGGGGCTTGGCGTGAAGAGAGTGCGGGACTCTGGTGAGTCCATTGTCAGGTTCGCTGCAGTGACGGAGATCGGCGCTCCCACTGCCGCTCCATGAACCTGCTTGAAGAAGCTCTGCTGGAACGTGATGTAGGTGTTGCCCAGACAGAACTGTTGAGGAACCTGCTGAGGTCTGGAACGTCGATTGGTGTCCTTTCCGGAAGAGTTGTACTTCAACTTCCACACAAATGAAAGATCACTGGTGTTCCCCAATTTCTCCACTATTTAGTTGGATCCTGCGTGGGCACGAATGGAAAGCGAGTCCTAAATCTTGGTAGTGCGGTTCCTCAATCGCTGAGCTACCGCGCAAGTCCAACTAACCAATTGTTTTGTAGTCGGGGCCGATAGTGTTCTGAGATGGCAAGAGCAATGACGCATGCTCATTGCTGTCTTTGTATTGCGCATGATCTACTAAATGTAATATGTTTTAGAGTGCAGTGCTCGTGCGTCTATTCCTGTGGCATTGCGGCTCCGTCGGCTTCGGCGTAATCGACCGCAGCGCGCCTGTAAGCACGCATATCAAGGGTGATCATTATCATAATCACCAGCCCATCTTATGTGTACTGCAGGACGAAGGCCTCTCCCAATGCTCTCCATTCTTTCCTGTCCTGTGCGAGCTGGGTCTATTTGATGCCTGCGAATTTCTTAATTTCCTTACTCCATCTTACTCTCTGTCGTTCATGGCTGAGCTTACCGTCTCCTGGTATCCATTCAGTCGTTCTAACCGTCCATCGGTTGTCTAGCCTTCTCATCACGTGACCTGCCCATGTAGATTTTTCTTCTTTACTTCGACGATTATGTCGGCTGCCCTTGCCTCTTGCCTAACCCACTCGGCTCTCTTCCTGTCTCTTACAGTAACGCCTGAACATCGCGCGCACACACCTTAGATAATGCAGTGATACGCGAACTCTTCCTCCAACGCTTGCCGTCCAACGTGCAAACAGTGCTGGCGACTGCGTCCACCATGGACTTGCCGTCACTCGCCGCATTGGCCGACAAAGTCATGGAAGCGGCAACACAGGACTTGCAAGTCGCTGCCGTCAGCACCCCTCCCACACCATCCCCATCGTCGTGCCCTGCGTCTAGCCCGACTAGTACGACCACAACCACCACTTCTCACACTGACCACCTCTGCGACAGATTAGTAGAAATGCTCATGGCAGCCACGCGACAAGACAATCCTCAACGCCGTTCACGACAGCCTGGGCGATCCTCAAGAGCCCGACGGCGCGGAGAGCGCGATCGGAGTGGGCACCCCGGCCCACGTTTGTGCTACTACCATCGCAGTTTCGGCGTCGCGGCTCGCCACTGCCTCTTGCCATGCACTTGGACGGAAACCCGACGGCAGACTTCTAGCGGCGACGAGTGGTCAGGGCCTGCCGCCTTTCCTACGTCACCAACCTCACCACCGGACAAATATTTCTCATCCACACCGGAGTCCAGGTGAGCGTTCTCCCAGCCGCAAGTTCAGAACACAATTCGCCTGCTATTTTATACCTCCAAGCCGTAAATGGCCCCCTCTTTCCTGTGTGCTCCCAACGTTCTGTCACACTGAACATGGGGCTTCGAAGGCTGTTCCAATGGGTCTTTTTGGTCGTCGACGTCGGGTCTGCAATTTAGGGGCTGATTTTCTTGCTAAGCAGGGGCTACTTCTTGACCTCAGGCACAAACGTCTTCTCGGCTCATTAAAGAGCTTGTCTGTTGAAGGCACAGCTGCGGCCGCAACTACAGGTGCGGCGCCTTTCTGCGCTACAGTGGCCGCAGAACCGTTCGCCGCCGTGATAAGTAAGTTCCTATCCCTGGCATCGTCACCACAGTGGACTCAACCCACACTATTCAACACCACATATTAAAATCCTGCCCACTTTTTTTTTTCGGTGCCTGGCTCCCTACAAGCTCAAAGTGGCCCGCACAGAGTTCGAGCAGATGTTGGAGCTTGGCATAATAGACCGTCGTTCAGCAGTTGGGCGTCACCTCCCCATTTCGTCCTTAAAGAGTCAGGTGACTGGAGGACATGCGGATACTACCGGCTCCTCAACGCTAAGACCGTCCCTTACCAGTACCCACTTCCCAACATCCAAGACCACCTCTGCTCTGCACGGTGCTACAATATTTTAGAAAAATGATCTTGTTCGGGCATACCACCAAATCCCAGTGGCCGAAGAATACCTCCCCAAAACGGCCATAACGACACCATTTGGGCTTTTCAAATTCTTGCGAATGCCCTTCGGACTCCGAAACGCTGCACAAATATCACAGCGCTTCATTGACACCGTGACGAGAGGAATCCCGTTCGTGTTTGCCTATGTGGAAGATCTCCTCGTGGTAAGCTCATCCTTCGAAGAGCACCTGCAACACCTTCGCCTTCTCTCTGAGCGGCTCGAAGCCAACGGAATCGTCATAAACAGCGGAAAAAGTGAGTTTGGAGTGGACGCTCTCTCATTTCTCGGCCATTACGTTGACACCAGTGGCATGCGCCCACTTCCTGACAAAGCAAAAGCAGTCGTCGAGTTCTCCAAGCCGACTTCGCTTACGAAGCTCCGCCAGTTTCAGGGTCTGGTAAACGTTTACCGCCGTTTCGTCAGATACTGTGCAGAGCTCCTGGAACCACTCGATCGCCTGCTCGGCGGCACACAACAATCTGCCACTCTAGCCCGGTACAGTGCTGCTGATGACACATTTCTTGCCATTAAACGCGCCCTGGCCGAAACAACTCTCCTCACTCACCCGAACCCGGAACGCACCCTGGCACTCACGACCGACGGATCAGGCTCTGCGGTGGGAGCCGTTCTCCAATAGCAAGTTGGTGGCGAATGGTAACCCCTTGCTTTCTTCTCTAAACATATGAACCTAGCCCGAACGCACTATAGTGTGTTCGGCCGTGAACTCCTCGCGATGTAGCCTGTCCGTGCGCTATTTCTGTCACCTGCTCGAAGGCCGATCGTTCACCATCTACACCGATCACAAGCCCCTGACCTACTCCATTGGTCGTTTAGAGTCCTAATATACGCCCCGAGGGGTATATCAGCTTTCCTTCATATCGGAATTCACAACGGACATCCGACACATTAGTGGCCGTGATAACACCCTTGGGGAAGCTCTCAGCCACGTGAACGCCGTCACACGCAGCCACTCGAAGAACATGACAACCTCGCTTCCCTTCGACATCCGCGAACTCGAGACAGCGCGAGAGAACAGTCCTGACTTGACTAATATGCGCGAAGCGAATAACTTTTCATACTGTACCTATTGTGTGTGTGTGATACCTCTACAGACACACCGCGGCCGTCTTTACCGGTAGCCTTTCGCAAGCTAGCCTTCAACTCCTTCCACAACCTGGCTCATCCTGGTATTCGAGCTACTCAAAAGCTCGTCGCAGCTCGATTTATGTGGCCCCACATAAGCGCGGACATTCACGATTGGGTACGCGCATGTGCGCCTTGTCAGTGCGCTAAAGTTCACCGCTGCCCACTACCGCCTCTCCACCGCTTCTTGCAACCTGAAACAAGGTTTGCTGTAGTCCACATTGACATAGTTGGACCGCTTCCGCCTTGCCAATGCCACCGGTATTTGTTGACATGCGTTGGCCGTTTGACCCGGTAGCCAGAGGCGACGCCAATGCCTGACGTCACTGGAGCCACAGTCGCAGAGGCGTTCGTCTTCACTTGGGTCTCACGGTTTGGCGGCCCGGCAACATTAATCACTTACCGGGGTCATCAGTTTGAACGGCCTCGTCGAGTGCATCCATTGGCATCTCAAAGCAGCATTGACGGCACGCGGGTCCCGAACCAAATCGGTAGAAGCACTTCGCCTCGTTCAGCTAGCCATCCGATCCGCATACAAAGACCTTTCCTACGCCGCTGCAGTGCTCGTTTATGGCACCACACTGCGTCTTCCAAGCGCTCGGGCAGCCAGCGAATATGTGAGGCTCCTTCGCATTGCTTTCCTCGACCTTCGGCCCCAAATGACGCGACGGAACCGAGCCCGCGCAGGTTACATTGTGCCAGACATGGAAAAGGCTACGCATGTGTTTGTGCGGTACGGCCCTGTGCGTGGTTTACTGCAGCCCCATAACCTCGGACCCTTCCCCGTGCTTGAGCACCTCCCCTCGAACTTTGTCGTGCATGTTAATGGATCCCGAGAAACTATTGCACTCGAGCGTATGAAGCCCGCGTACAGTGAAAAACAATGTCTTGTCCGTGTCGGCTTCTTTTGTAACCGTGTCTCACCCAGTCCGGTGGACTCTGCACTCCGGCACGCAGTGTCCACTGTGACCCACTTTGCCCGAGGCGGTTGTAATCGTTCTATGTATCGGTCTCCTCTATCGGGGGGGGGGGGGGGGGGGGAGCCCTGCAGTGGCCCCTGCCACCGCCGAACGCGCGCAGCAGAAAAGCCGGAACCGCGCGACTCCTGTCACTCCTTTTTGTAAACACGCCCGAACCGGAACCGCGCGGCTCCCGTCACGCCTTTTTTTGCTCGTGGAGAAAATAACGGAAGTTGCATAGCAAAAGTGGTCGTCGGTTCCTCCTGTACGCGCTCTACAGCTTAGCCTACATTTGTGTCACATAAGCAGTACTCTTGGATATGGTTTTTCAAAAAAATTTTTATGTGGCTTGCGTGCTCACCAGTGCAGTCTTGTTGGGGTTCCGCAACAACTTCTCCTTGATCAGTGAGCAGAAGGAAGACACGGGGATATCGATAGGCGGGTGCGGTGAGTGCACGACACCATTTTCAATGCGAGCCTTCATCTTCACAGGATAACCAATGATTCACTGCAACAGAAGGAAAGCTTTAGATTTTTTTTAATATATGTAATTTAAGGAGAGGTTGGTGCCCGTGTGTGGCGCCGGCTACTCCTCAAGCTTTAGATTCATCAGCGAAATGCTTTGAGGAAAGTTCGACATGTGTTTTTTTCAATGCTGATACGCTTTCCTTGCTGTGAAGGTAAACAGCTCGTTGTTAACTCAATGACAAGGAAAATACTGAGAGGTGTATATCAATTACCATAGCAGCAAAAGGATGAAGCATCGCGTTTTTAAAGAGAATCTTCTGCTTGTATGTATTTAAGTATATAAATCTGTGACCAAGCACACTGAATTCACTGTGATCGTATTTATTTATTTATTTTAAATGCTGCGATCGTTCGATTTCATATAGCAGAGTAACATTTACCCGAACTGATTATTTACAAGCGGAGTAGACCAGAACTTGCGGATTTTCAGCTAACATTAATTGCGAAGTATAAGTTTTAATGAAGTACTATTATAGGCGGTAGAAATATTTCAAAATTTTGTGAGGCCCGTTCTGCTTACCGTGCACACTAGAGTGAGCGGAAAGAGCCTAAGTAACTATACAATTCTTGCAGCGTATCCAGGACGTAAACTGTCTGGATAAGCTGCGTTCCTCATGATCGAAAAGATTTTCTCACGTGTACTCCAGAGACAGAAGGAGGGGATGAATGGCAGATTTTAATTACCGCGGCCGCACGATACATCAGCTTTCATAAATACGGGAATCATATTATCTCCATTCATTGTTTGAAATCAATCAGAGAGAATTAAGCTATGCACTAATAGTTTCCTTAGATATATCCCAGAATATGAAATCCAGGAACCATGACCAACCAACAGGCAACCATAGGAGAGCAGTCAAGGGACGATGCAGCGAAGGCTTCAGGAGAACGGTTCGTATATTCTCTTTTATTTCGTAACTTTTAAATTGTATGTTGTCTTTGCTGCTCACTGGTCCGTGATGACTGGGTAGCTGGGTACCCACTTTCTCTTTTTATTTCAGCTTTGAATTTCAAGGTTGCCATTCTTCTTTTTTTATATTAGCTTCAACTCCCGTTTTACTTAGTCGCACAATGAGGGGTACATGTTTTATGCTCTTTAATTTTTTTGAATTACTCCGCTGTAACGTAACGAGAGCCACTCAAGACACGCATTACAGCCAAGGAGCTAGGATATTGGTATTATGGATAAAACCTAATATTTCTTTCACGTACCCTCGTTTCACACTGCGGTACGAGGCCAGGCAAACAATATTTCTAGAAAAATTGAGAAATATTTCGAATGAACTCCAGGCGATCCCCACGGGGTCGAGCGAGGGACTCTGCGACAAATTCGGGAGCCTTTCGTTAGTCGGCAAAATAGGGAAAAGAAAGTAGTCGTGTCATGTCGACATATCGTCATTGATGTCGTGCGAGGGGTGTCGAATGTGGAGTGAATGTACAAGCTAAACTGCAGTGGGCCGAAAATTTAACATTGCGGAACATCAATGCGTATATCCATGTAGCTGCAGTAAACACCATTTACGCCTAAAATGGGTGCATTGCCCATTTTGAGATGCCACAATGCGCAATGTCACAGTAACGCACATGCGGTGGACGTGCCCAGGCCTACCGTCTTCGCCACCTCCGCGTAGCAGGCCTCAGGCATGACCGACCACCAGACCTAGATCGCTCGATCGATAGACCTTTCCATCGCTCGCTCCTGTATGAATCTATTTTATTGGTTTATTTTTGATGCTCACCCAATTTGCCTAAAGGCAAGCTTTCGTAATAAAAAAACATACGTGACTCATGTGCATTGTATTCTCCGTGATCGCTATCTCCTGTTTAAGTCGAGCGGGAGTGTATCCGATGGGATGGCAATTTCTGTAAGAGTGAATAAGGATTAAATAAAGAGCCTTTAAGTTCGATAACAATATCACTATAATACGTTTACCTTCTACATAAATTATTTTGCACTTTAGCCGAACTAACACCATACATGTTGTTTCTTTAAAGCTGCAATGTTGGCATGGTACCCCGTTTATTTTCCTTTGGAAGGCAACCAAATTCATGTTTACAGCATTTGAAACGATCTTGAATTAAATTGGCAAAATAAAACCGGAATACAATCCGTAGACCTAGTGCGATAACATCGTCGTTGTCCGAAGGTCGCAAGGTCGAATCCAAGCCACGGCGGCTGCAATTTGATAGAGGGGAAAGTTTGAGGCCCCGGTACCGTGTGATGTCAGTGCACGGAACTCCCGGATGTCAAAAGTTCTGGAGCCCTCCACCACGGCGTCTCTGACAATCATATCTTGGTTTTGGGACGTGCAACGGCAGAAATCAATCGTCCGCCTCGTTGCATAACAGAACTTCATCAGTAAAAATCCCATGGTTCCTATTTGGTTGCAAACTTGTGCAAGGAAATCCGCACCATTTGCTTTATTCGTACTGGACTACCTCTAATTTTTCACCATGAATTTAGCTGAGTAGTTGTTCCGTAGCTTCAAGATTAACTATACCTTTGCTTCCTATAAGAATGAACGCGACACTCTGCCTTCACCACCACAATAGATAGTTTGCGTGTGTCTGATGGGGTGTATGCTTGCGTGTTTGCTAGTTTATAGATATGTATGTATGTATCTGTGTGCCTGTTACCTCCCTGATGACTGTCTATTTCCATTTCGTCTCCACACATCCATTCCGGCATACTAAATGGTAGATCTCATTACTCATTGCACATCATGCAACCGCGATTGGTTACAACCAGCAATTTTTTGTTGTTCTTTTTTTCCTTCATAATCACGTACGTAGTAAAAACGATTTCTGTATGCGGGAGAACATGGAAGGTTTTCAAAAATTTCTTTTACCCCAACTTTGACTACGCTCGCCAAACGCGCAGAACTCTGCACGCAAAAACAGGTCTGCTTAGCTACAACCAACAAGTTAAAACGATTCGCTAAAACACGATTTTCCACGCGCGTCAGTCTACCTGTCAGAGCAGTTTTAAGAACCATGACGTTCTGGATGTCGCGATCAGCAAAACTAGAAGATCGCGGACATTTTGAGATCAAATACTGTACGCAATATTAATTCGGATAGAAATTATCGCCCATGAAAGGCCTTGAAAGAATGTACGTTTAACGATGCGGAGGCGCCGAAACCGGGGCCGCCACGGGTCACAGGTACGACGCCACGCCCTCCCCCCCCCCCCTTTTTTTTTTTTTGCGGTTTGTTATTATACTACTCGAAATCACGTCGGCAGGGGGCCTGGCGACGGTTGGGTACCTGAAATGCTTACAGTCGTTCAACTGCCGTTTACGACTCACTCCTACACCAGAACAGGAATTGGCCTCCCTGGTGAAGTACTTGGCCACCACCTCCCACACGATGTCTACAATTAAACCTTCGCCCTCAGTGTCCAGCAGCTGCAGAACATCTGTCCATGGCGGTGGTTAGCTCTGTGAAGCAGCAGAGGGCAGTGACAATCACTGGACCCGGACAGGCCGCCACCGGAAACTAAACATTGGAACGTTCAATGCAAGATCCCTCTCCAGCGAAGCTAGATTAGCGGAACTACTCGAGGAACTAGAATGAGTTAGTTGGGACGTCATTGGCCTTAGCGAAGTTAGGAGACCAGGTGAAGCTTACATAGTCTTAAACAATGGACATGTCCTCTGCTATAGAGGATTACCCCAAAACAGAGAATATGGCGTCGGGTTCCTAATTCACAAAGATATAGCGGGTAATGTGGATGAATTCTACAGCATTAACGAAAGGGTAGCATGCGTCGTAGTAAAGCTAAATAAGCGGTATAAACTTAAGATAATCCAGGGATATGCGCCAACAACGAGCTACGACGACGAACAAGTGGAGCAGTTCTACGAGGATATCGAATTAGCAATAACGAAAGTACGCACGCAATACACTGTAGTCATGGGGGATTTCAACGCTAAAGTAGGGACAAAACAAAGTGGAGAGCAGGCGATTGGCAACTACGGAGTCGGCTGTAGAAATGACCGTGGGGATATGCTCGTGCAATTTGCCGAAAGAAACCGACTCCGAATAATGAACACGTTTTTCAAGAAACAGAAGAATAGGAAGTGGACGTGGAAAAGCCCTAACGGGGAAACAAAGAATGAAATCGACTTTATAATGTGCGAATAACCAGGTATAATTCAAGACACAGAAGTAGTGGGGAAGATAAAATGCAGCGATCACAGATTAGTAAGAGCAAAGATTGTACTCAACCTAAAGAAAACAAGAACTAAATTATTCACTAGAAAAAAATGTAATCTAGAGGTAATCAGATCGAAGAACGAAGAATTTAATGTCGCCCTAAGCAACAAGTTCGAGGCCTTAGGCGAAAAAGGTGACGATGTAGAAGAAATAAACAAAACTCTAACGAAAACAATCCTTGAAACAGCGATAGAACTCGGGGGCAAAAGAGCAAAGCAAACAACAAATAAGCTGTCCCAATCTACCAAGGACTTAATAAAAAAACGTCAACAAATGAAAGTAACTTCGCCCAAAGATAAGATTGAATTCGCAGAACTATCAAAGTTGATCAGTAAAGCCAGGCAAAGAGATATAAGAAACTTTAACACGAGAGAAATAGAGAAAGCAGTAGAAAAAGGCACCAGCATTAAATCGGTCAAAAAGAAACTGCACTTAGGACAAAATAAAATGCATGCGCTAAAAGATAAACAAGGTAACGTTATCAATAATTTCAACGAAATAGTAAAGGTAGCAGAAGATTTCTACTCGGAACTGTACAGCTCTCAGACAGACCATACAACCTTAAAAGAAATAGAATCAGAGGAAGATACTGAAATTCCATGTATAACCACTGACGAAGTCAAAAAAGCTGCTAAAGGCACGGCCCGCGGTAAAGCAGCCGGTGAAGATGGTGTAACAGCCGACTTGATCAAAGACGGAGGAGATGTTGTACTTGAAAAACTTGCATCGCTCTTCACGAAATGTGTCAAGACATGTAGTATACCGCGCAGTTGGAAAAATGCTAATATAATTCTTATCCACAAGAAAGGTGACATAAAGGAGTTAAAGAATTACAGACCAATTAGCCTACTCCCAGTAATATACAAGCTATTTACAAAAGTAATTTCTACAAGGATAAGAGAAACCCTCGACTTTAACCAACCGAGAGAACAAGCTGGTTTTAGGAAAGGTTACTCGACAATGGACCACAGCCACGCTATCAACCTAGTAATTGAGAAGTACGCCGAATATAACAAACCTCTTTATATGGCGTTTATCGACTACGAGAAAGCATTTGACTCCATAGAAATACAAGCAGTTATAGAAGCTCTACGACGACAAGGGGTACCTGGCGTATACGTGAAAATCATAAACAACATATACAAAGATTGCACAGCCACACTACTCCTACATGAGAAAAGCAGAGAAATCCCGATCGAGAGAGGTGTGAGACAGAGAGATACGATATCCCCGATGCTATTCACTGCATGTTTAGAGGAAATCTTTAAACGTCTAGACTGGGAAGAAAAGGGCATTCGAATAGATGGAGATTATCTCAGCATTTTAAGATTTGCAGACGACATTGTACTCTTTAGCAATGATGGAGACGAACTACAAAACATGATTAATGACCTAAACAGGGAAGGTATTAAAATTGGGTTAAAAATGAATAGGCAAAAGACCAAAGTTATGCTCAATAGCCTAGCTAAGGAACAGGAATTTACAATCGACAATGAACCCTTACAATGTGTAAACGTATATGTATACCTGGGACAGTTAATAACAGGAACTCCCAACCACGAGAAAGAAATTCTCCGTAGAATAAGGATGGGCTGGAGCGCATTCGGAAGGAATAACGAAATCATGACTGGAAACTTACCGCTCTCACTAAAGCGCAAAGTATTCATTCACTGTATCCTCCCAGTACTAACGTACGGTGCAGAAACGTGGAGGATAACTAAAAGACTAGAAATGAAACTAAGGAGCGCGCAACGTGCAATGGAAAGAAAAATGATAGGGGTAACGCTAAGAGATAAAAAACGAGCGGAATGGATGAGAGAACAGACAGGAGTAGCCGATATTATTATATCAATTAAAAGAAAGAAGCGGACCTGGGCAGGACATGTCATGAGGAGAACAGATAACAGATGGACAGTAAGAGCGACGGAATGGATACCAAGAGAGGGAAAACGCAACAGAGGCAGGCAAAGGGTTAGATGGAGCGATGAAATTAAAAAGTTTGCGGGCGAAAAGTGGAACCAACTCGCTCAGGAGAGGGTGGAGTGGAAATCGATGGGAGAGGCCTTCGTCCTGCAGTGGACCTAAATAGGCTGATGATGATGATGATGATGATGATGATACCTTTGCTCTCGATGATGTGGGTAAAAAACACTTTTATGTCTGTTCATTTTTCATAATATGCTGATCCACCTTGCTCATCGCGGATATGTCGCGGTCACTAAAAGTGATAATGTGTTCATTAAATTTCTTGGAGAAAGAAGCACCCGAGTATGTCCTACCGCCATCTTGTTTGATGCACATATGGTGTTCTTGTTTTGGACATAAGATTAATTTACCCGTTCCATATCTGTCTTGCGTCAGAGAGAGAGAGAGAGAGAGAGAGAAATAAGGAAGGGAAGGCAGGGATGTTAACCAGTCATGAGTCCGGTTTGCTACCCTACACTGGGGGATGGGAAAGCGTGCTCGATGATCTTTTGACCTAGTTTTCCATTCGCGCTATTTCATAATTGACGATAGTCCAGTCTACATTACTCAATTGTTCAAAAACTTTTGCAATATTTGCCATTCTAAACGTCATTGACCCAGAAAAACGTTCATTTTTACTAACGACCTTTTCCAAGCTTAAATTAGACTTTTCAAATTTAGCGTAGTTCGGGCGGGAATGCAGTATTACGCATTCTCTAAATATCTTCAATGAAAATTTCGTAACATGCGTAAGGGCTGCCGTCGTTGTAACATCTGTACAATTTTCCAGTTCCCACAAAATGCGAAAACCTTATCATGTATCGCTCATAGCTGGAAGTGTGTCATATATATATAGATAGCTCTTGCTGTGTTAGGCGGTATTGTTCTGATGTTCGGAAGAAGGAAAGACAAGTGATCACTTAAATCACATGCCACGAAGTCAGGCGGCACATAAGAAGGCAAGAGATAGGGGAAGGCCACAAATCTATCGCACTTGAACTATTAGCCGTAATAACAGCACGAACGTAACTAGACATTACGCCAGGCCACCTTCTCGTTGAAGGAAAATTAGACTGCGTGTCAGTACTAAAATCACCCGTTATTACCACAAGTTTTAAATGTGGAGCATTTCTTAGTCGATGTCGCGCTTCGGCGGCGCCGTCCACACCCCCACTGCGCATGCTCGGCTCGTCTCGTGCCGGCCCACCGGGCGTTCAGCAAGCCGAGCATGCGCAGTGGGGGTGCGCACCTCTCCCCCGTACTCCTCTCCCTCGAACGCGGTCGGTGTGTATATAAGCGGCGGAGCGCGCGTTCGGAATTCAATCCATCACTCGGGCAGTGCGACGCTTCTGCGAAACGGTAACGCCGAGCTGCGGATTCCGAACTTCGTGCACGAGAAGCAGCGGCGAAACGTGAGCAGCGAGCTTTAAGACCCCAGGTACGTGAGCGAGAAGCGGCGTGCAAACGTCGTCAACGAGACGCGGCTCCGGACGCTGCTCGTGGACGCAAGCGCCCACCATGGTGCCGTGCAATACAACGACGCCGCCAAGCAATAAAGACGCACTTTAACTTTACACTCCTCGCCTTCGCTTCTCCTTCATTCAATAAATAAGAATAATAAAGACGAAATAACAATTAAGCATTCCCAAACCATACCCAATTACGCAACATTCACGCGATACCCCCACCACTCTGCGACGCATTTACTCGAGCAACGCCACCTCTATTAAAAAAAATAGAGGAGGCGTTGTACTAGAGCAACGCCTCCTCTGGCATTGAAAAAAATTACAGCATATCCACGGAGTGAATGATGATGAGTGGGCGAAGCTCGGGATGTTTATCGTAGATCGTGCCGAGTTCCGGATTAATTTAGTTAACGCGCATGCTACGAATACAATGCACAAGTGAAATCTCCCACCGGCACCTCATTGCAAGTCAAGATCCAGTGCCTATATATATATATATATATATATATATACATATATATATATATATATATATGGGTTGCCGGTGAACGCTTCTCCAACGCGAGCAGTCGGTATTTCTCAATCAAGAAACTCGCTAGGAGGAGACGCTGCCTGCGCCAACGTTGTCTCTCGCGTTTGCCGGGGCAGTGTCGAGTTTGCCGGGGAGCGCGTGGCTCCCGGCGCTCGCGGCGAGGGCGCGAGCCGTCTCGTTTTGCTTTTAGAAAACATCTGGCGTCTTTCGTTGGTTTATTTCATCAATCAACGGCGTTTTGAACAAAATTTTTATTGTTTAATCACGCACAGGAGAAATCTCACCAGGCACTACCTTGGAGGTAAACAATGGCTGCTAATGGGAATGAGAGACAGAAGAAGTCGGCTTTTAGCTAACACTTACACTTCTACTTCTACTAACGTTTCCCACTGGAACATGCCAATGGCTGCTAATGGGTAATGAGAGACAGAAGAATTTTTTATTGTTCAACAACGCACAGGAGAAATCTCCCACCGGCACCACCTTGGAGGTCAAGATCTGGTACTAGCGTTAAGACTGGTTACACACTACTACGACGGGGGACGAACGGGTGCCGCTATAAGGAGCTTCGCCCCTAAAAAATAGAGGAGGCGTTGACTCGAGTTTCCCCCGTGGGAAGATGCGGGCGGCATTTTTCATTCCTTCTCATAGCAGCATGTAGGCTATCTATATGCGCGACCAAATTCCAGAACAATAGAAGAAGGTCGGACAGCCTACTGCGAACTTCGCTTTTAGAAGTGGAACGCGGTAGCTTGGCGAGTGCTATCTAAGTGAAGCTTATGCAAGTAGCCTACCCGCGCCAGCGCATGCTCTTAAAGTGCTGGTGGCGCTGCCAGGGTGTACGCCGCGGCTGCATGGTAGAAATGCTGGGAAATGTTGTTATTTGGGTTTCCGCGCAACGGAGTTATCTTTTCTCCTACGTTGAAATTGCAATACGCGCTACGCCGTACGTAAGTTGTGCTTAAGTGGTAGCATACAATTTTTCTGACCGATTTTTACTTTTGATAAATTTAGTGTTTTTCACTAACGCATACGCGCCATGGCCGGGGGGCCTGCGACGTCAGGGTGGGCAGGGATGATTTTTAACCGCCACGGACACCGACGCTGAATATCCTTCGAGACAAGGTCCTCAATTCTATCACGTTATAACAAGACGTAAACAGGGGTGCATGAAAAAAAATCGCTGCTAATTTCGCTATGATTTTGAATGAAAGCCTTATTTTAACTTTAATAAGCTTTACTCCCCGTTGAGTGTTTTTTTTTTTTCAGAGCGAATTTCCATATTCATGCCCACGTGCTTCAAGGTGATCAATTCGCCATCGCGCTGTCAGTCCCTTAGCCTCCTGGAGATTTCACTTGATAGAGCGACTGAACCCGCACAGGCACGAATCCAGGGTTCGAAAACTGCACCAGGACGTATTCTTGGTAACAAACTACGAAGTCTTCTTTTCCGAAATATCTGCTTGGAATTTTTTGTGGCTTTGTGGCAGAAGCGGCTCGATGCAAATTTTCCGTTTCGGAATTGTTTGTCACTGCGGAATTCCGCAAAACTAATTTACCAGAAGTGAGGCGCAGTGGAATATGTCTCATGTTTTATTTCGTAGGAACACTGCCGCAGCACAAAAGAGCGCATTGTACTTGCAGCCGTTTGGTCAATACAGCGCAGTACCATACGATAGACCTTACTGTCTCTTGCTTTCAGGCTGTTGTCACACATCGGCTCGTTCCCATAATATATTGACAATTTAATTTTCATTCATTTTCCTGTTGAAGCAGGAGGAGAAGACACGGCAGAAGAATCGCGCGGCGCGAAAGATTAACATTGTAAATGTAGCATAAGCAAGACTATGGAATTTACTACCAAATTATATCTGTGTTCGTATAGATTACCCGGTTTCGTCTAATTGTAACACGAGGAACTGTAGTTAGTTACGAGTTACCAGACTGCGTGATACCAAATTGAAGTTAAATGTCTCGTATGCATCCGTTAGAACAGGTCCTTCGTGCTTGACGCCGTGCTATTTCGATTTTGTGTGGCGATGATAAGTGGAACTCTATTACGCAAGAATGCAGATTGACAGGCGGGAAGAAATGTTAACCAGTAAAAATGTTCGCTTTCCGTCACACGCAAGCAGCGGTAGCACGATGCAAGGCTGCACGCACCGACTTTCCGCCGAATTGTAGCTTTGAAAAAGCAGCTATGAACGATTTGTGTTGCGAAGAGGGTGAGCCTAAACACGGTGTGGTTGTAGCAGCAGTTTCTCTAGACGTGAGGCATCGTTTTCGCTATTCTACAAAGCAAAATAGCTTATCTCTCCGTAAGGCGCAACGACCAACACACGTATCTGCTTTCTCTGACTGCGAGACCGTTTCGGACATTTTCACTGAATGTGAGCAGTTGCGTGCTTAAAATCTAGTGACATAAATGTTCGCTTCTTTCTAAACAAATGGGTAGCCCAGTACTGGTGTTTGTCGCTGCCTAGATACAAGGTCTATCGTCTGTCTCTTAGGCGACGGGGAGTAGGAGCGACGGCGAGCTCTTCCAAATACGTGTGAAATAAAGCTTTTCTCGCTTCTCTCTCTCTCTCTCTCTCAAGAAAAACTTCAAGTAATAGTGAGCGTTCGTCATGTGTGCTTCCTCTTCCTTTTATTCACATATAAATTCCTCCAGTTTGTTGGCAACTCACCTTTTCTACCACTTCCACTAATGAACATTTTGCTAAACTTCGCTTTCTTATCTTATCTTATCGCTTTCTTATCCGAGGCATCCAACAACTCGAAAGTTTTGAAAGAAAAACGTACGTTTTCTCT
The DNA here is from genome assembly GCA_013339685.2 of Hyalomma asiaticum. Lineage (NCBI taxonomy): Eukaryota > Metazoa > Arthropoda > Arachnida > Ixodida > Ixodidae > Hyalomma > Hyalomma asiaticum. The sequence continues at coordinate 126,777,493 of CM023483.1, read as the reverse complement.
CTAGCGTTTGCATTTTACGTTTCGCTGTTCATTTTCGGCCGAGAGCTCCTAGTTTTATGCGTTCGGGACGGTTGTTTGACAGCACTCCCATGAGTAATAGTGTGCACTACTTTGCAGATTTGCAGCAGTGCCATAGTTACACCCGCACAAAAAGTGCACTCATGCCGTTTCCACTCGGAACAGCGCCACACTGCTAAAATGATAGAAAAACTACCACATGGCAACACCAGAAGACGCCACATTTGGCCCGTAAAATGGTTCGTTAAGGCAGAAAAAGCGCAAAAGGAATATCGAGGAAGCCACGCCACCTTGAATATGGCGCACCTATTCCGCGTGGTGTCCTATTTGTTGACCGCTATACTAGGCGTTAACGCTTTCGGCCTTGGAATTTTTTTATCACACAGTAATATTAAATGCGAAGCATTTCTTAGCGAACTTCGGCGACATTGAATCTATCTATCTATCTATCTATCTATCTATCTATCTATCTATCTATCTATCTATCTATCTATCTATCTATCTATCTATCTATCTATCTATCTATCTATCTAGCCGCCTACGACCTTGTGCTCTCCTGGCCGTTTCGTTAATGGGATATATACGAAAATTTCTAAGCCCCAACATGACTACATGACGAACATAAATGACATGGCATTACATGAGAATCATGGCATGCATGTCATGAGCGACGTGATTTACATGCCATGGTGTCGGTGCTCTCCTGGCCGTTTCGTTAAATGGATGTACACAAAAATTGGTATGCCACAACATGACTGCATGACGAACATAAATCACGTGGCATTACATGAAAATAATGATATTCACGTCGTCAGCGGCATGATTCACATGCCACGGTCTTGGTGCTCTTGCGGCTGTTTCGTTAATGGCATGTATACGAAAATTGGTATGGCACAGCATGACTGCATGATGAACATAAATGACAGGTCATAACATGAACATCATGACATGCATGTCAGGAGCGACATAATTTACATGCCACTGTCTCGGTGCTGTCCTGGCCGTTTCGTTAATTGGATGTACGCGAAAATTGGTATGGAACAACATGCATGACGAACGTAAATGACACGGCATTACATGAGAATCACGATATGCATGTCATAAGCGACATGATTTACATGCCAAGGTCTTGGTGCGCTTGCGGCCGTTTTGTTAATGGGAATGCATACGAAAATTGATATGCCACAACATGACTGCATGAGAAACATAAATGGCAGGTTATAACATGAAAATCATGACATGCATGTCACGAGCGACATGATTTACATGCCAGGTTCTGGGTGCTCTCCGGGCCGTTTCGTTAATTGGATGTACACAAAAATTGGCATGCTACAACATGACTGCATGACGAACATAAATGACACGGCATTACATGAGAATCATGATATGCATGTCACAAGCGGCATGTTTTACATGCCAAGGTCTTGGTGCTCTCCTGGCCGTTTCGTTAATGGGATGTAGAGGAAAATGGTATGGCACAACATGGCTGCATGGCGAACATAAATGACAGCTGATAACATGAAAATTATGACATGCATGTCATGAGCGGCATGATTTACATGCCACACGTTTCGTTAATGGGATGTATACCAAAATTGCTATGGCACAACACGACTGCATGACGAACGTAAATGACAGGTCATAACAGTACAATCATGACATGCGTGTCATGAGCAGCATGGTTTACATGCCACAGTCTTGCTGCTCTTGCGGCCATTTCGTTAACGTCCTGTGTACCGAAATCGGTATAGCGAGACAACATTTACGTTCCTGGTGAGCTTCGCGTTTCCTTGATCCCCACTGCATGTGGGATCTGCCATTTTTTTTGGTTGCGATATTCTGCGTCTTTACACCATAAAAAAGTGGTATTGATTAAAAAAGAATATGCTGGGTTAGCTTAACGTAAAAGTTGTAGAGATGTCCTCTAGGGAGGACATCAGCGCCTAATGGTTGCATTGGAGGCGAACTCGAATCTTTGTGTAACGGTTTATTTTCCATCTTATGCGCGTATTTTGCGGTCGCCGCCACTTTTGGCCCACAAAGAGACTCAGTAAGGCAGAAAAAGCGCAAGAAGAAAATAGAGGAAGCCATGCCACCTTGAATATGGCGCACTAATTCCGAGTGGCGTTCTAGTTATTGAACTCCTATACTAGGCGTTAAAGAAATCTTAAGCTGCAAACTTGGTACATCCTCCTAGTATTGGGCTAGAGATATGGATCATATAGTTTAAGAAAGCTTGTCGAGGCCGTGTTGCCAATACGGAAAGAGGAAACAAAAGCTTTCAAGGCCATGACGTCTAGCTTCGTTTTTTTTCGGTATATTTATGACACGTAATATAAAACTGAAATTTTGACATCCATCTCTACTTTTGTCGGGTTCCGTCACCTGCATGGAATTCTTGTCGAGTATTTTTTTTTCATTCCAACGTCATTTATTGTTTCACTTTACTGTGACACATAATTTCACTACACCATATCGGCCAGATACAACAGTAAAAACAATTTAAGTAGTGCGAAATTGCTAAGCGCGAAGGGCAAGGCGACTGACTGGAAGTTGTGTAAATTGTGTAGGCAGGTCAATGGCGTATGCAGACGTCAGACGAGTGTAATACACCACATGAACATTGAACGTCGCGCCTGCATCCGCTATAGAGCAACATCTGTGTCATATGGCATGCGATCCTTTCCATAACGCTCGGCGATACGCTGGAACGGGATTTGACAGCTGGGTTAAAGGCATAGAACAAACGACACTGGACTCACGTGAAACCTCAGCAGGGGTTACAGCTGTAAGTCTAGCGTGACATCAGACCTTCACGGATGTTGTAGATTTTACACGGTGTGCCATGAATTATAGCAGAGGGCAAGCCTAAACAATTTGTTCGTTTTGAAAAGGCTATAGCAGCATCAAAGGTATTTCACGTACAGAGCTCTATGAAGAGAAATATAACTCAGCAAGTTTGCACACCCCATAAAACGTTCCATGTGTGCCCGTTTGGTAGCACAACACGTCCACAGGGTAATCAAGCTCGTTTCACATAATTTTAGCATATTGTTTCCAATTCTATGCGCTGCCACGGTACCAACCTCATACTGCCACACTGTCACACCCGATCTAATAGATAATGGATTCGTGCTGCCTCCTGGAATGCACATGGCAAACTTTGAAAGTTTTTGGTTTTTCCCTATATCTTTCTGTTTGTGCGTGTCATACATTTGAAAATGCACCGTTTTCAATATAAATGAATAATTGACGCTAGCCTTACATTTTTCAGAAAGCCACATTGCAAATGATATAGTCTGCGGTATTTTTTTTTGTTATTTTTCCAATACTGCGTAAACTGTGGTATCACTTGCTCCTGCGAAAAGTTCACGAAACGCATCATAGAAGTGCTGCAGATTCCACGTATTCTAGAAATTGGCGTCAAGCGAATCAGCGAACGAAGAAATTGTGTATTACGAATTGTTTGGCATTCAACCAAGTGTAACGGATAGGATGGACGTATTTGTGAAAAGTAGGCGTATACATGGGCCAACCAGAAACGTCGACACTACCATGGCGACTGAACGGAAGCTCATCGTAGGATGTGATACTGGCACACAGTGCACTCGTTTGTTTTGTGGAACACAAATGGAAGCTATGGTGCGTTGATGTGCGTGTCAGAAGTGTTGTTCGTTTTAGCATTCCACTATGTGGTCGTGGAAAATTTCACAACATGCAGACTGACTTATAGTAGAAAACATGTGTTTTTATTACACGCTTACATGGCGCTTAAAACACATGAAGTGCCATTTAAGCTACACAAGCACCATCGTCACAACTGCTTGTGCACTGGCTTTTCTTGCTAAACGTGGGAGAAGCATTCGTAGTCTAGAGGTAGCGTGCTTGCTTCGCACTTCGATGATCAGGGTTCGATGCCCCTCACTGCTTGGTAAATTGCCTTGTGAAATTACAAGTGCGTTCGTGTGTGTCTGTGCGTTATGTCTGGATTTCAGTCGCAAGCGGCGGCATGCCTTTCTCGTTTTGAAGTATGTTGTGATGACATGTCAAATGTCTATTTTATTTGACCTATGATTGGCTCTGACTCTATAAAACTCAAACACCTGTGGCGCATACCAGGCCTGAGCAGCTACGCGTATGAGCCACACGTGATTGCAGTATCGTTAATCTTAACGTACATGATGAGTGCATCTGGTTGGCGATGTAAAGATAAATCATTGGCGTTTGTCATGCATTCGTACCGTACTATCCAAATAAAAATGTTGGTGCACAGCAGGCGAACGACACGAGCAGGACATCACCGAGACGTAGGCGGCTAGATAGATAGATACGGTGAAAATGACTCAAGTTCGCCAAAAAATGCTTCGAATTTAGCATTGGTAGACGTCTGTGTGCCGAAACAACGAGGAAATATTCTGTCCTACCCCATGAGAAGCGTCACCATAAAGAAGTAGATATGGGAAACAAAAGATGGCTTTTATCCAAATATATCGCGATGGTGGTGCAAAAGCCCGCTCTGGAACACCATTTAAAGCCGACACGGTGCGTTTCGTCGATTCAGTATAGTCGTACTGGTCCATCATTTTCCAGTAAGCCACACACTAAGGAAGCTCTACTCTTGAGGAGTTACATGAGTTGTGGCTAAAGAAGACAAAATAAGCTACGCCTGCCGCTTGTCATACAAGGGTGCAATACAGAACAAGAGCTGAATTGCCAGCGGCTGATACTAGACGCCATCGGGAACAAGCAGAGATCCTACTAGGCTTCCTAGGACTGGCGAGAAATCACGTGGTTACAAGCTTCGACAACGCAGTTGAGGATAGTAAGGCGTAGACCGAACGTAGCTCGCAAAAAGATCACCGCATTTTTCCGGAGTAGAGTGAGGTGTCTCCTGTCAAGGTATCACTGAATACAATAGAAACCAAGCCCACTGCACAGCAACAGGCAACTAAGACCAATGTAATTAATTATGCTCAGCTTGTGGTTCGAGGAAAGCACGAGAAAGCACGAGAAAATGCGCGAACCAAGAAGGACGCTGAGACAATGAAGGATCAGTAGAGGGTGTGAAGGAACCCAAGAAAATTGAAAACGCTAGAACGTAAATCAGAAATAAATGAAATTAGCGAAGGTCTTTCCAGCATATTCAAGCCATGCACCCACATCCCTAAGGCCCACTGATGAAATAGAAGACCGACGCTCAACGTCAGCATGCAGCGACCGTGGCCGGGTCATGGATTCTCCTCTAGAGGGTGGTTGAGACGGGTAGGGCAGCTGTACTCCGCATCGCTCCACGGCACTAATCAAGGCATGAATTGCATGCGCAAAGGAGCGTCAGTATGATACGAGGTGGTAGGGAACCGCGGAATTCTTTTATTAGGCATCGATGAAAGCATGTTATTAGAGGGCAAACTGAAGGAAAGCAAGCGACGTAGCAGCGCAGGTCATGTTTTTGTTTCCCCTGGTAGGTTAGAATGGCTTCGAGTGACCTCATCGTGTGTGTGCATGAAGTGCTTCAAGGAGGAAACGCAACCGAAATGGTAAATCTGAGTTTTTTCGAAACAAATAGGAAAGTAATGGTATTTTAATTCTTGTGTCTCTTTACGTCTAAATTGATCTGAGGAATCCTTCTGGGTCAAAACACTATCAGTGCAGTGTGTCGAGTACGAAGCTGTAAGAAGTAAGCATCTGTTAGATAGTTGGTTTGGTTTCATCTTGTGAAGGTGTTCGAATAGTGCTGTCCATCTTGCGGGCTCTGGTTACTCCACAGCAGCGGATAAATTTCCCTTCAATTAAGTGGCTGCAAGGAACGTTCTTCAAGAGGAGCCGCTTCGTGCGCTTTAGTCTAACTTTGCAGCAACACTTCATAAACTTTCGCCTACAATATGTGGCTGGTCCACATGCCGGCGAGGGAAGCCGCGTAGCCCGTTTCGCACTGAGGCCGAGAGATAACCTCCGCGAACCATGCCTGCTGGTGATCTATGCCCCTGCAAAAGAAAAGCGAACACGAGTTCATGTGTCCGCTATTGCCCTTTCCTACAGGAACCAACAAGAGTTGCGTGGACAAGCAAGTGTCCATGACGTAACCGACCGACGATGCTATCGCGACGAACAAGGGCGTATTCAACGCCAAGACGGGACACTTTTGCCGAAGCCATATTGAAAGAGACAGCCGAAATATCAGCGGGACCAACACACACACACACTTCAGAGAGCTAGCACGCGGTGATGTACTATAGAACGACTAGTGTTTGTGACGCGGCAAGACGACGTAGATACCAAAGAGCAACAGTAGGAAGATGAAGCACACACGAGTGCCTGGCGCCAAAAGAAAGTTCTCGGGGCTGGAGAGAAGGACCGCATTCCGCAGGGTGGTGGCAAGAGGCCGTCAGAATGTCGAGGTGGGTAATGCGGGGAATGAAGACACATGCATTGAGAGCAGAGGCGATGGCGACGACGACCAGTGAAAGGCCTGCAGTCAAACACGCGGTGCTGTTACGCAGCCACCTTAAGAGACTGAAGAGGAGGAAGATAGGAATGAAGAACGCGTGAAGAGAATAACTGCGAATGCTAGGACAAGTACGAGGGCAGTGGCAGTAAAGGTGACACTGTTCTCAAACCTCGCGATGAAGGTCGGCGAGGGAGAATGCTTCGGGGACGCAGCCTCTGACGTAGCGATGTCTTCTGGCAACAACCTGTCTACCCATACCTTGCACATCGCAGATCGCCGGCTCCGTTTACAGCAGCCGGAGGCAGCACCCTCCGATTGCTTGCCCACGTTGCATTTCCAAAATTATGTACGGGACTCCCCTATCGGCGTGCACTAGCTGCCAATGTTCTATCACGAGTAGGGATGCAACAATACCGAATGAAATAAGTTTTCGAAAGTTGTGTAGGATTAGTGAGCACATAGCCCTTATACTGAGAAACAGGAATTTTCGATTTAAGTTTTCTCTTTATGTAGCAACCTTTGAGGTGTGCGCCTTGTAACGACTCTTGACGTTTTCGTCCTCCAGTCACGCTCCTACATAAATGCCCTCAGGCGATATGCAGTATCATAATAAATAAATAAATAAATAAATAAATAAATAAATAAATAAATAAATAAATAAACCACTGTTAAAGAACCTTTATGGTGATGTACAATGGTTTCGCCGTCGTCTTTGGGCGCATGAGGGATCAGTAAATATTTTGCATCGCTGATTCTTTCCACAGCTACGTTGCCGACCCACCGAAAGCGGCAGCTGTGTCCCACCAGCGGCCCACGTGCATTCGAGGCCGATGTTAACCAGCTGCAGCGACTGAAAACTTATCTCGACTAGTTCAGCAAAACATAGGTCATACACACAGTGCCATATTTAACGTGTGGTGCGTCGCTGCCACGACACCAAAAAGTAACATTTAACGTGGTTATAACTGGCAGCGCCGCGTGCTTTCTTTACAATTTGATGCTGCTATCTACGGCATTCACTTTCCTTTCACAGGCGACGTTTCGGTGCAAATTAGCATGGTCATGGGGGTTCCCCTTGTTTATAAGTTATGATACCCTGCGTGAAAAGTGTACTGTGATGAGGAAAGCATCTGCAAGCACCAGTTGATTGTGCGAACTGTCGTCATCCACGGTTGCGTTCCCTGCTTCTCGCACCACTTCTCGTGAAACAGCAAATTGTCACGGCCACTTCTTGACCACGCGTGCTTTTGAACAGTTCTACTGCTATCATCGTAGCAACAGTGACTTCCTACCACAACCTAAACTATGAAAGGGAAAATTAGCATCCACCCGTTTTGTAGCACAAGGCTACAAGGAAATCCATACGCATTCGTATGGATTTCCTTGTAGCGTTGTGCTACAAAACAGGCGGATGCTAATTTTCCCTTTGATAAACGTTACTCCACCGTGCGGGTTTCCGCAGAACTCATTTGACAACCTAGACTGATGCAGAAGCTGGAGCTACTGGGAGAAAAGCGCGAAATCACAGGTACAGCTGTTGCACCTATTTCGGAGTCACCTTCCAGCACACTAAACTTGACTGCCGATGCTGATTACGTTCTCCACCCTCATCAAGAACACGTCATAGCTGTGACGTCCAGCCAGGTTGCGGATGGTGATGCCTTGGTTGCCCCTTTCCTTGCTGCACCACGCGAGGCATTCTAGTCGCCCCAGGCCTCGTCCGCTTTTCACGTGGCCGAGCTTTTCTCTCCGCCAGCAACACAAGCCCGGAAGCTGTGCTGATGCCTAAGGGGATGACCGTGGCGACTTTCACCGACCCTGCACTGATCTCTGTCTCAGCGCTTTGCCCTTCTTCATCCTCAGCCCCAGCCACAGGTTCGCGTTCTTCTTTTTCTGTGCGAGCAGTAATCTGTACTGACCTAACTGTTAGGAACTGACCTAACAACTGCGCAATCTGATGCGCTCATGGCCCTCTTGGATAGGCACAAATCCTGCTTCGATACATATGCCATCGCTTTGGGCCAGACTCCTGTGGCTGGACACCGCATTGAAACTGATGGTTCCTGCATAATATGCCGTCGCCCATACCGAATTTCACAGTCGGAGCGGTAGGTTATTAAATAACAAGTTGATGACATGCTAGAACGAAATATTATCCGGCCTTCATCTAGTCCCTGGGTGTCACCCGTCGTCCTTGTCAAGAAAAAAGATGGCTCCGTTCGCTTTTGCATAGATTAGCGAGCACTGAATAAGACACACGCAAGGACGTATATCCCATGCCTCGCATTGATGACGCCTTGGACACACTACAGGGAGCGAAGTATTTTTCGAGCCTTGATATACGATCAGGATATTGGAAAATTCCCATGAATGCGGCTGACAAGGAAAAAACCGCTTTTTCCACGCCGGACAGACTTTACGGATTTAATGTAATGCCATTTGGTTTCTGCAGTGCTCCAGCCACCCTTGAACACATGATTGGCACTGTTCTTCGCGGCCTAAATGGAAAAGCTGCCTCTGCTATCCTCACGACATCGTTGTCTTTTCGTCTAGCTTCAGCCAACACCTCAAACGATTAGACGAAGTCCTACAGTGCCTCTCATACGCCGGCCTCCATCTTAATACAAAGAAAGGCACATTCGCTGCAGCAAGAGCATCAAAGTGTTAGGCCATGTTATTTCCAAAGCTGTCATCAAACCAGACCCGGAAAAATAACTGCTGTGTTTCAGTTCCTGCGGCCATCGAATCAAAAGACATTGCGCAGCTTCCTCGGCCTGGCGTCTTACTTTCGAAGTTTTATACGCAATTTTGCAGTAATAGCGGCGCCTTTACATAAGCTCCTGGGCACTGTCACTCCCTTCGCATGGTCCGAAGAGTGCGAGTAGGCATTTAGGTCTCCTAGGTGACATTTCTCTTCGCGACCCGTGCTTCGCAACTTCGACGAGAGAGCACCCACCGTCTTTCACACTGACTCAAGCGCACAAGGAATAGGGGTAGTACTTCTGCAACGCGATGTCGCTTCTAAGGAGCAAGTTGTGGCGTACGCCAGCCGCACCTCGTCGCCGGCTGAGCGGAACTACACCATCAGGGAGCAGTAACGCCTGACTATTGCGTGGTCGATCCAGAAATTTCGCCCTTACTTCTACGGTCGCCACTTCACCATCGTCACCGACCACCGTGCTCTTTGTTGGCTATCATCGATTAAGAACATGTCCAGACGCCTGGGCCGGTGGGTCCTGCACTTGCAAGAATATGACTTCACCACCACTTACGAGTCTGGAAAATGCCATCATGATGCAGACACCTTGTTTCGTTGCTCACTTGTACCTTCCCGTGATAACGCACACAACCAATGAGCGCCGTTTTGTTATAACGCACAGCCTGCTTCACACGAGCTCTCGTTAACGTCACTAGATACCACTCCGTGTCCTTTCCACTCCGATTTCAGTTCACTTCAGAAAGCCGACTTCTACTGTCGAACACTTATGGACCATCTTCGTGGCATCTCTCAACCGCCAAACAGCCGTTTGCACCGCCAGCTGCGACGTTTTCGTCTTCAGGATGGTGTGCTATAACGTCATATTTACCATCCCATGAGCAATAGGCGGGTCCCCGCACTAGCTCGCCACCTTCGCCTTTGAGTGTTATAGGCCTTTCACGACGACGTTACTGCCGGTCACGTAGGTTTTCTCAAGACCTACGACCGCCGTTACTCAATACGTCGCCAAATACACTCTAAGCCGCAAAGGACGAAAAGGGGTCTGTGGTTCGTCCTTTTGGGGGGTAAATGCATTGCCACAACCATTACTCCCTAAAGGACCAACGATTCGTTCCTCGGGGACTAAGTGCGAAGGGACGAATTGTTCATCCCTTAGCAGTTACTCCTCAGGAGACTAACGGTTACTCCTCACACTTGCTCCCTCAAAGGACTAAATGTTCATCCAAGCAGATGCTCCCCCCAGACTGAGTTCATCCCATAGGACTAACTGTTCCTCTTCACAAATGCTCTGACCAGACTAAATGTTCATCCCATAGGACAAACTTCCTCATTACACATGCTCCCACCAGACTAAATGTTCATCCCTGCAGATGCTCCCCCTTTCCCACAGAGCAACTGTTCATCCTGTTGGTCGAACAGTTTAAACTGGCAAAACCTGGTTTTCAGGGATGAATTGTTCCTCCACTGAGGGAAATAATTCATCCTTTAATACCACATGGCTTTTCGTCTCCATCGGCCTAGGCCTCTGGCTGCATGCAGCAATTGGTGAAAATCACAACAAAAAAGGAAGGGTTTGAACATAATTTATTAAATAAACACAAATGGTCTGCCGCCTTACTTCTGCAGCAAGGTGTGGGCAACACGTTTGTTATTGTATTGACATGTTTTATAATTCAAATGTCTTTTGTAATACAATCACAAATGAACACTTGAGTTGCTTTACTGATGATGGCCTAATTTGCCATGTGCTTCCAAACGATGACAACTACAAAGTGGCATTTCAGAAAAACGAGATCACACACAGCAGTCCGTGTGAACATCTAGGCGCTCGCAAATCTTCTCTTCTTCGTGCAGCAGTTAAGATTACCGAGCATCGAAGGAAAGTGTACGCGATCGCATGTGCGCCGACACAGCTGGACCGACACAGCTGGACATGGCACGTCGGCGGAGCTAGCATACATCAAGGACCACTGTCAACAAAATGTGGTTTTACTAAAGTGAAGTTTTATTGAAAAGGGAACCAAGCGACAGTAACGAGTAGCGGGAACAGAGCCCAGCGGGACAGAAGAAAAGTACACGCACCAAGCACGAAGGGGTACCAAAATGAGCTGGAAAAACCCACGCGGTAAATGGAAAACCATACCTGTTTAATTAGAAAACAATGAATTACAGTACCTAGAAGGAGATATCCGCAACAGACTTCATTCACGCACTGCGCACAGTTCGTTCGTTTAGCACACACTGCCCGTTGGTCTACTTCGTCGTCGCAAACACATCGCTATTTTGCAGTTGCTTGCGTAGGACCACACTGGAATGCCGACACAAACACCTACACAGGAATACAGCGTCCACATCTCGGTGTTCTCCGCACACGCGGAGTGGAGATAAAGCACATGGTCACTCGCGAACGCACGTACACTGCCGAGACACCGCTCGGTGTTCTCCGCACACGCGGAGTGGAGATAAAGCACATGGTCACTCGCAAACGCACGTGCACTGCCGAGACACCGGGAAACTACGTTGACGAGACATGCCAGCGCACACCCCGTACGACCAGTCCGACCCCCGCGAATGACCCCCTTGCTCCCCTCCTTTTTCATTGTCCCGTGCAGCTACGCGCCTGCTTACAAAAGAAAACACGCAAAAAATGCGTTCAGGCTCGCTCCCATGTCACTCACTTACTCGGAGCGAAGGACGCGCTTGGAAAGGCTGGGCTTCGCTCTGCTGGGTGGCTGGATGTACACACATTTCCCAGAAGCACTTGCGCGCCCACGGGTGGCGCTGCGGTGCTTGAAAAAGGTCTATTGTAAAAAAAAGTAGCCTGCGTGTATCTGCTGCGGATTCCTATTCATAAACTTGCGTCTGCAGTAGGCACACACAGACTACGAGCATAACAAGCACATGACCTCAATAGGTACGCACAACACTGCAGACTAGGGGCATGAGAAAGCATGCAATGGGAGGAAAAGAAAAGACTACGAGCGCTACAACGTCCTGCATGTTTTACATCTGCACGATCTACACACACACACCGCTAAGATCAAGGTAAGATTCCAACGAAAAGAATAAACGTCTCCCACGTGTGCCTCTTTGGTAAGAAAATCGAAAGGGCCAGAGGGTTAAAGAAAAAAAAACCACGCAAGAAAACCCTATTAACAAAACATACAAGGAGAATGAGCAATACTTAACGCGCAATTAGAAGAGATAGGAAGTCCGATGAGCCGTAAGAGTACTTGCTAACACGTGGTCTTATCCATGGCGTGCGAGCCAATAATCCATAGAAAAATCAACGGGCTGTCGATTCCTCGCTACGCTGATCTCTTCTGAAAGCACTGTTGGGCTCGTTCGGCGTGTCCGTGTGCTTGCAGAAAACACCATCTTAGTAACATCACCCTTCGGCCACCCTATTCACACCACGACCGCACGCGCACACTTCTCAAAAATTCTGCCGCATGTTGACAGTGTCCTGCCGCCACCACTGACTGCAACGCCGGGAAGGCTACGCAAGTAGTCCGTAAAGAAAAGGAGAGGTGTATCGCTCCGACACACAAACGAGCTACACAAAACACAGACTCGCGCGTTTCGATTGTTTCCCCTGCAATTACGAGCGTGTTTTGTTAAGCTGATCAGAACTATATTATGACGTGAGGCTGTGACCGAGGCATTTATTGTTTTTCGCTCCCGCAAGCAACGGACTACTTTTTGGTCGCGGAAATACACAGAGTAAACACAAGCACCATCTTTTACAGCGCTGCACGTGCAGGCACGCACCGCGGCTGCCTACCGTGACTAACTTGATGCGAGTTTCGGTACACAAAGGGGCTCGCCGTCTGCGCCCCTCAGCCGGAGGGGTGAGCGCTCTCCTACGGACGCGTTCTTGTTTGTGCTCTTTGCAAATTGCCCCTGCTCCCTCCAAAATAAAGTTGTTTCTACTTCTACCAGCTTCCCTTGACTGGTACATGAAAGTTTTACGTGCCCTCAGTAGTTGATAAGCGTGACAGGCTTTATCTGTGTTTTTATCTTAGTTGCACAAATTCACCTCCTCTCTCGACCAATATACGATGCAGCATATATCAACGAAATTCATAGCTCGACGCTAATTGGTTCATAGTACTAAATATTGGATAGCACGGATTCGACCGTTCGACTGTTTGCTTCAGTGTGGTTTTTTTTGTCTATTGTCCTGTGTCGAATTCGCAGTGTCCAGTTCTTCTGAATGTAGCGGAGGTCTCCGTATTAATTCTAACCACCAGGGCCCCCTTGATGTGCTCGAGGACACATTGCACAAACGTTCGATTTCCGTGGGGCAGTACTGGGGTTCCTTTATTTTATTAAAGTTGTTCTCTCTCTGCCCCCGCAACTCTACCACCACATGGAATGTAGCGGTTTCGACAGACAATCGCAACCACGACCTCGTGCTTCGCTGCAGCAGGCCACGACCACTTACCCACCGGCGGTGGATGAAAAAACAATTGCATATGCCGAAGCATATGCCAGAGGGACTAACAGCGATGCGTAGAGAGACGAAATGCCACCGTTCATCCTTCAGTTAGTCCCTTTGAAAATAAGGACGAAACATTTCGACCATGAGATTTGCGCACGGCACGCATCGTTTTCAGTTACTCTCTCCCCAGACTAACCGCTGGTCGCGAGGACTAACTGCAGCGGTTACTCCGGTTTTCGTCCTTTGCGGCTTAGAGTGTACGTCGCCGCCTGCGACTCGTGTCAGCACCGCAAACGCTCCACATCCCCTCCTGCCGGTTTCCCCCAACCTCTTCCCTGCCCAACTACACCTTCCGAATTCGCCGGAATTGATTTATATGGTCCACTGCCCTTAACACCTTCCGGTAACCGTTGGATCGTCACTCTGGTTGACAATTTAACAAGGTACGTGGAGACTGCACCTCTTTGATCTGGGGCCGCTTCTGAGGTTGCTTACTTCTTTTTGTAGTCCGTCGTCTTGCGCAACGGAGCACCACGCTTCCTTTTTAGTGACCGTGGCAAAACCCTCATTTCCATTGTCCCTGAGGAAGCCTTGCGGGCGACTCATACCAATCATAAAACTTCCATATGTCACTCTCAAACCGACGGCCTCACTGGACGATTTTACCGAATATCATCTCACATGATTTCGATGTACATACGCCCTGACCACAGCAACTGGGATAATATTTTACCCTTCGTCACTTTCGCGTATATTACTGCGATACAACAAACCACCGGCTACAGACCTTTCTTCCTTGTCTATGGACGCACTGCCTCTTCCGTTTTTGATACAGAATTCTTTTCCGCTTCTGCCCCGCCCAATGCACCACTACCAGAGGGGTTTGCCGCTCGGGTCGTCCGTTGCCGTGAAATTGCTCGTCGCAACACAACGGAAGCTGCCCAGGAAGAACGGAAACATCGCTGGGAGAGTAAACGCCGGGACCTCGCCTTCAGCTCTGGAGATCAAGTACTACTATGGACTCCGGTTCGAGCATCTGGACTATGCGAGAAATTTTTTCACCGGTATATTGGCCCATACGTCGTTCTTCAGCCGTCGTTCGGCCGTGCCACGGCCGAAGCGTTGAACGTATATAACGGCGTTGAACGTACATTGAACGGCCGAAACTTATATATATATATATATATATATATATATATATATATATATTGTGAAGCTGTGACGATGACGCCGTTTTATTAAGCTTTGAGGCTACAGATGACGGTTCGCACCCCAAGCACAGATTGAGCTCTAGATGACAACCCACAGCCGAGAATGATGACGAAACCAAGGTGATGATGATTATGTACAGATGAAGTAGAAGAGGCTAATGAATGCCCACACTAATTTCCCGCGCGCAAGAGCGGCCATCCTGGCCGCAGCTCAAGGGGACGGAGAGCGCCGGGTGAAAGGTTTCATACGAGAAACGTGGACCACTTCGGTAGCACGGCAGCGGCGGTCAGTTGGGACGACAACAGGTGTCACGCGGTAGTTGACGGGGGAGGTCTGTGCCAAGACGGTGTAGGGGCCGATGAAGCGAAACTGAAACTTCTCACATAAGCCAGGGGTGCGAACTGGTGTCCAGAGCAGCACCTCATCGCCAGGGCGGAAGGAGACGACGCGGCGATGTGCATCATAGTGCTCCTTGCGATCCCGTTGCCTAGCGTCGGTATTCATGCGGGCGAGCTCGCGACAACGGAGGAGACGGGACAGATATTCTTCAAGAGTCGATGAAGGCTCTTTGATAGGAGCCGCGAAGAAAGAGACGTCAAGAAAGTAAGAGGCCGAGCGGCCATAGACAACGTAGAACGGCGAGTACCCGGTTGTGCGTTGTACCGCAGTGTTATATGCGAAAGTTACAAATGGCAAAATGGTGTCCCAGTTTGTGTGGTCAGGTTGAATGTACATGGCGATCATGTCGGAGAGCGTGCGGTGAAATCGCTCGGTTAAGCCGTTGGTTTGCGGGTGATAGCTGGAGGTTGTCTTGTGGATGGTTCCGGAGGCACTGAGCACTTCGTCTACAAGTTGCGAGAGGAATGCTTTTCCGCGGTCGCTCAGGATGACGCGAGGAGCACCGTGACGGAGTATTAAAGCTCGAAGTATGAATTCAGCGACTTCAGAAGCTGACGCTGAACGCACACAGGCGGTCTCGGCGTAGCGTGTCAAATGGTCCACTGCCGTCACAATCCATCGATTACCGCTAGACGTCAGAGGAAGGGGGCCGTACAGGTCAACGCCGACTACGTCGAATGGTTCTGACGGACATGGGACCGGTTGCAGCTGTCCGCTTGGCAGTGTTGTAGGGAGCTTTCGACGCTGACAACGGGCGCAAGAAGAGACATACCTCGCTACACTGGCAGACATGCCTGGCCAATAGAAGCGAGCTTTGATGCGGTCATAGGTTTTCTGAACACCAAGATGGCCAGAAGTCATGTCATCGTGAGAAGCCTGAAGGACTTGAGGCCGAAGAGAGCGAGGCAGGACAGGCACCCAGCGTTGGCCGTCGGAGTGGTATACATGGCGGTATAGGACGTGGTCTGCGATCTTAAACCGTGTCAGCTGTCGACGACTGCGGGCGTTAGGTGGGCGCGAAGTTCCTTGAAGGCGGGCTATGATGCGCTGGCAATAAGGGTCTGCAAGCTGATGCGATAGGAATGATGGGTGGTCATGCGGCAGTACTTGGTCCACAGCAGCTAAGGACGTAGCGTACGAGGAGGGACTTTGCCAGAGCTTGTCACATAAGGTGGTTGAAGGTCCATTGCCCTGTGACGCAGGAAGCGGACATCGAGAAAGGGCGTCTGCATCCTGGTGTTTTTTACCGCTCTTGTAGGTGATGGTAAAGTCATACTCTTGGAGACGTAGAATCCACCGACCAAGGCGCCCGGACAGGTTCTTCAACGTCGAAAGCCAGCATAAGGCGTGATGGTCCGTCACGATAGTGAAATGTCGGCCGTGAAGGTAAGGTCGGAATTTCTGCACGGACCATACGACGGCTAGACATTCTTGTTCAGTAATCGTGTAGTTCTTCTCGGCATTTGTAAGAATGCGGCTTACGTACCCAACGACTCTTTCACGTGAGGAATGGTCTCGCTGTAGGAGAATGCCACCGATGCCGTGACCACTGGCGTCCGTATGCAGGAAAGTAGGTGCGGTTTCGTCAAAATGGCAAAGTACGGGTTCAGAGGTTAGAGCGCGCTTGAGATAGTCAAAAGCTGATTCGCATTCGGCAGACCACACAAAGGGAACATGATTTCTGAGGAGTTTGTGTAAAGGGGAAGCTATGGTGGCGAAGTCGCGTATGAATCGGCAAAAATAGGAAGCGAGTCCTAAGAAACTGCGGAGATCTTTAGCTTTCTCGGGACGAGGAAAGTGCAGAACGGCGGAAACCTTGTCAGGGTCGGGGCGAATGCCGTCCTTGCTTACAATGTGGCCTAACACCTTGATTTTCTTGCTTGCAAAATGGCATTTCTTGGTGTTTAGCTGAAGTCCAGCACTGGCAAGGCACGTGAGAACTTCGTCCAGACGGTGCAGATGCTGAGGGAAGCTTGACGAAAAAATAACGATATCATCTAGATAACATAAGCAAGTCTTCCACTTCAGGCCACGGAGAACAGTGTCCATCATGCGCTCGAAGGTTGCGGGTGCATTGCACAGGCCGAACGGCATTACATTGAACTCGTAGAGTCCGTCGGGTGTTGAAAACGCCGTCTTCTCTTTATCGTCCTCATGCATAGGTATTTGCCAGTACCCGGAACGCAGGTCGAGAGTCGAGAAGTACTCGGCACCCTGCAGGGTATCCAAGGCATCGTCTATGCGCGGCATAGGGTACACATCTTTGCGCGTGATCTTGTTGAGTGCCCGGTAGTCTACGCAAAACCGCACAGAGCCGTCCTTTTTTCGAACGAGAACAACGGGGGATGACCAAGGGCTCGAGGATGGTCGTATTATATCCCGTTGTAACATATCGGCGACGTTTTCTTCAATCACTTTGCGCTCAGCAGACGACACGCGATATGGCCGACGGCGCACGATGGAAGTGCCTTCTGTCTCGATTCTATGCGTTGTAATGGATGTCTTTCCCAACGAAGTGGAATGCGCGTCGAACATATCTTCATGCTTCTTCAGCAAAGCCAGCAATTCTTGTGATTGTGAAGGTGTCAAGTCGGAACTGATTGTAGATGAAAGAGCAGAAAGAGACTCAGAACTCAGAGCAGATGACGCCCCAGAGGATGTTGATTTAAAGGAAAGCAGTGATATAGCTTGCGATTCAAGGACGCGCGCCAGTGTAGTGCCTTTAGCGACGAGAATTTTTTCGGGAGTCGTGTTCGTCACGTAGAGATGTGCACGGCCACTATGAAACCGAACCAGCCCTGATGCAAAGGCTATCCCTCTTGCGAGACAGCGGACAGATGGTAAAACCAGCACGTCACCCTGGTCAATCACATCAGACGTTATGGTCACAATTTTCTGATGGCGAGGTGGCAGCTCAGTGTCGTGCGCAGCAACAAAATGAAGAGGTGCGTCATCGGCGTGGAGTGAGTAGTTGGTGTCGGTCAATTGGATAGCGCGTTGCCGACAGCAGATTGAAGCGGACGCCGTGGAAAGAAAATCCCATCCCAAGATGAGCTGGTGCGGACACGAACTTAGCACGGCGAATGGTATGCAAACTAGAAGGCCATCAATGAAAACACGGGCGGTACACATAGCCATAGGGCGAATAGCGGATCCTTGAGCAGCAAGTAATGTAGGTCCGTTATATGGAGTGGTAACTTTTCGCAGACGCCAACACAAGTCACGATGAATTACCGATACGCTAGCACCAGTGTCTATCAAAGCTTCTACTAACACACCCTCTACGGAAACCAATATCATGTTACATGGACGCGCTGGAGGAATTTCTGTCCCATCGTCGGATGCAGCTTTTCCTCCGGAAGCTGCATAAGTTAGTTTTCCGGACGGCGATCAGAGAAGGGGGAAGCAGGGCGCAGCGGAGACGTAGAGCGGCGAAGTGGCGATGGGGAGCGGCGCCTCGCCGGACGGTAGGCACCAGCATTCGCGGACTCTGCAGGTGGTGATGGAGAACGACGTCGAGGAGGAGAATACGGACGGCGTTGGAAAGTAGGTCCGGCAGAATAGTCATCTCGTTCGTAGACGTCGTAACCGCGGCGCTCGTTTTGCTGGCGCTTGCGGCAAAACCGCGCGATGTGACCACGATATCCGCAGTAGTAGCATGTAGGACGCGGCGGGCGCCACTGCTGATAACTGGGCTGAATGGATCCACCGACAGTCATAGAAGCCATGTGGACCGGTGTTGGTTGAGGAGGCATCGATGGAACTACGGCCGGCGAACTTGCGGCTACTTTCGCGTATGTTGGCGGGGGATATGTTGTTGGACGGTCCACACAAACAGCACCAGTCATGGACGCCAACTCTTCCTTGACAACGTCTCGCAAAGAGTCACCGGAAGCAGCCAGGGGCGGTGAAGCTGGTAAGAAGCCAAGCGTCTGGAGCTCTTCCCGTATGATGGTACGGATCATCGCGCGCAATGAGGAATCGGTGGTAGCGATGTTTTCTACGGTGTCCGGTTGCAAGCGGACCGACTCGAGTTCATCAAGGCGCTGGCAAGTGGAAACTACATCGGCAACGGTTTCGGGGTTCTTGATGGCCAGGGCGTTGAAGGCGATACTCCCGATGCCTTTGAGAATGTGCCGAACCCTGTCGGATTCGGTCATGGCTGAGTTCGCTCGACGACAAAGGGCAAGGACGTCTTCTATGTAGGAAGTGTATGATTCGCCGTGTTGTTGTTTACGGGAATCGAGTGTCTTCTTTGCGAGAGCAGAGCGAACGGCTGGTGTGCCGAAAATTTGTCGAAGCTGCTGCTTGAAATTGCCCCAGTCTGCGAAGTCTACCTGGTGGTTGTAAAACCAGGTCTTTGCCACTCCCGTTAGATAAAAGGGGACGTGGCTTAGCTTAAGCGGCTCGTCCCAACGGTTAGCTGCGCTTACTCGGTCATAGTCGTCAAGCCAATCCTCGACGTCTTCGCCGCGAAGTCCAGCGAATAAGTGGGGGTCACGCTGGTGGCCGCTTACAACCCAACAATGAGGGGCGGCAGATGTCTGAGCCGACATGGGTGATGCGGACGTGTCAGTTGGCTGCGACATGACGGCGGGCAGCTGACACAAGCGGCGGCCCGATCGAAGCTCCAGGGGTGTGACCGGGGTGGCAGAGGACGGGGGACCGAAGAGCACTCTCCACCACTTGTGAAGCTGTGACGATGACGCCGTTTTATTAAGCTTTGAGGCTACAGATGACGGTTCGCACCCCAAGCACAGATTGAGCTCTAGATGACAACCCACAGCCGAGAATGATGACGAAACCAAGGTGATGATGATTATGTACAGATGAAGTAGAAGAGGCTAATGAATGCCCACACTATATATAAGTTTCGGCCGTTCAATATACGTTCAACGTTTATATATATATATATATATAATCCGATCAGCGCGAGACATCCGGTTAAATTTTTTTCTCGTTTGCGGGATAATTATTTTGTCTAATGAATGCGCTCAACAGTAGCGTATCATGACGCATGATGCAACTTAGCTGCCTCCAGACGTTACGCATCAGCAACCTGTATTTTTGCATCGTGTGGTGCCATAGCCTTGCCTCCATCCTCCTCTATCATCTGCCTCATCCCGTACCGTCGAGATGGTAAAGCTTCGCATCTTCGGCAAAACGTTTTTGCCCATTAACGGATGCCGGCACACGGAGTGGCGTATGTCAGGTGAGAACGGTCTCCGAGTTTCACTTTGCCGAAATACTGCAACCACACCAACGCTAGCCTCGTAGCTTGTTTTCTTGTATTGTTTGTCATCTCATACTTTTCAAAGCGCTTGTGGTACATGATTGGTCCGGCTGTTAAAGGCACCAGTCCGCGCAACAACGTAGATTGGAAATCCTGTCAGGCCTGTAAGCTACCTCACGCTACTCTCAAGACGTCAAAAATCGAAGACGTTCATGGTGTGCCAGGTCATGTATCGAGTGCACTCCGTCTTCGCAACACTGGTTCATGTTGGGTTTCGTCCGAAGCTGTACGAACAGGCCGGGCACCTTTTGACTCGATGCACTCCTCGTGGGCGCGCTCCATGCTGTCGGTCTTGGTCATCAGACAGTCTGTGTTATTGCACTGCTCCTTTGTTCGCTAATGAACACATTTTCCTAGGTTTTTCTTTTCGCCCTCCGTGCTGGCTGGCGACATCTCGAAAAAGCACGCGCTGTGCCAAGGCTTTCGGGCGCAGAAACACGACAAGTGGTGCGCTTGGTGTACTCCTCTTATGAATTGTTGGCCTTCCAAATGTGGTTGCGTTGAACGAACTCATTTTATGCGAACCTTTTTTTTTAATGCACTTGTTCGACTGCGTTTACTTGTAATGCTGCAGCCATCTGCCTTTAGCAAGCCTGAGCTGTCTAAGCCAGCCACAGTTTCTCCTATTAAAAAAATATGTGCGCCCTGTCGCGAAATATTGCCTTTAATTGACCTTGCCTAGGAACTAAGTGATGCTGCATCTACCAGCATAACCTTATATGACCTCGACATCGTGCTATATCACGTAAATATTGTTAGGACAAGTGACCGGTAGAAGATGAAGGGTAAGAAGAAGGAAGAGAAGATAGTGATGATCACGACGACGATTATGAAGATAATAATGATTATGATGATGAGGAGGAGGAAGATGAGGGTGATGAAGTGATGTAGATGACGGAGATCATGATGATTATGACCATGATGATGATGAAAATGATGTTCGGCCATCTTCGCTATGATATGGCCTTGCACGACCTGTTGAAAGCTGCGTGCTTTTCATCTTGTGTTGAGCTACGTCCTGGCGTTAAATTTAAGCGGTTGTAGGGGGAGTTTACCGGAGGGGGCAAGACCGTCCTCGGGCAAGACCTGGTAGGGGGAGCCAAGCGCCCCTCCCAGGTCGGCTCTAGATCCGCTCTAGACATACCTAGTAGAATGAGTGAAGGAAATCGGCGCTTAAAAAACTCAGGGGAGGTTGCACTCACGCGCAAGACTTGAATGGCGAAGCTGTTGTATGCGAGCAGTAACGGACGCATAGTTAGTTTCAGCATCATGTTTATTTACATAATGCGATGCTAGCACTCTTTGTCATATACATTGGAGACGTCATCGTCTCGAGGCCCTTGTTTCGTTGTCGTGGTCTTTGGTTCTTTGTCGTGTCAGCAGCATTAGGCGCGTCCGCACGTGCGCGGTGGGATCTGAGTAAACGTCGACGTCCTGAACCTCTATCAAGCACGCCAAACTTCTCGGAGCGCGACCTCTCCATTGGCCTTGCGAACGGTCCGCGGCAGGGTCCTCGAACTGCGAAGATGCTGCGTGCTCTTCCTCGACACCGAGCGCATGCGCACGACGACGCGAGCGGACCTTCTAGGATAGCGCATGCCTATGACGGCACGAAAAGCGGCTCTTCTACGAACGAAACGCAGGACTGCGCGCTATGAGGTGTCTTTCTTGTTATGATCAGGTGTTGCGACGATTACGGCAAAACACTCAAGTGCTACAGCGGCCGCTACCATGTGTCTTTCCATTGTCGAGTGGGTGTCCTGGAGGCTGAGCCCCACCTGCGTGATAGCGTTCCCCGTGGGGCGTTTTTGGAGTTTTTGCTCACACAAACTCCGAAATATGGGCAGTAACAACTGTAGTGGACGCTGAGTGCTTTGTATAGTCGCTAATGGATGGCGCTGCGGGCAGGCGAGCGCCCCCTGACATCGGGTATATAGAGGGGCGGATCGAATAAAGGGGATTCTTGTTGTTGCTACGGGCCGCGCTCGTGTCTTTACTCGGCGTCTCTGAACATGGTGTCAGAAGTGGGAGACGCTTCCAAGCTCAACGTTGTGCGCGTCGGTACGCCGGGACTTCAGCCTCCGTCGCCGTTCAACTTCACAAGCCCTGGGGTATGGACCACATGGATAGCAAGGTACGAAGACTACGCCTTTGCTGCCGGACTCAACACAGCCACCGACGAGGTGCAAGTGCGAACACTCTTATATTGCATGGGTTCTCAAGCACGTAGCGTCTTGTCGTCGCTAGGACTGTCTGCTCCGGAAAACCTCCCGTTTGCGGAAGTCGAGGCTATAGGCTCACCTCGCATTTTGTTCACCCTGTCAATGAGATTTACGAGAGCCGTCGATTTCACCGCCGAGTACAACAACAAGGGGAGCCGGTGGACGAATTCTTTACCGCACTTCGGAATCTTGTCAAGCGTTGTGGGTACAACAACGCCGAGGTCGAAGACCGACTTGTTCGAGACATGTTTGTCGTTGGATTGCGGAACGAGATGCTGTCGGATCAATTGTGCCGATGTACTAAACTTTCGGCAGAGGAAGCGTTGTGCCGAGCGCGTATTCATGAAGAAGCCGAAAAAGAGCGTCTATCCCGCGTAAGTCTCAGCGAGAGCGGGGCCTTCGACAGCTTAAACGTGGACGCGGCGCAACGCGCGAAAAATGCGTCACCGCGTCGCAGCAGGTCGGTACAGCCAACTCAGTCTACTTGCGATTACTGCGGCCGTGGTCAACACTCTCGAAAAGAATGCCCAGCTCGCAAGGCCACATGCAATTTCTGCAAGAAGCAAGGTCACCTTATTGCTGTTTGCCGGGCCAAGCATCGGAAGGAGCTGTTAGGCTCAGTTGAACTTCACGCGCTCAGTACGCGTCGGGCACGATATGCCGACATTCATGTGAATGGTCACCTCGCACACTTCAAGATAGACTCGGGAGCAGAAGTAACGGTGGTATCGCCTTCTTTCCCGGGCTTACCGGCCGTTTTGGATAAAGTGGACGCCGAGGTGTCTGGTCCTGGAAATCAAAGATTGTGCGTTCTGGGAACTTTCACTGCTACTTTGCAGTGGCATAACAAGGTCTCTGTGCAAAGACTATGTCATCAAGAACCAGACGACACACCTTCTGGGATTACCGGCAATTGAAGACTTGGGCATCGTTCAGTTTTTGGACTCTGTGTAAGGTATTCTGCCACCACAAGCAAGAATTTTTCGTGGCCTCGGGGAAGTGCAAGAAGAATACTATATTCGCGTTGCTCAAGACGCTCGCCCCTTTTCATTGAGTGTTCCTCGACGAATACCTCTGCCTCTACTTGAGCAGGTGAAGAAGGAATTGGATGAAATGGAAACCCAAGGAGTCATTCGCAAGGTTGACACGCCTACCGCATGGTGTTCAGGCCTCGTCGTTGTGCCGAAGCCGTCGGGCGGGTACAGGCTGTATGTCGATTTGACGAAGCTTAACAAGGTTATCCAGCGGGAACGCTACATTCTGCCAACAGTTGAAGACATCTTAGGCCAGCTTGGTGGGGCACGAATTTTTTCTAAGCTCGATGCAAGATCCAGCTTCCACCAGATCAAACTAACTCGTCAGAGTGAAGAACTGACAACATTCATCACACCTTTTGGCCGCTATTAGAGAGTAATAGCTGAGCGGCTCAGCGAGCCAGCGGGCCCAGCGAACAGTGTTGCCATCGCTGAGCGTCAGACATCCGCTAAAAAGCAATGAGAAATCCGCCAGATTCCGCTAGATTCTAAAACATATCCGCTAAATTTCCCGCTAGGGCCTATTTTATTCAAAAAACACTGCAATTTCGTATGATAAATACCTTTATCATTCTTAAAAGCTCCCCAAAACTACGAGAGCTGAAATAACATATAAAATAGTCTTTCAAGGAGTATAACTAGAACACTTGAGGCTTCAGTGATGCGGTGGTCGTCATTGGTGAACCTCATCACAGATGAGGCTAAAAGTTATAAATGTTCACACTGATGAAGAAAAAAACTCACAGGTCAACGAAAAACACATCGAGGTCTTCGTCGCCGCTGTTGTCGTCTGACACCATCTCCACAGGACCGCTGGTACTTGTTGAGGGACCAGACAGGTGACTTGGTTGCACATACGTTGCAGATGTCCCGATTGCACTAACAACTGCCGCGGGAAGTTCGTAATCAAAACAACTTTTCTGGTGTCGCTTCAGCCCCGCTCTTACGACGAGGATGGCATTTGTTGTTTCAGGATTCAGCTTGTTCCTCAGCTTGGATTTTACTATGTTAAGCTGACTAAATGTCCTCTCTACTTCGACATTTGAATACGGCAGCACGAGCATCGACATGGCAAATCCGGCCAGCTCGGCGAACGGGTTTTCGCCGCAGGCGTCCTTATAGGAGTGAACTTCACACCAGAACGACTGCGTGGACGATATTTGCTTCCAGTCCAGGAGGGCCCCACTGGTTTTGAATTTTTTCGATCGTTTCAGGGGGCACTGCCATTGCTTCCAGCAGAGGAATCAATGACTCATTCACGACGCACAAAGCGTTTTCGACCGATAAGAGTGATGTTTTCTGGAGAACTCTGATGTCGGGAAGTCGCTGTCTGATTTCATCTACTAGCGTGGTAATAAACCTTATGCAGCTTTCTCGCATCACAGCTTCATCTGCGACAGAGAACTCGTCGGTCTTCTGAGCTTTCATGTTGTCAACGTACGTCTCAAACAGGTAGCCCAGATATGGCTTGGGATTCAAGTGGTCCTCAAGTCTGCACGTCAGAACGTCAATCTGCTCTGTCGGAATTACGACTTTTTCAATCAAGCTTGAAAGCAAAGTCATGACGTCTTTCAGCAGCTTTGTTTGATCCGCATCTTTCGCCTCGAATGCCTTGTTAACCTTCTGAACATCTGTCAGAATCGGTCTCAAAAAAAGCAAGTACCCCAGATTGATCTGGTTTTCGTACATACCATACAGCACCTCTGCCGCATAGCACTTTTCAGTGCGCCTTGCAATCTCGAAGTGCGCCTTCAATTCGGTCCACTGGTCTACGATCCTCGATACGGCTATTTCGAGGGATAGCCATCGCGTCCTGCACGCTTGCACAATCTTCAGTGGTTCATCGCCGTCATTCATCAGACCGTAGAGCTTCTTGTACGCCATTTGCCGGGCAGGGGATCTTGCGAACCAGTTGTACGTTTCGCTTATTAGGTATTCTAAGATTCTCGGCAATGCTTCCGCCGTAGCAGCCGACGTGGCTAGCTGCAAAGAGTGGCAGACGCAGCGTATCAGTACGAGGTGGGGAGCCTCAGCTTTCAACTTCCGATGAACGCCATCCTCTGAAGCTAAACAATTTCCGCATTTTTAGAGAACACGGAAATGGTTTCTTGCAGGGCGATTTTGAATCGGTCCACTGCGTGAGGTATCCGCCAGAAACCCGCTATGTACAAAAATGGCCCGTCAGAAAATCCGCTAGCCGCTAGACTGATTTTTTCCCGTCAAAATAAAATAAAATCCGCCAGACTTAGCGGGAAATCCGCTAAATTGGCATCACTGCCAGCGAACGAGCGGAGGGCACAGCGGAGCGCATGACGAAAGGAAGAGTAATAGCTGAGCGACGCCGCGCTTGTTTCAGCGGAACGTACTGCTGCGCCACCTGTTGAACAGTGTGGAAGTTACTCTCGATCGAGCAGAGGTTTTACCTGTTGAATAAATTGAAGTTACTGCGAAAAAGATATCGCAAAAGTCATTTTTCATTAGATCACAGGTGTTATGTGGGAACACATCTTCGTTTTTGCTACATGACATGACACACCGCCGTCGCTTGTGTTGGGGGCTGCCATCTTGCAAAACGCTCGCACGCTGGCCCGCTGCGTACGCTCCGCTGAAGAGACGAAATGAGCGGGCGAGCGGCTCGCTCCGTAAATGCGCTGGCTGTCCCAGAGTGCCGCGCATGCGCGGTTGGCGTCTCCGCTCGATCGCTGGGCCCGCTGGCCCGCTGAGTCGCTTAGCTAATCCCTATTGCTACAAGCGTCTTCCCTTTGGCATTGCGACAGCGCCCGAGTATTAAATGCGAAGCATTTCTTAGCGAACTTCGGCGAGTTTGAGCGTATCTATCTATCTATCTATCTATCTATCTATCTATCTATCTATCTATCTATCTATCTATCTATCTATCTATCTATCTATCTATCTATCTATCTATCTATCTATCTAGCCGCCTACGATTTTGTGCTCTCCTGGCCGTTTCGCTAATCGGATCTTTACGAAAATTGGTATGCCACATTATGACTACATGACGAACATAAATGACAGGTCATAACATGAAAATCATGATATGCATGTCATGAGTGGCAAGATTTACATGCCACGGTCTTGGTGCTCTCCTGGCCGTTTCGCTAATGGGATGTATGCGAAAATTGGTATGGCACAACATGACTGCCTGACGAACATAAATGGCAGGTCATAACATGAAAATCATGATATGCATGTCATGAGTGGTATGATTTACATGCCACGGTCTTAGTGCTCTCATGGCCGTTTCGCTAATGGGATGTATGCGAAAATTGGTATAACACAACATGACTGTCTGACGAACATAAAGGGCAGGTCATAACATGAAAATCATGACATGCGTGTCATGAGCGGCATGATTTACATGTCACAGTCTTGGTGCTCTCCTGGTCGTCTCGTTAATGGGATGTATACAAAAATTGGTATGGCACAACGTGACTGCCTGACGAACATAAGAGGCAGGTCATAACATGAAAATCATGACATGCGTGTCATGAGCGGCACGATTTACATGTCACAGTCTCGGTGCTCTCCTGGTCGTCTCGTTAATGGGATGTATACAAAAATTGGTATGCCAACATATGACTGCATGGCGAACATAAATGACAGGTGATAACATGAAAATCATGACATGCATGTCATGAGTGACATGGTTTACGTGCCACGGTCTTAGTGCTCTCCTGGCCTTTCGCTAATGGGATGTATGCGAAAATTGGTATGGCACAACCTGACTGCCTGACGAACATAAAGGGCAGGTCATAACATGAAAATCATGACATGCGTGTCACGAGCGGCATGATTTACATGTCACAGTCTTGGTGCTCTCCTGGTCGTCTCGTTAAAGGGATGTACACAAAAATTGGTATGGCACAACGTGACTGCCTGACGAACATAAATGGCAGGTCATAACATGAAAATCATGACATGCGTGTCATGAGCGGCATGATTTACATGTCACAGTCTTGGTGCTCTCCTGGTCGTCTCGTTAATGGGATGTATACAAAAATTGGTATGCCAAAATATGACTGCATGGCGAACATAAATGGCAGGTGATAACATGAAAATCATGACATGCATGTCATGAGTGACATGGTTTACATGCCACGCGTTTCGTTAATGGGACGTATACGCAAATTGGCATGCCACAAGTTGACTGCATCACGAACGTAAATGACAGGTGATAACATGAAAATCATGACATGCATGTCATGAGCGACATGATTTACATGCCACGGTCTTGGTGCTCTCTTGGCCGTTTAGTTAGTGGGATGTGTAGGATAATTGGTATGCAACAATATGACTGCATGACGAACATAAATGACAGGTCATAACATGAAAAGCATAACATGCATCATGGGCGGCATGATTTACATGGCAGGCGTTTCGTTAATGGGATGTATACCAAAATTGCTATGGCACCACACGACAGCATGACGAACGTAAATGACAGGTCATAACACTAGAATCATGACACGCGT
This sequence comes from Hyalomma asiaticum, assembly GCA_013339685.2. Taxonomy (NCBI): domain Eukaryota; kingdom Metazoa; phylum Arthropoda; class Arachnida; order Ixodida; family Ixodidae; genus Hyalomma; species Hyalomma asiaticum. Next base: position 126,749,211 of record CM023483.1, on the reverse strand, counting down.
GTCATGACCGGCATGATTTACATGACATGGTCCTGGCGCTATACTGCCGTTTCGTTAATGGGATGTATGGGCTCCGTCTACTGACCAGAGGGCGCTACGTTGCTCTCGTTGGATGGCTCAGTGTCGCTGACATTGGCCGCTTGGGTCGCACGTATGAGACGCGCGCGCACGGTGGAAACCGAGGCGACAGCGACGTGTGCGTTTCTTCGCTGCTTTCCGGGCGTGCTGCGAACCACACGAACGCTCGCAGCGTCGCCCTTGGGGCAGTTTGCCGCAGGTTTGGAGCGCGCGTCTCAAAGGAAATCAAACGAAAGATGGTGGGACGGGCGGTCGCTGCTGCTATAGAGTTGGAGACGCGCATCCCGTTCGCGTATGTTCCTGTCACAGTCTGCCCAAGTCTGCTGCTTCTCTCCGCCAGGCAGTGCATTCTAGCGCTGATGTCGCACATGGAAAACTCGACTCCACGGAGCCTATACGAAAATTGGTTTGCCACAGCATGACTGCATGACGATCATAAATGACAGGTCACGACATGAAAATCGTGACATGCATGTCATTAGCGGCCTGATCTACATGCCACTCGTTTCCTTAGAGGTATGTATACCAAAATTGCTATGGCACAACACGACTGCATGACGAACGTAAATGACAAGTCATAACGTTAGTATCATGACATGCGTGTATGCGCGGCATGGTTACAAGCCACAGTCTTGGTGCTCTTGCGGCCGTTTCGTTAACTTCATATGTACCAAACTCGGTATAGCTAGACAACAATGCAAATCCATTTTACGTTCCTTATGCGTGCTTCGCATTTCCTTGATTCCCACTGCACGTGGGATGTGCCAACTTTTTCCAACGCTTCATGTCGAGATTGCTCGAAGGCATCACTGGAGTCGTCAACATGATAGACGACATACTCGTCTTCGGTAGGAACCGTCAAGAGCACGAACAGCGTCTAGCCGACGTCTTGGCGCGTTTAACT